>JAFMSR010000009.1:45758232-46308232 GCA_022818135.1 Saxidomus purpurata | reverse complement strand
GCAAGTTCATGTCGCGCTTTTTCTACTGTCCATATAAGCTCATTAACACAGAAACTTATTCAAATTAAAAGAGAGTTTTTAGTTCGATGAAAATAATGCGAATGATTCTAAATTCTTATGGAAAGCCCTGATGGTGCCAGCCGTTTTATTCTTCTTTTTTCAAAACCATTTGAACATGTGTTACAGTGTTGAAACTTTGCTTTTAACATCTGTTTTTTTAAAGTGCTTGCTCAAGTTGCTCGCGATATTTACTCCTTCTCTATTGTTTCGGACTATAAGGTACATGTATTGCAACATTTAAATTATGTGGGTGTAAAAGTAACGCTACGGGAGTTCTTGAAATGTCTTCTTAAACGTATAAATTTCCGTCTGATTTTGAGATTATATTTCAACCTTCTTTGTCAGATTTCATTCGGTTCAAATAAGATTAGGAAAATTATATTGGCCTACTTTTGCACTGATTACAAAAAATGATAAAGTCCAACATACTACCGCTTCGCGTTAATAATTAAAGTAACTAATCTTCAAGGTACAGTTAACTCTGTATATAACGAACTCCTTGTGACCATTTGAATTTATTCCTTATATCCGGAGTATGTTATATCCATGAAGCAATTTCGTATTTTATAAAGAAAAAAAATCGGGCACAGAAATTTTGTTCCTTATATCCAGAACTTTGCTATATCCGAAGTCGTTATATGTAGAGTTTACTGTATATACCTAAACTCTATCAAATCTCGGCAAACACATCAAGTATGTCCCATTCTACACGAAGAGAAACACACACATAACTTGATCTTTTTTTGGACATATTCCTTCCTATTCTCATTTTCAATATGTTTTTAATGGAATTGGAACTGGCCATACCAAAACAAAATATAAACACTTGTCTTTTTCTTTTGTGTGAATATCACTTGGACATACAAAATGTTATTTAGAAATAGTTCATGCTGTTGTGGCTATGTTCAAATGAAGATCTTAGTTTAGTAGATGTTATCAGAGCATTTGTATATTTTTCTTCGATTTTGTTTCCAGGTGAAATTCGACGCCGGTTTATGAATAATTTCGGTAAGTAGAAACGCTAAGTAATCAAACTATCTCTAACATGACCAATGTTGAGTTTTGAGTGGTGTATAAGTATACAACAACTTGTTTTTCTTTTTGAAACTGGAAACTTCCTCTAACGATCCAGTGGTCTCACAGTCTGAATGTAACCCTTGACCTTTATGTTGTCACACAGTCCATGAGATAATTAAATTATTATTTGCCAACCGGTTTCGCTTTCCTGCTCATCAGGGCAAATATGGCGTCAAAATATGTGTAATCGCTTAGAAACGTACACTTGTGCCTGATGAATTGTATGAAACGCGTAGCACAGTTAATTTAGTTAATTAAATCATTATTTTAAAGCCATATCAAGTCATTTTATTTAATTCATTATATAGATTGCCTTTTCCGGCATTAAAAGGGTTTTAAACCTTAGGACTATATATATATATATATATATATATATATATATATATATATATATATATATATTTTATTTAAGTCTCATTCATGTACAATATCACAACATTTCTATAAAACCATGACAGATAAAATATTAGTACATGACCATTCAATTCTGAATTACATGTATAAGAGACTATCACAGTGAATATATCAAATTACCTTACAATCATTCAACATATATTTACATTGTAAAAAGCAAGAGTCAGTCGCTAATTCACATCTAAAATATAGTTTAAAAAAGATAGGAAAAATACTGAAACGAAAAAAGAGCACTATTATGATAGCGCAATTAAGAAATGTTTTAAGAAATCTGTTATCCTCTCGATCAGATCGAGAAAGAACTAATTAGCTACTGATTCTTGCGGTAACTAAAATTTTACATGATACATTGTTTAAATTAAGTTAAACATTATTTACAAAGATAAAACTGACGACGTTGGAGAATATTAAAACAGGTTTTGGCACAATTTCTAATTATTGACTGACTAGTGAATAAAAATATAAGTTTGTCATCTTTACTGAAATTTGCGAAATTAGGTTAAAAACAATAGCTTTCGAAAACAATTCAAATCTGAGGTCATCGTACAACGAACAATCTAATATAACATGTGACTCATCCTCAAGTACGTGACAGAAAGAACAGTGACGTTCGTCTTGTCTCACATTTTCATATCTACCCGTTTCAATGCGAATAGGAGCAACCCCACACCTGAATTTACATAACGCTGACCCATGCTTAGGGGGTAAAATCATCATGCAGTACTCCTCTGTCACATACTCCTGTTTAAATGTCCGGTAGGTCCTTAACTTATTACGACCTCTACCGGAAGTACCGACAACGCTATTTATGGATGCGGACCTCTCCGACAAATACTTATACATGATATTTTTTCCAGTTGACTGGTAAAAGATTGTTTTTAGGTATAGGCACTAACAAGTTGCAATAGCAACCAAGATTAAACTCAAGTAGTTGTTTTTTGACAAAATAAAACCAGTTTCGGCAACGGGTTGATTTGCCGGAACAGGCCCACAATGCAATGCGTTTATTTACTATAGAATTGTTTGTTTGGGACAAAAAAAAAAAATAAATAACGGGTCGTCGCTTATTCACCTTTCACCCTGCGTTTAGGAAAAAAACAACAACAATAAAACAAGTTTATTAGCAATCAGCAATTTTGCCTTTGGCCATTTACAAAATGGGATATTATGGAAAGTAATACATACAGAAGTAACATACACAAATCCGGGGGTTAATTGGGGGGGGGATTTTTTTTTGGTTTTTTTTTTTTTTTTTTTTTTTAATTTTGCAAGAAAAGGCTGGTGGTGCATGGCCATGAACAAGACCTAGGTGCTGCATTGGGCGTATACCTGGGGGGGGACACAAAAAAAAAAAAAAATTTTTTTTTTGTATTTTTTTTTTAATATATTTTATATAATTTATTTTTTCTAATACATTATTTCTACCAAATTCTACTCAACAAGGACGGTATGTGGACTGCATTTATACATGAAAATGATTGGGATAACATCCATACCGAAGATCCATAATGTCTATGACAGTCCAAGTACAGCTTTTTGAGTAACCAACTACATGGAATTTAGTAAAAAACGTTATGGGGAACCCATCTTGCCTACTAATTTACATTTGGCTATTAGTAGACCCTAGGCTCATCTAGCACTTTGCGCAACCATCCCAGCTGTTACATTGAAATCAAGATTGCTCTTGTAGAACTTTAACAACCATTTCAGTATACGAATTTAATACCAGTATTCAAAGTTTCAACAATGTCTATTGTTTCCATTGTCCACATTTAAAAATATGGGTTGATCTTGCTTGTTTTTTTTAGTTTTTTTTTTTTTTTTTTTTTTTTTTTTTTTTTTGTTTTTTGTTGTATAGTGGTGTAAAACATTTTTTTGTTAGATTCAGATCAGAGAAATGCACAATGTTAATTTCAAAACATTAAATTAATTGACATATCGCTAATACAACCTAGTATATATTAAACGTTTTCAATTAATATAACAGTTCGCCTGCGTTATTCACACCTTTCAACCCATCCCCTACATCTGCGTTTAAGACAATAAACAACAACAACAAAGTTTATTCAGCATTAAGTAATGTTACATTACTTATAGCCTACAAACAATTAATGCAGTGACAAAAACATTGAAAATTTAACATCACCGGTCTTCAAGAAAAAAAACCCCATAAATTTGGATTTAGATTTCTCAAAGCAGAAGCATAAGAATTACAATAAGGTTAAACAAGAACGCGTGCGCCTCGTGGGGGGGTCTATCAGCAATTTTACAAATTTAAATAATTAACATTTGTCTAAACACGCATTGAGACTGCAACTCGAAGCGTGATTTTCCGCGTTATAGACAGAGCTCTTCGTCAGCGATTGTGGTTCAAAACAGTTCCAATTCAGGACCTGCATGCTTTGTACTAAAAGTGGTTGACGAGTCCCATACAAGTTTATCAAATTCAATTAATACCACTTGTTTATCATGGGACCACATACTGTCGTTTTTTAGACCATTCAAAAAATAGACCATTTTCTTTACAAAGAGTCAACAATGACCCAAATTTAAATTGTTGTCATGATTTTTACGCACAGGTAAATTGGCAAATGACATAACGTGGAATCAAAACAAATCTATCCAAATGCAGACGTGAACATATCGGATAGGCCCTATAGTCAAATAATTGAGGCCTTTATCACAATATTTCCGTATTTCATCTAAGTTGGGAGATATATAAATAAAAAAAAAAAACAACAAAGTTTATTCAGCATTAAGTAATATTACATTCACTGTTTGGGTCCATACAAATTAATGCAGTGACAAAAACATGAATCACCGGTCTTCAAGAAAAAACCCCCAAAATTTGGTTTAAATTTCGGTCAAAGCAGGAGCATAAGAATTACAATACGGTTAATACAATAAACTGTAATTATTTTTTTTAAAAAAACCATTTGGGAATCAAAACCGAAGTTTTGTTTATTTTTCCCTTTTTAAGCAGGGCTCTTCGTCAGCGATTGTGGTTCAAAAGAGACATGTGTGAAAAAGGGCATTTTGAAATATGTCCATTGAATGACTAAACCTGTTCAGTGTATACGGGATTTTCACAATATGTGACTATGACAAAAATTGATTACAAGATACACATTTGGTTCAAAATCATTCTACTTTTTCCTAAATGAAAATAAACTTTATTTACTTATCTGTATAGGTGTCCCGGTTTGTCACCATTGTGTTCATGGGCAATGTACGCCAAATGACGTCTGCATTTGTCACCACGGATGGACTGGTCAAGGTTGTGACAAGTTATTTGGCGCATGTACGTTTTATTTTTTCTGGTACTAAAATTGCAATAGAAGGTTAAGGGCGTGACTTCTTTGTAGTTTGATACACAACTGATTTGTACAAAACACACCTATATCATTTTGTTGCTTTTAATAAATGGAATTACATTTCTTGAGTGCTATTATATTTCACATATGTTGCATATAATCCTATCTATCCCATAAAGCATTCAATATCTTACACGTAACACCGTCTGTTTTCATAAAGGGCAGATATTTCATAATGCATGCATGTATTATGAGATTTTTCTATAATAAGAAAACGCAGCATCTATATGGGTGCAATTTCTTCTGTTTTCATATAGCATTGAACAGCAGCACTCTTGCTGGAGTGTGCCAGCCGACTGTCCATGCTTATAGTCGGTGTAGTCATGTATTTACAAATCCATTTCTGACTTAGTATAGATACACTAAGATATCGTTTATTTGCATAACGTTACGGTAGGCAGACGATACCAAAACGGTTTTACTTTGCATTGGCGATGACACCATAAGGTACAGGCTCCAATCCTACCTGGCTCCTGTCCTGAAAACAAATGTTTAGATCTTATCACGTGTCAATTTTTTTTCTGTATTGATGTGGTTGTGGCCGATGTTATAAATGTGTCAATTGCACGGTTATATTGTTACACAGCCTCAAACGAGTACAGTCAATGCGGGTTACATTACTGTGTACATGGGGTTTGTTCATACTCCATGATGAATGGTTTAGAGAAGTATCACACCTGTAACTGTCATCTGGGATGGAAAGGAGACGCCTGTGATATTGCTGTAGGTAAGTTGTTTACACAAAATATTGAAGGAACATGGACAGGACAGGAGACGCCTGTGATATTGCTGTAGGTAAATTGTTAGCAAAAAATATTGAAGGAACATGGAAAGGACAAGAGACGCCTGTGATATTGCTATATGTAAGTGTGTAACACAAGAAAATGAAGGCACATTGTCAGGACAAGAGACGCCTGTGATATTGCTATATGTAAGTGTGTAACGCAAGAAAATGAAGGCACATTGGAAGGAACATGAACAGGACATGAGATACCTGTGATATTGCTGTAGGTAAGTTGTTAGCACAAAACATTGAAGGAACATGGACAGGACAGGAGACGCCTGTGATATTGCTGTAGGTAAGTTGTTAACACAAAACATTGAAGGAATATGTCGGGACAAGAGATATAAGCCATTCGTAAGTGCATCATCACAGGTAAATGAGGGCACATTGTTCATACTCCATGATGATATGGTAAGTAGAAAATCACATCTGTAAATGTGCACATCCGAGGACTGGACAGGACAGGAGACACCTGTGATATTGCTGTAGGTAAGTTGTTAGCACAAAACATTGAAGGAAAATGGACAGGAAGAGACGCCTGTGATATTGCTGTAGGTAAGTTGTTAACACAAAACATTGAAGGAACATGAACAGGACAAGAGTACGCCTGGGATCATATGCTGTAAATGGGTGTTGTTATCTCCAAAAATTGAAGGACACACATATGTAACTGTCATCAGGATGAAAGGAGACGCCTGTGATATTGCTGTAGGTAAGTGTGTAACACAAAACATTGAAGGAACATGGGCAGGACAAGAGACGCCTGTGATATTGCTATAGGTAAGTGTGTAACACAAGATATTGAAGGAACATGGACAGGACAAGAGACGCCTGTGATATTGCTATAAGTAAGTGTGTACCACAAAAAATTGAAGGAACATTGGCAGGACAAGAGACGCCTGTGATATTGCTATAGGTAAGTGTGTAACACAAGAAAATGAAGGAACATTGGCAGGACAAGAGACGCCTGTAATATTGCTATAGGTAAGTGTGTAACACAAAACATTGAAGGTGCATGGGTAGTACAGTGACGTTTGTTATTTTCTAAAGATGCAAAAACACGATGTCTCAAACGTAATATTGATTATCGTTTAAGGTGTTTAGAACAGCTTGTTATAACGAACATAATTTAGTCCAGGAAACTATGCACATAGTAAAATGATGCATAGAGTAAAATGTGTAATGCAATAAATTACAGATGTATCCTTCCCCTAGTAGAAGCTTGTAATCAGACGAGTAGGGAAGTATCTTTTTACATAAGAACAGAAGGCAAGAGGTCTTGTTAACAGGCTCCTGTGACCTTGACCTCTGACGAATGGTTCTGATGGGTATCCTTTATAGTGAAAACTCAAACAGTTTTACGTGGTAAATATTTCGTAAGTTTTAAAGTTTGAATCGGAGCAGACTTACTATGAAATTCCCGCGAAAAGACGATCCTGCCACGGCGACTGCTATCACGACGAGACGGGAAATTACACAATTTTACAAGGTTTAAAGTAACTGTCAAAAGCATTGAAGAGCATATTGTCACGCTGTTGTTATTTTGGTTTGTTTTTTATCCTTACTGCGATGGATGCATTCGCAGTACGTTACAATCCACAGTTTAATGAAAGGCTTTTAAGCGATATCTCGACGATTGAACTATTTTTGAATCGATTGAATTTATTCAATCGTATCAAAAGTTAGCAGAGTATTTCAGACCCTTACGGCCGAACTATTAACACAAATTTTTGTCGAATACGACCGAAAAGTAGTTCTATATTACTGTCCTCTGTTTTAAAAATTATATAGTAACAGATCTAAATAATATCAAAACGTTACAGAATAGCATGTTTTATTGTTGTTTTTCTTATAATTTGTAACTTAAATCAACGAGGTATCTGTTCTGTATAGAACTATTTTCCTACGCGGTTTTTATCGTCAGACCGGTGTGACATGAGCCATGTAAGACCCGTGAAATACGTATCGCTACACCGGATATACTAAATTCAGTGTTTCCGCGAGAGCGCGTTTTCTGCGGTTTTGACGCTTCATTTTGTCAATGACGCAACAGAAATAGCAAAGAGCGTCTTCTATGACGCAATTAAAATGTGTATGATCAAATTACTACAAAAACAACATTTCAAAACCTCTCAAAACGCTTCGAAATGCAAGATAAAGTGTTGATGAAATACGCTTCCGGTATGGGATATGTCTAAAATTGACCCTATTGCGTCGTCGTTGTCGTCTGATTTAGGATCGACCCGCATTTTGTACCATTGCGTTTTTGTGTGTGTTAATTCCTATGATACCGTCTTCATAGATCGTAGACGCACAACAAGAGATGGTCGACTAACCTTAATAGGGGAAGCAAAAACGTCTTTCTGAGTGATTTTAATGATCATTTTGTAGTCATTTAAGTGTGCCAAATAATATCCAAGTTTAATGTCTATGGTTGAATGCACTTATGAAAAATTCGCTTTGTGGACAAATTTGACTTTTGAGATGCAGTGACAAAATGGAAAGCATCCAAAGAGAAACACCTGTTGTCTTGCCAACCCTTTGATTACCCACCATTTTGTGATGTATCACATGCAGTTTTACAGATGTAAACTGAATAAAACTTCTTTAACACATAGGCATGCCTTTTAATTTTTTTTACAATAAAGGGTTTGACCCTCGAAGTTTCTAAATGACCCCCAAATTTTGATACAGGGAATTGGTATCCAGGGTCTTTCTCCTCCATGGAAGCCGGAAGTTGCAATATGACCTTATGGGCATATCCCATGACTTTTGAATGACATTTAAAATTGTTCAAACCATAATTTTTCAGTTCAGTTTTGTCAATATCCATTTCTCAGTTACGATTCACAGCTTAATACTTCATAGAGTAGTTGAACATAGTCACCGAATGACATAATGTAAGCACATGGGTTCCTATCACAAAAGTAAAATTTACACAAATGGTGAAAGGTCAAAATTTGTGGACAGTTGTGTCTCCAATTTATAACTTTACTCGTGCAAGGGTTGTCATGATATTCACACATGTATGTGTACAGTCTATGTTGTCCTGATATTCACACATGTATGTGTGCAGACTGTGCTGTTCAGGGACAATCGATCCTCCTTTCAGTCCTTCGATTTATTTCTGTAAGGTAAGGAAGAATAAATATCTCTTTAAAAAGAAGGTAATTTTAATTGGGGGTATTTGGTTGTCAATACAGTTTCCGTTTAATGCATTAATTATCTGATATGTAAAAGCCCACTTTTAATGTTGCATCTTGAGAAGGTTTAGACAGAGAACTATCAGAACTTTCAGTCATTTTATGCTTTTATCACACTGATTTCTTAGTTTAAACATATTATATTGCATAAAATACATATAACATTATAGATATTATAACACAACATGTCTAAAAACTGTTGTCTGTATTACATTAATAGTGGGAAATTAATTTAAAAAAACAGCAACAACAGAAAACAGTCTTTATTTTCAGATCACGTTGACCACTGCAAGAACCACTGTATTCATGGAACTTGTGTGAGTAATTCGAATATGTATGGTTATCACTGTGAATGTGATCATGGTTGGGAAGGCGGGCATTGCGAAGTTCAATCCGTGCACCAAAGTAAGTGCAGGGTATTATTTCATGCACCAAATTGGTGCAGGGTATTGTTTCACCCTGATCCTTTTAAAACTTCAAAAGTTAATGGTCCATTTTAAACTTTTGGAAACTCTGGGTTTCCTTAAATTAAGTCGGTAAGAGTGACCTCCGCTGAGTTTTGCAAATGTCGTCAACAGGAAAATGGGAGGTAACGCTTGGTTAAACATTTAGAACTTAGGGCTATATGGTTTTTCTTCCTTCTGCAGCATAAGGCTTCTTTATGTTATTTCGTGTAAACATTGTTCATACATGTACATGTAGGTAAAAGGATATTTAGTATTCAGAAAAATTATATACCGTTGCTCGTTATGCGATCTTTTATGAAATTTAAATTTGGTTTTAATGTAGTCATAAATATGTTGACATATTAAAAAGCACGATTTGTATTTATGTTAAATGTATGTGAATCTTTAAGACAAACATTGTATTGACTTGTTGAATGTACTCACTCTGCCATTACAATGTGTGTTTGATAAAAATGAAGAGTGAAAAAGATATGGAAATCAAATGTTATGTCACCGTCAGTGTTGGAATTTTTAGGGGATATCATGCACATTACATGTGTTAACTTTGCCATTTTCCCAAGTCGACCGCTGAGGTAAAATTTTAGAAGAATGCCTGAATAATTTGTTCAAAATCAATGAATGTCCGTTTCATCGTTCACTGTGGGTTTCCGACGTTTTGCAGCTTCCCTGGTGCCGACATGTCTCCTCTTAACACCTTTACCCCTTCCTGGCATAGCTATATGATATTGCCGTTTTGCGATATGAATTGCTCTGTGACAAGGCGGTCTTATTGTCTTATATACTCAACCAGTGTACGTCCGATATCGCGAGGACTAGTTGCTATAGAGATATAGAGTCTTCAAAATACAACTTGCTTCCTTAAGATGTGTCCGAAAATATACAGAAATTGTTACCAGAATAAACAAGATTAATCTTTAAAATTAATATCTATTAAATACTCATGCGGCTAAAAATTACACTTTATCTAACACTGAAATTATGTCGAGTTTGACTTACTTTTAATTATGAATCTTATGAGAGAGAATAAATGATTTTATTCACTTAAAATTCATTGTTTTCTTGTAACTGCAGACATTTTTTTTTAAAATTTCTTATAGTCCTATCATTTAATTACTATCATCCCATATTTAAGGTCAGTTTTACACCTAATGTATATTTTCACACCATCTAGTGTGTCAAAAAATAATTTTATGTTGAAACTGCATTTATTTTAAAACAAACTCTGCATCGCTGTGATCAATTATCAACAAATCTGAACACAATTCATATACAGTAACATATATTAAATTGTGTGCGAATTTTTTTTTAGACAGATTTAATGCAATTAAGTCTATAGTGCTTTAGATCCAGCATTTAAAACATGTAAAAGATGTTCTTCAAACAAGATAAACAGTATCATTAATGAGCTTTTATTTATTTCCCTTAATTTCCACCCAATCAAAAGTAAAATTTGATAAAATGAATAATTAAGAATGCACTTAGAACTGTTTCGCATTTTAAACAGGAAAACAAAAACACAAAGTGTCAATGCGAAAAAGTTTTATCTGACAGTTTATGCTATATTTCTTACTGCATAATTAGAAAATGACAAGTAATTGCGTTTTATAAATAAGTTACCAAAACAACGTACTTTATATCTATCAAAATGTCACTTAGAACCATTTCGCTTTAAAAATAAAAATCAAATATCAAAAATTTTAAGTGCGAAACAGTTCTAAGTAACATTTTAACAATTATCTTGTTAAATTAGTAACTTATAGAATTTTCATCAATAATGGAAAGTTTTTAAAGCATTCTTAAGTGAAACTCCAAAGTATTGTGGAATTTTGCTGTTTTAAATATATTTGAGACAGTTTTATGCTTCTCCTGTAAAATTTTGTAAAATGCACTTAGAACCTTTTCGCTTTCACCCCTCGAAGTGTCCAAGCAATCAGTAAGGATCCCAGCAATCAGTGCGGGTATAAATACATAGTAAACAATGATGTCGTAAATATGTGGTAAAATAGCAGACTAGAAAGACAAAGACAGAAAACAGAAAATTTGCGTTGCATACGCTTCTTCAAAGGGTATTCCTGAATGGAAGTTTAAACATGATCTTCCAAGTTTGCATTCACGACAACTACAACAAGACAGGCATTTAAATTCATAAAACACAAGCCTGTAATCATTTAATGAACGTAATTTTTTTACGTTTTATGGCTATTTGCAATGGATTAAATGTGAATATTTTATGATGGATAATTGGAAAAGTGATGTATTATTGATAAATGTGGAGTTTATATGTAAAAAAACGCTGTAAAATGATTGAAAACAGACACCTGGACTCTGTTTTTCGTTGTCTCATATGATATTTTCAAACTTGAACAAAGCCCCTAGGGGCAATACTATATGGTGGTTAAAAGTGTTTACCATGTAAAACTGAAGTGCATGTAATTGTGCTCCTGTGATATATACTTACACTGCCTAATTATTGTATTTTTGCGGAGACGATGGATTATACTGATTTAACAGAATTAGAACCCGTTACCTTGTCAGACAATATATACGTCAAGGTTCCTATTTCCGTGACCCGTGACGCAGAACCTGGAGAAACTTGTGATTTTGTCAGTGAAATCTCACCTATGATATATGGCAATAACCGTGTCACACCGACTGGATATGTAACCTCTCAGAATTCAGTAGCAGCAAATATTGTAAATTGCAGTGTTGGCATTTGCGACTCTAATACAGTCATCCTGGTGTTTGTAATACTGCGACAGATATTGGTTACCGTGGTAACTATGGCTCTAATGCAGAAGTGCTTGAATACCAATGTCTTGCAAAACATTTCCATGCACTACCGTTAAAACTTTTCACTAATCAAGTCATTACTGACTATTTCAATTGTGAGACAGAACTAGAGAGAGTTAGACTTTTCTTGTTTGAAACAGTATGTGCGAATGCTGATAGTCCATACGATGATAACTCTGAATTAAAACGAAGGGTCCATACTAGAGGCGGGGATGCAGTCTCGTTGAAGTTAACAAGGGATATACACACTATCCTATCTGTAACAGAATGAGATGAAAACTATACAAGTCTCAAAGACATTGTGAGTTCCGGAAAATCACGCCAGAGATCCAAATCTCTCAAGCCAGGAACCTAAGAAACAATAATCCCACATGCTCATGTAGACAAGAACTAGATATTCTCATAGGTAAAATTGCAACTATTCAATCAGATATTTTGTTAATAAAGCAACGGCAAATTGCGGTGGAAAATTTACGAACAAAAAAAATATGTGATCTTAAACTGTCTGTTTAAACATTAAGTCAAGATATTACAAGCTTTCACGATAAGTTTATTTCAGGGTGTAATATTATCAAGACTGAAATTGTTAAATTCAATGTGTCCGTTAGCTTTAAAGAAATCAAACTTTATCTCTTGAGCAAAATGAAAAACTTTGAATCTTTACAAAGTCAGTTGATAGAAATGACTAATTCAGTCAGAGATGGTTGTAAGCCTGGGCAATTAAGGCAAACACTAAACAGAGATACTCCGTCTATTTCGATGCCATGCAATTCAGAGTATACGGTGAACAGCGACCCCGCCAATTTGTCCCTGGCAGAGTCACACACTCCTGACATTACACGCAGTACCGCCCCTGGCAATTTGTCCGTGACAGTGTCACGTTATCCTTTTTATACAGCAAGTATCGCCCCTGATAGTTTATCCGTGATTGCGTCACAGGATTCTGGCAGTACTGCCCCTGATAAGTTATCCGTGACAACATCACATGGTCCTGGTTATACTGGGAGCAGCGCTCCTGATAGTCTGCCCGTGGCAGAATCACATTATTCAAGTTATATCGGTAGTGTTTCCGAGAATACAGCATATGTGCATGTAGCTGCTATAATATCTGGTAATCCGAACGCTAGTACTATTATACCGGAACCACCTGCCACTTCCTGCTTTAAAAAGGTCATTGATCCTCATGTGCAGCAGTCATTTATTCAGTTATTGGGACAAGGGGAGGTTGTAGAAAATGACAACTTCTTTGGTAACGTCCCAATTCCTGTTGTTCATTCAGCACAATCTAATGATGTACGCCAAATGACATATGTTGAACCTACACAAAAACAAAAATAATATCAAACAGGGAAAGCCACGTACCAAAAACGCAGCCTCCCCAAAACGAGCCCCACAGATATAGAACGTTCATATAGTGAAGTTGTCTACTCAAGCCAAACTATGAACATGTCCTTTGCTAGAATTATAGCTGAGATTGGGACACCTTCACATCCAAAGGTACGAAATTCATACAGAAAATCACAAAATAGAATACCGGTAAGGGTGTCAGACATAACGTATTCTGATTAGGTACACCCGTATCCAAATAATAAATATCCACAAAACAAAGGGAGATAAGGGGAACAACCACACTTTAATAGCGCATCATGCGATGAAATAGAGTCTATCACAGTTTTTCTATCGCATGTTCGAAGTCGAGCTAAACGATTTTATCTATTTATTCAAGCATACGATTACTGAAGCAAAAATTGCTTTATACGTAACAAAAAGGGGCCCCAAAGTATCCAAAGTCACGATTTTTCGAAATCGAAAGCATAGTCAAGTTGTTATAAGATTAAGCATTACGGAAAATGCTGACCTGTTATTAGATCAATACTTCTGGCCCCGCCATGTTACATGCAGTCCATGGTTGTCGCGCAATCAACTAGAAAGGGGGTATAATACAAATGGTCACACTCGTGACAGTTCACATGGTCGAAGGGACAGCTTTGACTACTCGGAATACAATTTTGAGTCAAGTAATGGGTATAGTGTACTTGATTGCGATGTCGATTAACAGTATGATAATGAATTTCTGTTCATGAAATGCTACTGGCATAATGTCTAGCTCTTCATATTTATGTGAAATATTGCATAAAGAGTCAATAGACTTTGGTGGCATTTCTGAACATTGGTTGAAAGAAAGTGACCTACATTTTTTAAATAGTATAGATAGCCAGTAGGAGTTTTATGCGAGCTCTGATCATGATCTCTCAATTATGTCCCGGAGAAAAGTAGGTAAAGGCGGAGTGTGTCTGCTTTGGAATGAAAAGAAAAAGTACAGTGAGAACATATCAAGGTTACGGTTAGATAATGAAGATCGTCTCATAGGCTTAGGCCTTATCACTCAAACATACTCCCTTGAACTCACTGAAGGAAGCTCAAGGAAAGCTCGAGGAACACTCAATGGTGGCTGTCAAGTTAGAATCGGTATTCTATTCGCCATTCAACCTTACTTTATGGAGTTACTGAAGTGACTTACTACATGCATTCAGTAGGCAAAGCGTATTTTTTCACAGACTTGGATCTTAATTGATTAAAATAATTGGTGAAAAAGAAATTATCGTCATAGAAAACAAAGTATGTTGAATATATTAAGTAAAAGAAATCGAAGTTGCACACTGCTTGCTTGTAAATGGATAAAAATTAATTTCCAGTTAGGGTACATTTCAGCTGCTGGACCACCTGTATTATAATGCAAAACAATGATAATATGGAAGGATCTATTTAAATATTTCTTTCTTCAACTGAAAATATAAATGTTGCCTTTTATTATTAATATTTATCACGGTCGAAATAATGCAACCCTACGGATATATGTATAAAAAACATACAGTACATGCATTAATGCTATTTTTAGTAAACTTTCGAAATTGGTTGTTATCAGAAAATCAGAAAATGGAGCGACAGATTCCTTAGATGGACTATGTGTCAAAGAAAAGTCACAGTGACTTCCTCAATCCCTTCTATCGGCGCAAGTATTGGTCAGAACTCAAAGAAGCAGTCATTTTCTGTAGCAAGAACTTGTTATACAGTCGCTTTAATAATTAATAATAAAGTCTAAATGAAATACTATACAGTGTTTACAGTAACTTTTTAAACGATCACCTGAGGAACAAGTCAATTGTTAAATTGTTAATAAAAGAACATATTTTGTTTTGAATGATTCAGGTTGGGCTCAAAATAGCGGTCCCATAATGCAACAGGTTTCTCATCATCATCATCATCATCAGCAGCAGCAGCAGCAGCATCAGAAACATCATTATCATTATCATCATTATTATTTATAGCAAGCAAGGTACAATAAATAAATAAACGCTAATGCGAACCTTTGAAACGACCAGGTGGTGGCGTATAGTCATGATAGTGGCATTGGTGAAACGCGAGTGTGTTTGAGCACTGCGCTAATCGGTCTCTCCAGTAAGTTTGACTTTAAATCAAAAAGTTGCCTTACGAAGTAAAACGTAAGTATAAGTTTGCGAGTAAGACAACAATACGGCTATGGTGCATTTGTTTTAGCATATTTAGTTAACTTTAGCATAACCGGGGACTACACAATCAATACTTCCATTGGCGCCTAGAAATCCTCCAATTCCTCGAAACTTCCCTTGCACCTGCTTGAGCACAATTCTGTTAGACTGTAAAGATACTGCTGTTGAGAAGCAACTGCAGCAGAGACACGTTGATTCTGGATTATGCGATAAACAGAAATATTATCATCATCTGGCCAGGAATGCCTCGGTTTGAAATAACATTTAATTAATTCCAGTCTGTCCTTAAATAAATATGACACCATGAGATTAATAAAACTTTTGGAGCGTGGGTTACCCCCTCCTACCCCCTGCCTACCCCGGGTGACAAAAGTTTGTCACCAGAGTACATCTAGGGCCATCAATCATACAAATGTATTAAATTTTCGCTAATCAGCTAGTTTTAGACATGTGATTGAATTCTAGCAGCAGAGACAATCTTGTACAGTCAAAGATATTATATTTATTTTTGTACCTTCTGTGTTGATAACATGTGTAGTTAATGCAAAATGGGTAAATGCGAGTTGATAACCTAGGCATATGAGTGAGATCCACATTTATACACATACATCCTGTATAATATAAGGCTGATAGGCGAACATTTTTAACTTAAAAAATTATCGTATTCACAAACAATACTTGAGTGCATCTGAAGTGGCCGTGTTGGCCACTCAACAAAATCTATTTGGAGTGAACTCCAAGGAAACTAACCTTTATGAATACCAACTATGACTCACCTGAGCGATCCATGGTACCGTTAGGCAATTACACCTACTTACAACTACTTAACTCACTGAGGGTTAGTTTGAGTTTCGACTTAGAATACGGGCCGAGGTTGTGTTAGGGCAAAACAATCTACTGTTTGTGTTTCAGGTATATTTACCATGTTCAAATTATAATATTAACCTATACAGGGAATATATTGATAAAATCGAAAATATATTGTCCATGTATAGTCAGGAGACGGGGATGGGTGACAATACAGAGATCTCACACATCTAGGTCACGGTATTTAGGCTCTTTACTGAACCGCTTTAATTATGTCTCTGTTAACACTTTAGATATGTGTCAGGGGGCAAAATATACGAATGTTAATTATAACGGTGGCACAGAATCTTTGGTTGATCATAGAAAAGGTAGATATTGTTAGTAGATGCGGACTACTTGATGATCATGCACTAAATGCTTCCAGTCATAGAGCTATAGTGTGTAGCCTGAATATGCAGTACTGTAGCTTTCCCCCGCAGTCCTATCCAGGCATGTAGGAACTGGAAAAAGGTTTCAGTGTGCCAAAAAGAATAATACAAAGACCATAAAAATAATGATCCGTCTCTAAGCACCTTGTTAGATTATGAAATTAAGTCAAAATCTGATATTAATTTCTACTATAAGCAAATCACAGAATGCATTTCTGAAGCAAATAATGTTTGTTTCCTAAACCTAAATTTAAACACTTTTTGAAGCCTTACTGGGTTTCGGACTTAAAGGAAGCCAATAAAAAGTGTAAAGTCAGTAGATGGTCATGAATTCATTCAACTGTAAGTTGTCAAATAATAAAAAGTACATTTATGAGCATTTTGCACTGTGGAATTTATGAAGGGAAATACATCCTATGTCAGCAAAACGTGTTTATAATAGTGTTGTACTTCCAGGGGCTTTATATGGAAGCGAGCTTTGGCCTTGTCTTACAAAAAACAATTTACATAAACTAGAAGTAGCTCACAGATTTTGTATTAAGTTTATGCAAGGACTACCGAGAACTACAAACAATGATGTATCTATACATTTACTTGGGTTTCTACCAATAGAGGCTGAAATAGACAAACGAAACTAACCTTTTTCAGTCAGCTATGTCTATTAAATCCAAGGTCAGTTATAAAAAATGTTTTTGTTAATCGACTAATGGCGTATTTAAACAACCCTAGTATAATCAAAGGGTTTATACCTGATTTATATCGTATTTGCAAGAAGTATAATTTACTCTCTGTTGTAAACAATTTTATTGATACTGGCACTTTTCCGTCGAAGTTTACATGGAAACGTATGGTACAAAATAATGTACAGATTGTTGTTCAAAATGAATTTTATATGCATATCGAGTCTAGCAATAATTTGCAAGACTTTTTATTGATTCATGACATATCTCGTCATAGCATCTGTCTACAGTGGTATCTATCCGCTTCTGACCGAACTTTGTTGAAGTTCATGCAGAGTTCCGTAATTATCGGAGCACTTTTCTCGAAACAATATAATGTCGTCTGCAGAAAATGTAACACACTGACAGATAAACTAGCAAAACATCTGTTGTTATTTTGTTCTTCCAACAACAAAATTAGGGAGGAACTATGGTTAAAACTAATTAGTGAGTTTGGTTTTAAGACATATAACGAGTTAATGCACTCTATCTACAGAGGAATCATTGAAATGTATAAAAATAGTCAGTAAAGCATTCTTTTATATGTATGGTAAATGGGATGGCTAGTGTATTTAACTTAATGTTGGGGAAATGCTAGTGACAATCCACAGTTAAATAATCAATATAATTGTTGAAAACGGAATAATTGTCATGGGATTTTTTTTCGGTCATTTCCTATCTAATCTAACTTTCGACAAGTTACATGGTTACTGGTGACATTCAAAATTCCATTCCTTGTTCTGAAACTGAGCAAAAGCTCGAATACATTTTTTGTTCAACTTTTCTTTTGCTTTTTGTCTTTGCGTTTTATACGTGATACATTGTATCAACATTTTATACAATTTGTCTAAATGTGGTCTGGAATAAATTTATCACATACGACCACAAATCACAATTATAAATCTTATTCTATATAAACTTAATTCTACTGTAATATGTATCGAACATTTAAATATTTGTATATATGTAATGTAGATCCATGTATCTGATAATGATGTGTTTGTATATATGTTTGTATAAATGTTTGTATATGTGATGTTCTCTCCGTATGAGGAGGTAATAAAAGATATCTATCTATCTAATATATTATCATGGATGACAATTAAATGCTTTCAGAGTACACGTGCAACAAACTAGCTGTTGTTGAGAATATTGCTATGTCCGTACACATGAATCACCCCAACTCATCTCCATGCGTTTCGGGTGATGGTGGTTTTGATGACGAACAATGCTTTGAAATGTGACAATTGCCAGATTGAACGATTTCGGGACTATATATTAGTATATGATATTCTAAAGCACGTCCGTTGTAATGTTTTTTCCGTTCGTTTTACGTACGGTTTCGGTTTGTGTCATAATGAACGGTTTAGAAGGCAAATTTTACTACTATTTAGCTTTATCATATTTATTTTTACGTAAGACTGTCCTATGTAAATGAACAAGATTTAAACAAATTTTAACAGCAAAACACTCACACAACTGCTTAATATTGCATAACTATTACTGATTCACTTTTTAAAGTTAGGAGAACTGATATTTTTTGATTTCATACATGTATAAAGAAAGACGTGCTAGATGATCTTCATACGGATCACGTTTAATGCACAGTACCTTGTGTAAAATGTGCATGCTTTACAATAATTCTTTATATTTCATCACAGCTTTACAACTATCTATCATTATGCAACAACAATGTGTAGTAAAGGTAATACATTTTCATATTGTATAAAAAAGATGCGAATACGAAGGAAGGTATAGAATGTTTTGTATTTATAAAAACATATAACGATTATGTTTGTAAATCTGAATTACATGTTTCCTAACATAAATTTAAATATTTTGAAGTTAAGACAACAGTTGTGACAGTGCCAACAACAACGATACAAACAACAAAAGCTTTCACTCCTTCTACAACTTCCTCACATTCAACACAGACTACTGCCCAAGCAATCAGTAAGTGTCACAGCAATCATTAAGAGTTTCAATGCGGGGGTATAAATATATAATAAACGTATATGAGGTCATAAATCAGTTAAAATAGCTGACTAAAAAGACAAAGACAGAAAACTGAAAATGAGCATTGCATACACTTCTACGAAGGGTATTTCCTTGAATGAAGTTTAAACATGATCTTCCAAGTTTGCATTCAAGACAACTATAACACAACAGGCATTTAATTCTAAGACACGCCTAGACTTTCATGACTAAATGTTTTGCAACCGAAGGAGTTTCCATCATTCAACATATTATCATGAATGGCAATTACATGCTTTCAGAATACACGTGCAACAAACTAGCCGTTGTAGAGAATATTGCTATGTCCGTACACATGAATCATCCGAACTCATCTCCATGTGTTTCGGGTGATGGTGGTTTTGATGACGCTTACGTTCTCTCCGCGTGCAACACTACGTCACCAAACACGTGGCGTGCAGGAGCTAATGTAGGTTTAATTTATATGTACACTTTGAAAATAAAAGTCGTTCAGCAAAACAAGGTTCCCGCTCTTTTGTTTGATCTAGGCTGTGTTCTTTCTTATAAACTAATAACCAATGCAAGGATAATTCATGTATAATATCAAGAATTGATATACTTCAGATTTAAAATGAAAAACAATGTGCGAATGTTCTTACGGTATTCATTGATTTGTTGAAAATGCTTTTTGCCATGAAAACAATATTTTCGTAAAGATTAAAACTTATCGAGGCCAATGAAGGCATATTTTCCATCAGTGCTTTTAACTACGTTTCTCAGTTACTCAATAGAAACTTAACTTTATGTGTTAATTAGTTCGATGTGCAAACACTTTTATTTCACGATCTTTAGCTTTGGGACCGTGAAAAGAATACATGGATGGACGTGCATCAAACAATAAAGTAAAGATCCAGTCCACGTGAACTGTTTGAATACTCAGCCCCATTTACCCACCCCTCCAAAAGGATATTATTATTCTTGTAATTTTACTACAATTGTGTTCTAACTTTCCCTTATAAGGTAATGGCTGACTGCAGATCGAGTACACATCTAATACCTCCGTTTACACCTATATGCTTTTAACTACGTTTCTCAGTTACTCAACAGAAACTTAACTTTATGTGTTAATTAGTTCGATGTGCAAACCCTTTTATTTCACGATCTTTAGCTTTGGGACCGTGAAAAGAATACATGGATGGACGTGCATCAAACAATAAAGTAAAGATCCAGTCCACGTGAACTGTTTGAATACTCAGCCCCATTTACCCACCCCTCCAAAAGGATATTATTATTCTTGTAATTTTACTACAATTGTGTTCTAACTTTCCCTTATAAGGTAATGGCTGACTGCAGATCGAGTACACATCTAATACCTCCGTTTACACCTATATCAACATTCAGTTATGGTGTATATTTCTCTCTCGGTGCTCAATCCGGCATTTTCCTGGAATGTTACAATAATAATATCAAGGTATGGAACATTTTTGTTGGTACTGGTCCAAATAATTTGCGGGGTATTGAACTCTGGAATTTGTTATACACTTGATGCTAGTCTTTTATTTAATAAATTCAAGTGTATTTACTATCCATTATTCTCGATTGTCGAACCAGTTCTTACAACTTATAGTAATCGCTCTCACTCCTGGAGTTAACCTAAAAAAAGTAATATATATAATGGTTTTAGTATTTCTTGCCAAAGGGTTTTGCTGCTACATTGCACATTGGATCGAGCCCCGGGACCCTCCGATTCCGAGAGAAACGCATTGCCACTTCACCGAAGTGTCTCAGATTTTTGCAATTATGTACACGCCTGACTTAAATTGTGTTTTGCTTTTACATTTGCTATTCTTGTCAGCCGAGATATATGTCAAGTACATGTCGGGTAATCTCACAAGCAATACAGATATGCAAATATCTCATAACTCGTAGGGCATTATTATTTCATTGAGATCTGAGAAGTTGCAATAGTATATACCGCATTCTTACATGACTTACAATATTGTCACTATATACAAAGAGTAGAAATTATGTTTTGTATTATGTTTTACTATTGCATAAACAACGCGGGAAAAGATATGTCAAGAAAATGACGTCATATTGTGCCGTATGACGTTAATTAATATTCAGAAAGAACATGACGCTTTGCATGTATTCACCTTTTTAAATATTTGGTCATGTTAGAATCAAAATAAAATCGTTTTCAGCGTGTATAAACCCCAGAACCGCCTTCGTGATTAATTACTGCGCATTAGAACTCCAAATCATTGTTTATTAAACGACGAACACTGCTTGAAAGGATATTATTCATAATTCGACACTTGTATTCCAGATGGCAGTCCAGAAATGCGATGGAGTTCCAGAAATTATACTTATTGATACTGGGGTGTTAGTTGATAATCAAAAGAGTTTCTATGTGGTTGTTTAAATTATGTAAAGCAAGACTACCTTATTATGTTTGTTGTTCATTATCAAATCCTAAAACTTCATGTGTTGGTTTCTATTTGTCAGTTAGCCAAGATTATAAACACAATTTTGTTTACAAAAACTTATCATTAAAAAAAAATCTAAATATTTTGATTTTTTATTTTGTTTCTAATTAAATACAAAGAAACAGCCAATTAGATTTTAGCCGATTGGTCCTTTACTTAGAGTACATAACTATGGACGATTGTGCCTGATACCAAACATTTAAAGAACATCCAACTTCAAAGAAATTAGTTATAGTCATGCAATAATTATATGTGGCAGTTAGATAGACAGAGATTGGTAGATGTTTTCGGCATGGAACGCATGTAAAGATTGATTGCCAACTAAGGCAACATGTACAGTTTACTGTTAATTTTAAAGAAAATATGACATTCATGAAGAATATTGAGCGATGTCATGCACACCAACACCAATGATAATACAAAACCGAAAATAGAAAATCACTCTTATTAAGTCTTTCAAGTAACCTGAAACATTATTGCACCTTCAACGTCATACTATATAACAATATTTTTTTAAAGAGGCACTATCTACACTGTGTCAAATTAAATAACTACAAAAACAGAAATAATAGAATATTGAATGAAGAGTACTGTATTATTACTTAACGTAAAAGTTAAAACTATGCATTCCAGTTAACAGCGGTACAATCAGCTGTTTAAAATATGTTGCAGAAATAATCAATGTAAAGTTGTTGTTTTACAATTAATGAGTGGATAACGATTTATTACAGAAGCTCTCTATGTTGATTAATTGTGCTAAAATGAGACATTAATGATACGCGTTTGGCTTTAAAATTGTATTTTTATCATTTTACATTTGACTGGACACATTATTTATGTTTGGAGAAAATAATCTGCTAGATGTATGAAGTGCCCCCTTGGATGTCAGTGTAAGTAACATAGTTACGTAACTTATAAATTAATTATATCACTTCCGAGTTTACACAGATAGGCTTCAGCACATCACATAATTGCCTTAATATCACACAGTTTTTGTTATTATTATTATCATTATGAAGCATATTCACAAATAACATTATGACCTTAATATCACATACCTTTATTAGGAGAGATTTACAGGTACGCCATCAATAGCTGATAGGTGTATCATGTATAACACAATTTCAGATGTAAACAATGTCTTCTACAGAGAAGTGCTCTCGTTAAAGTTAACAGCAATAATGTATACACAAAAAGTCTACAAGTATAAATAAAAGTTTACAGATGTATTGATTCAATTGTTATAAAATATAAACAATAGGATAATTATGTACATTGTAAATGCATACACACAAAACGTGAAAATACAAGTAATTCAAAACATTTACTTTATTGTTGGTTGAACATCTCACTTTACTTTCACCCATGGACACCATGATAGAATCTAGAACTTACAGTGCCAAACTTGTGATCAAAGTATTTTTTTGAAACTTTTGTTTCAGTTCCATTTATGATAAGCTTGATTTCAGGTGAAAGTTTCTTCATTGTTAAGGCAACTCGTAGCCAATATTTGAGTACCCCAAGAAATAAATAAGTCAGTGATACTTAAAAATAACTTTATTTTTGACACACACTGTTTAAATGTTATGCTTTTATAGGGACGGGTGAGAGAAATACACCCAATATTGTAGGTATAATAGGACTACATGTCTCTACAATGAAGTCGATTTTTCAGAATGCTGCCGTATATGCCAGAGATACAGTTTCTACAAGCAAAGAAACATGTTACTTAGAAATTAAAAGCTTAAAACTGCAACACCTGTTTTGTTTACAAGTTGCACTGTGTGTACATGTACAAAGGATATCTTATTCATGTCCACATTAAGAGGATAATTTTTCCCTTAGCAGACTAAAAAGACGACGACCAAAGTGGGACCCCTACATAAATATACATGTTTCTATATCAATGTAAAAAAGTAAGATAGCGGAAATAATATACAGATATGGCAAAATGATAAAACTCAAGGTGACCGCCGTTCAATTCTCCTATCCGAGGGAGTAACACGTACAGTTACAGTTTGCTATTCGAGTAGTAGGTTGTATCCCTTTGTACGCCTTGGCTTTATAAAGTTCTCCTCACTTTTTAAATCAATGATTTTGCCGTCAGAAAAAAACCTGCTAATTATACATGTAACTCAGGCTGCCAAAGAGAATGACATCCATAGGACCACCGTCAGTTACCACGTGAAACACCCAGAAACTAGGACTGAAAGGTCCTAAAAACAGCTTTCACAGGATCTGATGGCCTTGTTAAATTTGTGCTCTACATGGCAGTACAAGTTTTTCCCATAACGAGAAGAATGGTGGGTTGTTATGTAAAAGACAACTACAGGCATTCTGGTACGTGTAAAATTATTACGAAAATACGATATCTGAGATTGATTTTAAGGTACAAAATGAAGTTATATCAATCAATCTATGTCCAGTTGCTTGTCTTTAACTCTGGATACATATTACATATTACATATACATTTTGCTGAATTAAATTATAACCGAGTTATTATGATAATTATATGAATCTTTAACGGTTGTGAAAGCCAACACTGCTGTTACATACCTTAATTTCGAATTTAGGCATTGTTTAAACTCAGATGTATGAACAGGCTTTGCCGAGAGTGTTAAAATTAAATCAAATCTCTAAAATTCGTTTGAATGCAGCACTACTGATTTCAAACATCACCATGTTTTACATTAACAGGTCGTCTGTCTTTGTTACATAAAGGACCGAGTGACGTGTGGTTCAGAACAGAACGGAACGATTTGAAGAAAGAAAAACAAGTGTTTCTAATTCAAAACGGTTACAGTAACGCGTTTATTTGCTAAAGTGATGTGTGTGCTAAAAATAAATGAAATCGCTCGTGAGCCATTTAAATGCACTGTAAATACGAACACAAATGTTATTTGAAATAATGAAGCGTACAGTTATTGAATTATTGCAGGAAACGTCTCTGCAATCTTTGCTGGGGATAGCACTCAAAATGACTTGGTGTCGTATAAACTACCCTAGAGATGTACATGTATTGATACGTTTGTGACTGACTCTAGTAAAAATTGCACAGGGAATCATTTGTTCCATATCATTTACTCGCGTATTCCTGTGGACGAGAACGTCCAGTTGTTCTTATGGACAACCACGATTCACTTTCTTACTTTGTTTGAAAAAGCGAGTATACGTAAGTTTTAACATTAATGTTATTAAAATCAAAAAGAAGAATAGCGGAAATAATATACAGATATGGCAAAAATGATCAGATGTAAGAGGACCGCCGCTTAATTTTCTAATCTAAGAGAGGTAACTAGTACGTTAACTGATTGCTATATGAGTAGTAAGTTGTATCCCTTTGTATGCATTGGCTTTATAAAGTTCTCCTCATTTTGTTCGTACTCTTTTCTTAATCAATGATTTTGCTGGCTAAGAATGGGTTAGTGACCTGTGTGTCAGAATGTGAAAAGGAAGCGTTGAGAGAGATAGTTTAGATGCTGAGGATGTATACTGGTGCATGTACTGTTAATATGTATGAGGAGGAGTAAAAAACGGATTGTATGAAACAGTATGGTAAAATGCATACTGTAAACTTGTGGTGAAATAAATTGTGATGATATAAAAGACAATTGAATTTTACAAAGTTCTTTTAAATGTTGTAACATATTTATTCATGTTCTTTGAAACATTCTTAAAATTGCTCGTTTTTCATGTGGTGTATTCGCTATTGCAAGAATACACATCTCTTTTTCTTGAAATATACAGAGGAATATCATTTTCAAGATTTGTTTGAAGTTCAATCATTTCCAAACCTTACTTTTTGACTTGATATTTGCGTATCATTGTTTTGGATTGTTTTAAATTATGTTGTCTACTATCTATTTAAATACTGCGACTTTAATCAGAAAGCTCACCTCTCCTTTATTCCTTGGTCCTAATATGACGATATTAGGACACAGCTTATTCACACCGAAATCCAACAGTCATTGATGTAATTTGGACAGTGCTACCATATAAACTGCCACCGTCGTAAGTTAAACTTGCTTACAAAGCATTAACACATTTTCAAACAGGTGAAAAGTTCACGGGTTTATAAAACATAGAACATCATTATTGGTTGTATCATTTTTCTACAAATTCTCGCGACGGATGAACCAGTTTTGTCTATTTGGTATATCCTTTTTTAAAATTCGATATTTTGCGCGCATGCGCAAGGGACAACGTCGATGTTTATGTATCATAAAATTAAAAGAGCTAAATAATTTATATTATCGACCTTTTTAATGACTGAACCTTTTTAAATGAAAATATAGAAGACCTTCATTTCATGACGGATCCTGCTTCGATACAAGTAGTAATGAAGATAAGAAGTCTATTCTATTTTAAGTACTTTCAATCCATCATTTGTCACAAGAAAGCTTAGTAATAAACGTTATAGATAAAATAGAAACAATTAGAACTAATATTTCATCCCAGGATCAAAGTGAATCAGTACCTCCAGACGACCGACGCACAGAACTATGAGATACCGCGCGATTTGTAGAAATCGCTGAGCGCCTGTGCTAGTGCTTCTGGGTTCTTACCTGATGGGAGTGCAACTGCGCTTGGACCATTCAATAAGTGTTTCGTTATTTTGAACAAACGTTTTTGGTCTTGTTCAATTGATTCGACTTTCTCTGAGTATTAATCAATTCTTGCCTTTTTTAGCATTTTGTTAACGATTGCGCATTGGTTCCTATACATTACGTGGTCAACGGTGAGTCTTGAAGTCTGCCATTTACGTTCTAGTTTACGCTTCAGATGTTTGGCATCGTGGAGCTCCTCCGTGAACAAGGGACAGGATGGTCTTAATGTGATGGTTTCTGAACACAAATGCGCATGATTGCATGATTGTCAATTAAAACTGAAAGTTCACTACTGTATGTTGAGACAAGGGTTTTTGCATCTCATCAAAAACATAGCTGAAGTGGTGTCATTTTAACAACGTCATCGTCGCATCATTTCCAGCACTAAATACGCTCGGTATTCTTTTTGACATTAATCGGTTTAAAATTTGCAAAATCAATGAAAACAAAAATGGCCATCCACAGTTTCAAAACTGTTGAGTTTCACATTTATTTCACTGAGAAAAATCGAAACAATGTAGAAAAACCAATATTTTATTTATGATTTTTATTACACACTTATGACATTCTGTATATTCTGGTTAGTATATTGTTAATTTTGTCATGTAATTTCTCTTTAAAATTGAATAAAGAGTTGATTTATGTAACTTTATGTCACTACAGTCTGAAAAAAACTGTTTAGTGTTTGTCTGTCACAAACCAATCATTCATTTAGTGATAGAATACATTCTTTACGTCATTAAAAGTTCAACAACTCGAAACAAACAAGAAGTTTTTGAGTGAGTATTATAAATTAATATCTGAAGCAAATCATTATAGAAAACCTGCAGTTCTGTTCATGTTACATATGTTTTCAGAAAAACGTTAAAACCAAATTATAATAAACCTTTTCAACGAAACAAACTTCACTAAAGTAAGAATTGAATTTCTGCAAATATGTGTTGGTCGCTTAACATTCTTGATGAATATACCTGTGAAATCACATGTTTAATATTGAAGTGAATGCTTTTTATTAAAAACTTTTTGACAATAAACTCGTTCCTTAAAAAAGTAACAACAGGAAGGTAGCAATAAACAAATTATATCTACATACACGTATCAATAACCTTACAACTATATATCAATACGTATCAATAGATAAGAAGACATGGATTTACAAAAGATCATTATCCATAAAGAATTGTTGACATAATAAGAACAATACAAAAACTAACACTGAAGGTGATGAATACCCCCCGAACACCGCACTGACACAGTATATAGTATTTGTGTAGTATTTGAAAAGAGCGCTTCCCGCCGTTTTGAGTAATAGAAGTGACCCAGATCATGGACCATTATAAACTAGGCATAGTATCTTTGAAGTATCACTGAATCATGACCAAGGGTTTTGGATATGAAGAGCCCCAATATTTTACTATCGCGATCCCATGTGACCTTGAACTTTGACCTAGTGTCCCGAAACATAGAACATGGTCAACTATGTATGGTTATTATCAGTTCTGTGAAGTATCGTTAAACTGTGACCAGGAATTTTGGACATTTAAAGCGCACAAGGTTTAACTATCTCGAGCTCCGGTGACCTTGACGTTTGACCTAGTCAGACAAAAAATGAATCATGCACTACTAGGCATGGTACTCATCATTTCTAAGAAGTATCATTGAATTGTGACCAGAGATTTTGGATATTAAGAGCCCTCATGATTTAACTACCTCAAACCCCTGTGACCTTGACCTTTGACCTAGTGACCTGAAACATACACCATGTTCAGCTGAGCATTGTACTTATGATCTCTGTGAAGTATCATTAAAATATAACCAGGGGTTTTGATGATTAAGAGTCCACATGACTGCGTCTACAGACGGCTTGCGGACGGACGGAAAGACGGACGGACGGACGGACGGACCAGACGGACTTTGTGAGGTTATCCCTTTGATCTTTCTTTGATCTTTTCAACCCCACAATACAATTATTTAACCCCACAATGCCATTTTTAACCCCATAATGACGGAATGAACTCAAAGAACCTCACAATGCTAAGTTGTACTCAAACCCTAACCCCGTAATGTCTACTGGGCATGTACGGACAGACAGACAAACAAACAGACAGACGGACGGTGCGATTTTAATATGCCACCCTTCGGGGCCATAACAAACGCGTGTGCACCAATCTGAAAGAGGGCAAATATGGCGTATTAGCCTGGTCACAATACAAGACAATGAATTTTGGTGGTATCAACCTGAATTCTAATGAATTTTGTTTCTTTATATACATTGTAGTTACGCATGTAATAACAACAATAATAGGTTAATACACGACTGTGATTGGCTAATCATCGGCATTAGCCCGCCTTAGTAGGTATCGCGAATTTTACTCAATTTGAAGTAGTTGATGTATATCAGCTTGATGAAGATACATGTAATGTAAAGCTAAAGTTTCATAAAAACACAGATCCGGAAAAGCTTAAACAGAAGGGAAGTTAATTAATCATGCATTGTCACTGAAAAGGGAACACGTTTATGAGACAAACATTCCATCATAAAGGGCAAAACGCATTCATTTATCTTAATTTTAATTATTTATACAAAGTATCACAGAAGTAGTTTCTTACTATCAAAGAATGTGTAACAATTTGGACGGAAACAGCTGATTCAAGGCAATTTTGTCAATTTACATAACATTCTATATCAAAGGAGTTTCATTAATTAGAAGTGTTCTTTGAACAAGATTTCCGACTACACGAGAACATACTAAACCCTAGTCCTACAAGCCATCATCATTTTAAACACTTCTATAATAAGCCGGATCAACACTTTAAACAACTTTACAGAATAAAGGATTCTCGAACAGAATAATGATACATGTAGAACTGTGTTCTGTTTACTCTGAAACAATATGGACGTATATATCCCTTTAATATTTGTTCCTTTTTCTTTACATTGAAGGATACTATGCTATATTAGTTACACGTACTCTCGCTTTAAAATGCCCGATTAAGGAATGTTTTCGTACACTATCGGTTGATTATTATAGCAACAAGTACGGTTAAGTGCTCATGGGACTTGTTATATACCAGTATATTTTCAAATATCTATGTTTGTACACTACTTAACAAAACGTGGCTTTTAATAAACATCTGATTTTGAATGAAACGCTATGTTTTATGTCATTTTTAACCGTTCACTTCGGATCTCATGCAACAACACCAGCTTACTGTCAGTACCAGGGAGCCAACATACTCCAAGAGTATCACACGGGACGCGGAGATGGTATGAAAGTCATTTTCTTCACTATTTCACAACAGATTTTCTGCGCTATCAGTTTGGTGCTACACATATATATCGTCACCTTGGCGCAAAAAGTACTGTAACTGACTTTTTGAAAATTTTACAGGAGACACACAAAACTGATTTGTTTATATCCAGTAAATCTTTTCATGCCATACTGAAGTGTGAAGTTAGTATTTATTATGTATATTTAACTGCTTTAAAAGATTATATTCATTCATTTCAGTAAAAAGAATTATTACATATTCTTTGTCACTTACATGACTCTTTGCGCTAACTTTATTACACGCAAAAAGTCATGTAAGTGCACTTACCAGAGTTTTTGCACTAACTTTTTAGCTGAAAGTTATATAACTTACAGTATATCATACACATTATGAAATTGCTGTGAAGATGGTTATACCACACTGTGGTTAAAAATTGTGTTCATTGTGGATTTACAAATCAGTTATTACATTTGAAAATATGAATTGAACAAAAATAACCCAATTTTTAATATTAATTGATTTCGAACAGTAACACACAAATTATAGACTGGAGTAACCGATTTCAATGAAGTAGCCAAATAGAATCTCCTGTCTGCAACATCAACAGTGTTTGCGAAACTTGCTCATAAAGTTAAATTATTAAATCTTCAACTGGGTGTCAAAGCAAATGCATACTTCATTTTGTAGCCACAAGTGAAAATAACTACTTTTATTTTATGTTTTCCAATGAATTACAGAATTTTCTCGGTGAAATGAGTGTTATTATCTGCATTTTTGAAACTGTGTATTACCATTTTTATTTTCAGTGTTTTCATCAAATTTTGTTCTACATTTTCTGATGATTCTGCGCTTTTCAATAATTTATAGAAGCAAACTCAACAAAAGTATTGTTTAAACCATGAAATAAACAGAAAAATTGTTGGTATCGATGCAATTATATACATTTTGTGACGTTAATTTTACTTGTGAACACCAAAAATAGTTATTTTCACTCATGGCTGTGCCACTCATGAAAGTATCACTTTTGGTGCCCACTTCACGAAATTATAACATATTACACCAAAACCAACAATTATACTCTGATTTCATGTTCCAAAATTAAAATGAATCTCAATCTTTCACAGAAATAACCCATTTTTATTTATTGATTGTATACTGCATGGGATAACGTCCGTGTTTTATGTCATAGTTATAACATCATTGATGTTTTAACCTTTTTGCTACTAACGTCAAAATTGTAAATTACGTCAAGTGTAAATAATGTATTGTGGCTTATAATTGATACCAGCAGAAGAGTAAATCATAATTTTTTTATAATTCTACACTTTGCAATTTTAAAAAGGTAAATCCCAATTTAAAATTTACAATTGACGGAATATGTTGTATACTCTATTCCTTTTTGCTAATTAATATACATTTTTCTTTTTAATTTTTAGTCATTTGCCAAAAGTAAATTTAATTATTAACAGCAGAATTTTGCCCTGTATTTTTAAAATACAATATTTTGGAACTGTTTAATATGTTTTATAAAAAAAATATGTCAACAAAAACCAACAATATTTTAATTGGTAATGTGTCTCTGAATTTATTTCTGGTAAAAACCTAGTCCTGGTATGACAGTCAGATAATCTCATAATCTCCTAAAGAAATAACTATACAACACCAGCTGTGTTGTATAGTTATTTCAGCAACGTCAAAGATTCAGGAATAAAAGCTACATACCAGTAGTCAATATTATTTATCAGTCCTGTGATGAGGAGAGATTTTGTTGAATTCAGTGAAAACACAACGAAAAGTAACAGGTCATTGTTTTCACTTCAGCAATTTCATCATCTTGAAATTATCATTCAGTTTCTGGCACTAACCTTTACTTTAAAGTTTAGCCTTCCCAATATTGCCTCACATGGATGGAACGGACACACATCATGTCATATGATTTTAATGAGCAGATTACTGACCAATAATGGACATTAATTGAAGACATTCAGTGAATTGTAAATATGTTTAATCTGGAATTGCACTATTTTTTGTTTATCAATTAAAAATTTTGTTGCATGAAATGAATAGAAATTGATCAGTCATAAATTGTTTTAATAATTTTGATAATTGCATCGAACTAAACAAAGGTCAGAAACAACACTAACAATAATACTATTCCTTGGTTAGCTCTGCATATATTTATGATTATGACTATATCTACGAATACAGCTTTCATACGTTGCTGCAACCGCATGGAAAACTATAAAATCTAGACAGTTACGAATAGATAACACACTATTGTCGTCAATATTGCGTTCTGTCATCAACTATTGGTGATGTCATCATGTTCAATAGCAGAAATAACTTTGTTTACACAAGTGCTGATGACCTATTTAAACGATTTATTCATGTATAACTTCATTTCCAAAACCTATCAGAATAGGCCTAAAATAGGCACTTGGCACTCAATATAGTATAATACAATAGGCCCAAAATAGGCCCATGGCACAGAAGTGGTTAATTAAGTTGAGCTTTGTTATTTTTTACATGAAGGTCAACAAACAACATAATTATATTTAGAGGTTATATAAACAATAACTATCTTGTCATTATGATGTCTTCAGTAGCAAAATGATTACTTTTCAAAAAATTATGATAAAAGAATGAAGGATCCACAAAAAAACAAAGAATAACAGAGTTTTTTTTAAAACATATTATTAAAAAAATTGATTATTATTGATGCAAAAAGTATGGTAAGTGCAGTTACAATACTTTTTGCACCAAATGATTTATTGCAAATTCAAAGATCTTCAGTGCAAAAACTCAAGTAAGTGCACTTACCACAGTTTTTGCGCCAACAACATTTGAAGTTCAGTTACATGTTTTCATTTTTTTGGCAAAAAAGGTATTTTTCATAGAAAAACAGCTTCCAAATTTTAATGACTTATGAAAATTGATATTTTTAACCTAAATATGCCAAAAAGTGATTTTCGCAAAAAATGTCAGTTACATGACTTTTTGCTCCAAGGTGACGATATATGCTAAATAAGTATTGCTTAGATGTCTGTAGTACAAGAAGGAGCATATTTATTGTAAGAGAGCGTTAGCGAGCCGCAGCTATACGTTAATTTATTCCTGTTATCTGGACTTGTTACCAGTTTACAGTTAGTCCAACCTACATACACGTCTAGTATTGACATATAATTATAGGGCAGAGCTTATTCCTGTGATGTCACACTCCTATCTATTAAAAAAACAAGTGAAATATTGATTTTCATATTGCATATACTGAGTAAATATGGCAAATAATTTTGATTTTTTTAATAAAGCGGGAGCATTTGATTGGTAAAGAAAGTAGAGCAAACTTTAAGGCGACATGTAGCGGCTTTATTTCTTGATTTCTATTTAGTTTCAATTCAAACAAGTGACCTGGAAATGTCTTTCTTTGATTAAATCCCGATATACTGTTACTTTAAACTGGCGTTGAGATATTAACAAACTGGGTTATTGCCCCAGTATTTAATACTTTTTAGAATAATGAATTTACAGATAAAATCACATAAATGTTTTGTTTTGTTTTGTTTTTCTTTTTGTTCTTAAACAATGTTGTCATGCCCTCTTTATATTTTGTCGCTTCCTCACTAAAGAACGGTGTCAGATAGTGTCGTTTTTTATCTATTGCAATAATTTTCATTAACAAAATTATGCGCCATAAGTATATTATGTATTACCGATTCAAATTATGTAGACATATATTTGGTAATAAGTAATGCAAATTATTTTTCATCCACAGGGTTCCTGGAACTTTTAAGTTTGTGTCTTTTATCAGTGCTTTACGACGGTCTTAAACGTCAATTACTAGCACCAAATAGATTTTTTTAAAATCTAGAAACGTAACGGGCGTCTTCTCAAAAGGAAACATATGGCATACTGCATCGAATGTGTCCATATTGTGTAGAAAATAAGGGTTTAACGAAAGAATTTATAAATTATATTTTGCATTTTCAAAAAAGAAAGTAGGTTTTCCCGTTTATGAATATCTTTGTAATTTCCCAGAGGTCTCATAGAAAGAGGCTGTAAATATGTTGTACATAAATAAGCATGTCTATTTTGATTTATAATTGAAGAACTTTACTACAAAAAATGTGCAAAGAATATCTCTGACTGTTTACAATATTCAGTAAAGCGAAAGAAGGACAAAAAGACCACCCAGGTCAATTTTAGGAAAAACACAAACATTCACTCGTTATTCTGCAGCAGTATTTCAAACACGGAAATACTCCACGGCTATTGTAAAGTTTTAGAAGCCAGTTTCAAACTGTACATGTATTTCCATGTTATAATTCCAGATTAAAAGAAAATTCAATTTGGTGTTAGTAATGGACCTTTAAATAGTTAAGCATAACTCTTTCAAAAGTCTGTTTACTTTTTTTAAAGGAGTAACCAACGAAAGAGACACGTGTCTTCCTTCTGATCTAGCATACAGAGGTGAGTATATACATGTACCTTTTTATTTCTAACAGTCGGATCTGGTTGTTGTTTTTGTTTATAAGATTCAACTGTTTTAATTTAGAAAGCTAAGGTTTTATATCAGTTGGAAAGATACAATCAAAATCAAAAGCTTTGATTATTTCAATTTGAGAGACTGATGATGTTGATGAAGTTTATGATATTGATCTTAAGCACCTAGATTGATTAATTGAAAAACGTAAACTAATTTAAAATTTAATTAAAATCAGATCTTTGGTAAGGCACTGCAACATTTAACGGAATCTAAAAGTTAATTATAGCAGTGAGTAACCTTGAATTTACTCCATACATCCTCTACACGCATTGCATTTCCAAGCCATACGCTTATAATATAAAACTACAGATAAAGGTAAAAAAGTATATCTTAGTTTATTTGACAGAGTTGCTTTGAATATATTTCAGACTTATACTACCAGTTTTTTCAGTCTGACCAAAAGCACCACGCACCAGCCTGCAGGACCCATCATTCGTGTACGGTTTATTTGATATTTTGCTAATGGAGTTGATTTCAGTTGTGCAAAAGATCAGGTCTATAGTTTGGTTTATGGCTAACAGCAGGCTGAACTAAATCGTGTAATTGTAACTGTGTAAATACATTTGTAAGATTAACACTTTTGCAAGAAAGCAAATTTGTTTGATGTTGTCTATATTTGCTGACTGTGATCAACATATTTTATGGTAGAAAACATTTACAATATTCCTCGAAACATATTTTGACTCATGAAACATTTACTTCAACAAGAAAATCTCCGAAACACTGGTTTGCGACCCCATCGTTTTGAAGTTGATTGCTGATAAAGCTTTAAAAATGGTCGATAGCAAGACACGAATCCATGAGCCTCAATCAATAAGAAATTACAATGATTTCAGGTCAGCAACTTCAACCATTCTATCATCGCGGCTGGCTATGCATGTAAAGTACTAAAGTAATGCATGGATACTTGATCCGAGAAGTATCTGTAGACACCCGGTCACTTTATCAAAGTTAAAATTCTGAACATTCATGGACGTTTTATTTTAGTATGGAAAACATTGGGACAAGTACACAAGGCAGATCTTGGTCACAACAACAACTGCCAAAAAGATATTGTATTTCATCTTAAATGTGAGTGTATATTAAATAAATTCATAAATAGAAATCAGAATGATACAAATTTTGATTTAAAAGTTGTTCATAAGCCGTTGTAATGCCAAAACATATTCTGTGTAAATTAAGCACCGTAAACATACACAATGAAGTAGTTCGTTCTTTTTTTCTTGAAATTGATGTTTTCATTAAAAATTGACTTAAGCTAATAATTTTTTTCAGATGCTTTCGAACACCATTCGGATAAATGTAGATGTACAAGTAAGACGATTGCTGTACTTTAAAGTATTCCAGTTAAATCTTTTCCCACACAGTTGTGACACCATTCTTCATAACCTCTTATTTCAGCATAGTCTTTAGTCAGTTTGTACGAATGCCTGCAAGACTTATGATTTGTCTTGACCACTTTAGTGGCAATGTTGATGACTTTTGTCGCCCACGACCAAGCCGCTATATGTATATATAACAATATGTATCAAGTGTATAATTTTCCGTTCTGATATGTTTTCCTCTAAGCTGTGTAGGTTATTAAGTAGTAATACATGGAATACATCAATACTTATGTTCAAAAACACTCGTTAAATTTGATGTTCCGTAGGATCAAGTAAACATTTACAAAGAGGTTGATCACACATGAAAAAATTTCCTTAGTCAATTGTACGTGTTTTCTTCTTTTGTTAATATCTTCAAATAATATTGACGAACAAATTTCTCTAATACTTTGTCGCCTTTTCACTATAAACCGTTGCCTGACATGTTTTACTTTATCACTGAAACAATTTTTGTTTTTATAAAATGAACTTTCGATTTAAAAAGCAACGTTAAACATATTGTTCGAACAATAACATTGTCACAATGAATTTATCTTTCGTGGCAATATACATGTAAGAGCAACAAGTAAGTTTAATGATAATAAAAATCATTTTCATTGAAAATGTGCTAATCAGACTTTAAACAAGGTTCATGTCAGCATAATTTATTTTTCAGGACGCCATGTTCCTCAATCTACTACTCAGCAAGTGCACGTGAGTACTCCTCACGTGACTCACATCTGTCATCGTATTCACAGCTTCAGTAGTAAGGGATACTACTACAAATACTATATTGATGTTTGAAAAAACGTTAACAGATACGAAGCATTCCTGACCTATTTTTTCTGTAAAGGACTTGGTTCACGCAGACGTGAAAAACAGTTAACTTTATCGAGATTAAGAGCAGACGAAAGTTTAGTAAATGACCACTCAAAATATCACATTTTGTATGCTTTTGAATTTTATTCGTTACCATAGTAACCAATAGGCTTTTTCAGCAAGTCCTTTTAACATTATCATAAATTATACTAAGAAGTGCTTACTGAAGTTGTTATGACTGTATAGCATACAGTATATATCTAGTCAGGTTCCCTGTTACACTGGCATGCTACAGTACGCCAGACAAAGCTCAATAATGGCGGCGCCTAGTGGAAGCTCAAAAGTGAACTGTTTATAAAGTGAAAAGGATAAACATATTGATCATTCAAAACTAATGTGTTTATTTAAGAGGCGAAAGATTTTGTTAAATGTTCAATATCTGACATCAGAAGTGTACTATATGTCGGACAAGTTACTTAAGAAAATATTTCGGGTATATACCATTTTTAAAAAGATTTAGCGGCTTACACCGAGCCTAAAATGTTCAAATTTAAAGCTGAAAAACAAAAAACAAAGAAGAGAAAAATGGCAGACAGAAAAAGAACTGTTTGATGGCGGGATCAACTTTAAAAGACAGTGACCCAACCACTGGGCCACGGAGACTGGTTAAATATTTTGGGCCTAAAATGTAGGAAAAAACACAAGCCTGCTTACTTACAATTTACTCAGTGACACTGTTATGTGTTTTGGTACAGCATTATGCATGCGCACTTTCATCACCTTGTTGACAAGAACCATGCTTGCGTAAGTTACAACTTTTATGTTGTTTAGGCCATGATGCCTTTTTCATATTTTCATTTGACTGAATGACAGTGCAATCTAGCGAAATGGTTTATTTCATCATGCTGTGGTTATCTTGGTTAATTTGTAATGCATCCAAGAACAAAATACACGAAGTGATCAACCAGTATGGAAAAGTTATCAGGCACTAGGCAAAATAGAACTAAGCATAATGTCATTTCAAAATTATAAGCACATTTTGATAACAGGGGGCGCTTGTTCTAGTCGTGTTTTTCCGTAATTTGAATAATTATTTGCCGGAAAGATTATCGTGGATATCCGAATATGTATAAGTTAAAAAAACAAACAGATTTCCACTTTCATTTTCACTATATTTATATAATGTCAAATCCTTATTTAACACTCCTGCCCCTCAGTTACAACACATAACATAACTCCGCATGGGAAAGCTGGATGCTAAAAACACGGCAATTTCCCTCCCATTCCGAGTTCCCCAACGGTGTGAAGGCAATGATGCAACTGACTAGTGCAGCTGGCGCAATAGCACTTCCGACGGTATACTACTCTACTATGCCCAAAAACCTATTGAAGTAAATCCTAGGTGAGAAAATACCAAGGTGGGCCTCCCGGGGCTCAAACCCCGGACCTCGTGATCTGAAGGCGGACACCAATCACGTTGCTAAAGGGTTAACCCAACAGCAAGGCTGTTGGAAGTGGCCTATAAACCTACAACACTACACTTCCCCTCTTTTACTTTTCAGAGCTAGACAGCTCTCCAGACTGACCCTCCATGCTCCCCGAATGAGTCCGTCAAACACTTCTGACACCATTAAAAGTAAATCCTAGGTGAGAAAATACCAAGGTCCCTCCTGGGGCTCAAACCCCGGACCTCGTGATCTGAAGGCGGACACCCAACCAGTCGCTAAAGGGTTAACCCAACAGCAAGGCTGTTGGAAGGGCCTATAAACCTACAATCACTACACTTCTCCCTCTTTTACTTTTCAGAGCTAGACAGCTCTCCAGATTGACCCTCCAGCTCCCCAAATGAGTCCGTCAAACACTTCTGACACCATTAAAGAAATCCTTGGTGAGAAAATACCAAGGTCCCTCCTGGGGCTCGAACCCCGGACCTTGGATCTGAAGGCGAACACTCAACCACGTCGCTAAAGGGTTATAACCCAACAGCAAGGCTGTTGGAAGGGCCTATAAAGCTACAATCACTACACTATTTACAACAGAGACAAAACATAACTTGTATTGGTCTTGTAGAATCTTCTCCAGTTCTAGTACTCGTCTTCTACGTCAATTTTTTATTCCACTTATGATAACGATGCCGATTAAATTGTGTCAGTAGTATAGAAGAGACATCGAGACAATTTTTAAAAAGGCGATGTATTTCTTCCAATAATAAAAATATTGTCTGTAAATAAAAGCTTGAAAGCTACATAAAACTTACCAGTTCAGGTTGCAATTAATAGAGTAATGAAACAAAGGCACACAACTGATGGGAAACGGTTTAGGCAACAGCTAATTTAAGTCCGTCATAGGCCGGAGATCTTTCGCGAAAACTACGAACGGCGCCCCTTGTATCAAAATGTGATGTGAAAATTTGCAATTAACATTATGCTTACTTTCAACTTGCTTAGTGGCTTATTGCACCTTTCATTTTGTGTGGTCACATCGTGTGTTTTGTTCTAGGAGCATTATAACTGTGCAATGTTGAAATATCAAAGCTTATACAGTCCCGGCATGTTGAAATATTTAATTACGCTACATTGCACTGTCATTCAGCCATATAGACATCAGGGACTAAACACCAAACAAATTGTAACTTCCAGCAATCATGGTATCATTGTCAACACGCGTGATGAAAGTGCAAGCATGCATAATGACTGTACCATTAGGCACAATAGCAGTGTCAATGAGTAAATTGTAACAGTAAGCAGGCATGTGATATTGTCAACAAGCGTGATGAAAGTGCAAGCATGCATAGTGACTGTACCAATAAGCACAATAGCAGTGTCAATGAGTAAGCAGGCATTGTGTAATTTTTACCTCAATATCATTCCATATAAATAAGGCATAAATGATCAATTCCTATTTATAAAAACCTGCAAACATATTAGAATACAAACTCAATATCCAAAATGTCAACGAATACCAATCATGTCCGAAAATACATGTACATGTACGGCTAATTTTACTGATGCTGTTTTCGAGTTATAGTTTATTTGTCAATCAGAGGTTAATAGCAATTTACATTGGCTTGTATCGTCAAATCACATACTGCAAGTTTTTTTAATGATCGATTTCTATATAAAAGCCCCTATAACTCAAATTACAAAATTGCTTGCATGGGCGCTACTATTTTTGAGCTTTGTCTGACCCACGCCGTATGGATAGGGGCAGGTTACACCAGACTTGTGTAGATCTTGACCAGGTTGCACGAAAGTGTATACGGCTTAGATCTGCCCATATCGGAAAGGCAGAATCACTTGCCACAAACAAAGAAACTGTTAACTACAACCATGATATAAAATATTAAATGTTGTTTACTGACTGACAGATACAACAATGTTTGTTTTTGTATCAGGAAACCATTATCAGTCATGTTCAAATACATGATAATCGACAGTAAAGGTGTTTCCATTTATTTGCATGAAGAAAACTAAAATATTCATAAAAACATTCATGTGCCAAGACCGTACTCTGTATGTGCTTAATTGACGAAATTGCACTCTGAATATACTTAAATAGCGAATGCATATTTCATTTTTCTTTATAATTTCAGAACTAGAACATCTTGGAAAAACAAACAGATGCTTAAGCGCAAATTCAGGTAAAACTTTTTTTTTATTGGTCTTAAGTCGTGAAAAGGCTTGATTAGGTGAGTAGATAAATGTGGGGGTTTGTCTTCTCATCAAGCTCTGTTCTTTTATCTCTTTTTATGGCTAGACTTATACAAAATACATTATTACTTAGATAAATCTTATCGCTTTTGCACTAGTAACCATCGCAATATTAGACACATGTGCACAATCAAATATAAGTTTTTGTTTTGTACGTGATACACATATAAGGGAAAACAAGGCGGAGAAAATCAAAGTAAACATGTCATTATTACAAGTCGATCATTTCATTGATCATACACAAAGGCACCGTTTTCCTCACGCTCCGGTCAAGCAAGTGTTTCAAATAATTAAGTTTATTGATACGTAACAAGAATGGAAAACCATAGCAAATAATTTTAGCCGTATTAAGCTCGTTTTTGCAAATGAAATGACAAGAAGAATGAATAACATTTTTTTGAACAGGGAACATTACTTTGTAAGGCACCGTTTAAATAGATAATGCCGAATAGAAAAAATCAATGAAATACTCTTGGGTTATCAGTCTTTATTAATTGAGTTTATAATCTAGTACGTAAATAGTTCATACTGCCAAACGTATAATTGTTAATCATAAGTGTAAGGGTAATTATACGTTCGTAGCCAGTGCATAACGGTCAATATCTCGAGTTATATATTTGAAACGAAAAACAAGGATTAAATTCGTTTTCCTGATGCACATGTCACAATACGTATTTAATCAATATTGGCTGAGGGGGTTATGCAAGTGGCAAGTTAGCTCAGTTGGAAGGGCATTCGCCCTTACATCTCTGTACCCGAAGGTCCAGGTCAGGAGGCACATTTTTTCTCACTCTGTGATAAAAGAATTGAACCGGACCTGGAGAAGAATCCTTCGATTTGTCTCCGCCTTCGGTTGAACCGGACGAGGAAACACTTCCACAAGACCTACAAACATCAAGACTTCGCCAAGTAAAAAATATAAAACACGTTAAATCAGGTCCTATTTATGGTATCTTTTTACAAATGTATTAACGTCTTTTAACCTCAATTTCCCGCAGAATTATGAAAAACTAGCCGGGGAAATCTTAATGTTGATGTCTAAGGTACAAAACATGTACACGTTTTACCGACGGCTGTATGATTAGCGCTAGTCAATTTAACGTTTTAGTAAAAGGGTTAAATAAGACCCAGTACGTACATTTAAGTGAGACAATTGCAGCATAAAAACTGATGCACAAATTCAAAATGAAATTTGGTGTCATTGAGGTACAAATGTAAAGAGGATGTGTTCGATAGTTAAACGTCCTGTTGATACTAAATATCTCTTCGAAATGTAAGATTGCATTGCAAAATGCACACGAGTTACTTTTTCTATGACTGTAAACACTTTTGTAGAGTCTGAAAAAGTTACTGTTTGTAACAGTATTTGATACTGTGTTTCTTACAGTGTGGCACTATTTGGACGATGTTTAGAACGAAAATCCCGAATGCCGACGGAGGATTCAGACATATGATGAGTAAGATTTTAGGCTGTGTTTGGCATAGGCTGTAAAACTTAACCATATACTGTAACCTATAAATATAGATACCACTGGAATATTTTCTACAGCTTGAATAATTACTAGTGTTTGATTAAAGTAGTTCAATTCAATCAATATATGCGTAAGTTAAGACTGACTTTCAGAAGTAACGAGAATACGTGGATAGATGGGCATTAGCAAACAAACAACACATTGAAATAGAAATAATAAATGCGTCCTTGTATTTAATCGTTGAAAAACAAATAGAGTTCGGATGCGAAGTCACGAGTGTGTAAAACGAGTAATTTTAATTTTTCACATCCCTACGACTGACTTCATTTCATTCAACGGCAACATATAGGGACACATAAATAATTTCGAATCCAACACGTCCTTTTTCTAAATACATATAAACCCCCTACTTTATGAAACGTGGAGTAGTACATCATGGTTACTTAGAATACACAAATTGCGAGTGGACGCGCTTGTTAACATATGTTACAGTCTGTTACGTCGTTACTTCATTTAGCAAACTTCGTCTTTGGAGAAACACACTTTGTGCCATAAAATAAAATACAAGGTTGTTCGTGTTAGAATTGAACTTCATTTCACCAACACTATTATTTCAGGACAAGCAACGTTGCAGGATTACGATGGATGTGTTTGCAGAGAACAAAGTCCATTTGTCAATATGAATACACATATAACAAGTGAGCACGTTAACTGTTTTAACACATTACAAGTCTTAGTTTTCATTTATAACGCATTTTGGTCATCAGAAAAGTTCATATTATACAGTTTTCTTTTAGTTTGTAGTTATCAAAAATTGTTTGTGGCACCATTGTGGCTCCATTTCTGACTTGTAAAATTTGGCTTACTTACATGAAACAAATGGTTTAGAGCCTCCGTCGTTCATCCTGTAACGGTGAAAGCCGAATGTTTAACAAAGACACTTAGTTTGCTGACCGCTTATTGTGTGTGGCAGCATCTTCTAGAATAAAGTGCGATTAACGGCGACGTCACTGACTAAACTCAGTGATGGGATTGCTCATGATTTAGAAAGATTGGAAAACAAATTTAAGTGCAGATAACAACGTTCAGTTAAACATGTCTGCACTCATGGTATTCGAAGGAAACGTGTAGGTAACGCTTCATTTACTGCAGTAAAGCATGGATATAGGACTGAAAACGTCTTAATATTAATATAATAATACTCCATTTTAAAGATCTTATTATTTATACTGCAACAGCAAATGGGAGCCTTGACGAATGCAGGCATGCAGGAGGCACCTATAACAGTAAGTGAACGGTCTTAGCCAAAATAATGAATTGTTTGCGACAGGTGGTTAATTTGCCTTAATTCACAATCTTATAGCCTTCATATTTTTGTTTCTTTTTGTATGCATTGCTTTCTGGGATTATCTTGAACTGCGTAAAGACTGAAAACGTATGTTTGCTCTTCATTTCAATCATCTTGCGACAGAAATGATTTATAAAAAGCCTAAACTTTATTTTCAATAACACGAAATGTCTTTGACGAGGGTTGTTTGAAATGTATTATACGATTAGGGGAACAAGTATTATGTTTCCCTGGGGTCCTTCTTACCATTAGCAATGTCCCTACAGCTCAATAACTCTTGTAAGTATACACCTTGAAGGATTACGAAGAAACCTGTCACAAATCATTTTGAACCAGATAACGGGCATGAAAAGCAATGTTCCAGATGGCTGGATTCAAGGTCAAGTCATACTTACGGTCAAAGGTCATAGATTTTGTTTCTCGCACTGTAATGGTGAATCCTTGAAGGATTTCGAAGAAAGCTGACACAAACCAGACCCCTAACGACGTGCAGAACAAGTTCCGGAGCTAGACAAGGTAAAGGTTATGATAAGCGGTCGTCTAAGATTTGTTTCCCTTCTGCATTGTAACCTTGAACCGCTTAAAGGATTTGTTAAAAAACGGTTACAATGGTAACCAACTTGCAGAAGCAATGTCCCGGACGTTTGATAAAAATATCCGTCCTCAACAGCCTTAGCAATGTGATGTAACTCTTGACGGAAGGATTTCGAGTGACACAAATGTAACCAACTAACCGTGATAAGCAATTTCTCCGGATGGGCTTTATTCAAGGTCAAAGCTCATCAATTAGGGTATGATTTTGTTCCATGCCGTGCTGTAACTCTTGACCAACGTGAAGGATTTCACCCAAGAAACCTGACACAAATGTTAACCGGATTAGAGATTGCAGAGACCAGTTCCAAATGGCCAATTCTTGGAAGGTCACGATTAGGGTTCAAGCCACAAATCTTTGATATTACTCTGCATTTGCTCTTGAATAATGTCTTATTTGGGAGATCCTATTTTGTTTGCTTAATTTTTTTATTAACTTCCCTTCTATTCTATCAATAGAATTTTTAGTTTTTTATTAGAATGAGGCAAAAATCTAAAACCACTTTTTTTACAACATTACATGGTGCCCCAATATTATGGTTTTTTACAGTTTTGAACCTGGTTAAGACATTGGCTGGGGACTTAGTTTTTAATATTAATTTTTTTAATTGGATCATAAATGGTCGTTCCTGCCTGTTATATATATATGTAGTCGTATGATAGTTTGGTAATTTCTGCCTTTGATGTTTATTGCCTGACTATCTAACGTTATATGAGTTTGTTTCGCGTGCTCTCTACACTCTTGAACAGCTTAACACTTGAATTTGAAGAAACTTGGTACCAATTCAACACATTTATATGACTCTGCAATGGAATGTTAAATATGTTCCAATTCTTTTTGATGCTTATGACATCTGAAATATTCATCAAAATATCTTGAAACAACACTTGAATAAACAATCCAGATTTGGTCTTTTGGTGTATACTGTATAAAGAAATTTCCATGTGGTTTGATGTATATGTAACTAAATAACTCAGTTGCCAAAATGATACAAACAACCATTTATGAAGCAATTCAGTCTTATATAAATTGTTAAATGTGATTGGTCGTAGATGGAAAAAGAAATTTAATTTTATGTTTCGATCTGTTGAAAATGCAGCAAAATCAGGTCGTCTAAAGGCAGCAAAACGTGGAACAAAAGGTGTATTGAAAATAATAGTAATTCTTCAACATGATGCTAGATATACAGTGCGTGATAGTGAAAGGTTCAAATATGTTCGACAGTTGCATGACAATGACCAAGCGTAAATTTTGAAACTAATGTCTGCGTCTATTTGTTGTTGTTTTTTTCGTGAGGGTGGGAACTCGAATTATTAACAGTGTTTATTTCCAATAGCAGAAACCACGGACATTCAAATCAACAGACTAATTGTTACTTTACAAATTAAACAATCATGTTTGTTTAAGATCGGCATAAGCTGTTAATCATCAAGTAATATTCAATATATTTGCCGCAGATATAGCTGTCCTAATACGATTCTCGATTTTATTGGACATGTGTTTCATATTTGATTTCAGAAATAGTAGCTGACCTTTCTTCAAAGAACGTCACCAGAGTATGTCAAAATCATAACTACTGTAAGTTTTTTTGTAATACAAAGCAGTAAATATTTACTTTAATTTATTTCATGTGCTTTTTGTGCAATAAGACCTATATATTTGAAAGTTACAGATATTTAATGATCAGGCGGGGTAACAGGAGTAATTGCACTTAAGAAATAATCTATGGGTCGGAGTGCTTTAAAGAAATTTAATAATTCCCCGGAGGTGATGTGCCGGGCGGAGTAATTCACGAAAGCGAAGCCCACACGCACATGATTCAACTTCGAGCCACTCCGGGTCATAGATCATTTCGATTCTTATAAGCCTAATTTATGAAAAATGTCGTAACTACTACGGACCTGTTTTCAGTTTGACTGTGATGTTTATAATAACATTCATAGTGACTGTTGTACTTCCCCTATTTCGGGCCATCATTCAAGATAGCTTACATAACTATATAATACAAATTTCGTTAAGTTTAATCATCAAGTCCTGTGGTCACTTTGGATGTTATTACGGGTTAATAACTATAATGATAATGAAACGATTTTAGTCCACACTTAGTCGTGAACATAGATACTAACGAATGAAAAACGTCAACATTATTTGAGAGTAGGCCAAGCGCACTACTATTATTATTTAGTTATTTCGATACTCTCGTGTCTGATTATTGACCTTTTATACAACGATACGGTGCTGAAAGGCTCCGTACATATTTCTTTTCGTGCCATATCGTGACTTTTCTATCGAACCCAAACATGACTTTTCTAAAAGTGTATCTTAAGTATTGATCTTCGATGTTAACTCTATTACAATTAACATTTTAACGATATTTTTAGTGTGGGGTATGTTAAGAAGAATCCATAATTTCTGTAATGACGACAAATGTACCAGCACTACTGACTGCACACTGGACCTAATCGCTAGAGGAGCGCGTAAGTTTCACAATATTTATATATAATAGATAGATGTGATAGCCGAGAGTAGTTGAGTCAATTTAATTAAAGCGAAATGACGACAGAGAAAAGTTGAGATCTTTTGAGTAAAATTACATCATACATGTAGCAGAAAAAAGTTGAAACTTTTAACTTTTGAGTAAAGCTATATCATATCACAAAGTAGTTGAGACCATCTGAGTAAAGTTATTTATTTTATGATTTCAAGTGTATTATAGAGTTATGAAATAGTAGATTACAATTTTTATTTTTCACTGTTTTTTGCAATTTTTAACCCGGATCTACGTCACAAAATATACGGAGCGTAATGAATGCCGAAAACCATGCGACGATGACGTCGTTTAAATGAAGTCATTTGCGCTATGTTTTCTGATGACGTTTCACGCGATCTTCGATATTTTATAGAAACAAACTCAATAAAAGTAGAGTTGTAACCATAAAATAAACAGAAAAATTGTAAGTACCGGTGAATTATCACGTTTATTTCACTCGTGTAAATATCGCTTTTGGTGCCCACTCGGTGAAATAATAACGTGGTCTTCCACCGAAACCAACAATTATCCTCTATATCATAGCAGAGAGAAGTAGAGACCGTTTAAGTAAAGCTATATCATTGCAGAGAACTATATCATAGCACTCCAGATAGAAGTTGAGACCATTTGAGTAAGACTATATAAGAGCAGAGAGAAGTTGAGACCATCTGAATAAAACTTTATCATAGCAGAGAGTAGTTGAGACCATTTGAATAAAGCTCTATCATAGCAGATAGAACTTGAGACCATTTAAGTTAAGCTGTAGGAGAGCAGATAGTAGTACTGGATACCATTAAGTAAAGCTATTTGATAGCAGAAGTAGTTGAGCCCATATATGTAAAGCTATATTACAGCAGAGAAAACTGAGACCATTTAAGTAAAGCTATTTCATAGAAGAGAAAAGTTGAGACCTTTTGAGTAAAGCTATTTTATAGCAGAGAGACGTTTAGACCTTTTTAGTCAAGCTATATCATATCACATTAAGTAAAATGTAATATATCTGCTTTTCGTTTCAAGTTTAATTTATACTTTATTTTCGAAGAGAATAATCCTTGTTTTGATGAAGTAAGAAGAGTGAGTATGTACAGTCTGTTTAAGATAATTCAATAGACAATCAATCATTCACAGTACCAAATGCGTTTGAATTACAGTAAACTTCCCTACAATGGCATCGGACAGCTGCATTTGTTCAAAAGGTAAGTATTCCCGAAGCCACAAAGAACATAAAACAATGGCTTAATCATTTAGAATGCATGCATATTATTATATGTCTATGGTATTTTCTATAGTAAATATGATTTCTTAAATACTGTTAAATCACTTGGAAAAGGAGGCGGAGTTTCGGATATGGAATTGCTCTTTCGGGCCTTTCAAGTTTACATTCGCACATAAAGTGCTACAGTAAACGCCGATTATAACGAACTCCTCGGGACCTATCAAATTTGTTCCTTATATCAGGAGTTCCTCATACCCGTAGATCGAACAAGTTCCTTAAATACGATGTATAAATATAGAACTTAAATATATATCGAACAAGTATTACTAAAGCTAAATGTAATAAAATCCGACCCATCAACTTATAGTTGCTTTTGATTTTCTTACTTCTATTTGAAGAGTTAAAAAGATATATATATGCTATCCTTTTCTATATCGATTTCGTTAAACCTATATAAAAATATATATAAAACATAAATTTATTTTCTAATGTGAGCGTTTTACTTTTTTCTCCATGATACATATACAAATGTAATTATTTTATGAATGGACAGGAAATTTAAAGCTCCGTCTGTATGAATGCAAATTAAAGATTTAGAAAGCTTATTTTCGCTCAATTGCCATAACTTGAAATATTTAAAGGTATTGTTCCCAATATGGGATTCATCCTGTCTGCATGCTTTTAAAGAAACGCTTACACTTATTTAAGATATTATCACTTAAATATGGTATCTATCAATTATGTTTGTATTCTCATTTAACTAGTTTACCAAAAGGTTACACATGCATAATGATTTACCCTTATGGAAAATAGCTACATTCAAGTACAATGCAGACGGCAAACGAAAAATGCAAAATCAACGGATGTTTTAACTCTTTGGAACATATCTGCAGTTTGATATATACGATTACTTTACTGTACATTTTTAGTTGTCGGGCCAGAAAATATTGGTCCTTATATCCGAAGTTTCTTTATAGCCGGAGTACGATATAACCGTATAGTTTTACATTAAACAAAGAAGGGGAACAATTGGGCAAAAAAGCTCTTCGTTATATCAGAAGTTACGTTAAATCCGGTGTCGATAAATATTGAGTTTACTGTATTGTATAAACCATAGAGAAAGAAGTCACACATCTGCAAAAGTTATTTCCGTTGCATGAAATAATTGTGGTTAAGAAACTTATAATTGTTTCTGATTGTTAGAGTTAAGTCTAAGCATATCCTGCACCTTGAATTCCTTTAAAAGGCCCAGACAATTCAAGACTTAACATCGAAGTGTTTTGTTCACTGAGACAAAGCTTACGGTATCCCACTGACGTCATTACTCCACGTGGAATTGTTGTAGTTGTACACTTTCACATTTGCAGTACGCATTTCAATCGTTTACTTTGTTTGATTCGATTGAGTATGACGTCATCCGCGTTTATCAAATTTATTAAATGTACTTTCAATGTAAGATGGTTGAACTAAAAACTTAGATATCTTTAATGGTGGATTGAAATAATGAGAGTTAACTTAACAGTCAGTATTCATTACCCGCGAACGAAAAGCGACCATAGTTGTTACGACAATTTTAATAACTCCGGCTTACATTGCCCATCTTCGCCTTATTCCGCCCGGCACATAACCTCACGAGAATGCTTCAGTTTTCAATTTTTTTCAAGCACTTCTAGCCAAAGAATATTTCTTAACCCTTATATTGGAAATAAAGAGCTACGCTTTGATTGCAATATAACTGAATGCTGATACCCTACTGGTTACTTATACATATTACATAGGTTTACCATTTTCATTGTCTGTCTGTTTATAAGATCCAGTGATACAAAAAATGTCGTTATAGATCTAAGAAGTCTGAAAATAGGTACAATAGAACTTGTCCCTGTATAATCACAACAAATGACGTCAACATAAGTTAACCCCGTATATAACGACCCTAGATAAAGGGAAATTCCGGATATTAGGAAGTCCGAGTTTTTGTCTATATAAAACTGATATATGGATATAAAAAGTACCTGATATAAGGACTGACTTTAAATGGTTCTATAGAGTTCGTTATAAACAAAGTTTACTGAATTGTATGACTTCATATGAAAGCTGGATATCATTGCGAGGTATCTACAGACAGCTCGCATTACAAGAATGTTTTACAAAATTAGAATATATAAGCATATCTATATCTTTATCCTAATTATAAATACAAACACAAAAGCTGTTTTAGAAACAACCACTACAACGCCGACGACTCCGACATCAGTGCCTTCTCTTGTTACAACTCCAACATCGTTTATGGTAACGACTCCGACATCAGATTCTTCTGTTGTTACAACCCCAACCACGACAGTTGCATTCGCGGATGCGTCAGCTACGTAAAAAAAAGTGACAATGGCGTCAACGACTGTAATGCCAACTCAGCCCACAGTACAAACAAGCAGTAAGTAGATAGATAGCAACAGTTAACGTAACGGAGATTAACACGACATAATTGTCAAATATCAAGGTGTCGGTACTGGTTTTAGTCATGGGAGAACTGTAGGGTTAATGCACGGTTTTTCGTGTTATAAAATCTGCAGAATACCGAGGGATGATTGGTGCCTGAACCCGTTAGGGCGAGGCCACCAATATATCCCAAGGGTGTCTGCAGGTGTTATAACACGAAAAAACGTTCGTTAGAGCTATTTTAGCATAAACAGCGTTAAAATCATAAAAATAAAATGAAACGCTATTGCTGGTACGACGTTCAGTAATGCTCGGGACAACGCCCGTGTTGTTTACGTCATATTCACCAACGGTTTTCAAGTGATACCATATCCCATGTCTTCACCTTTTATGCAGACATATATTTCATACATGAAAAAACTATCGCTTATTGTGAATTAATAGCACTATTAATTGGTTTATATTTTTATCTATAAACATTACATGTAGCAATTGATTGTTTCAATAGTTGTGTACAATTGCATGAATCTGTATATATGAAATATAAATTAGAAGCGGAGTAACCCAACAGAAAAAAAGAAGAAAAAAACGCCAATATTATTCGATTATCCAGGGTTTTCGTGCGACAGACTATCAGCTGTAGAGAGTTTAGCAAAATCAGAGCATATAACGCACCCAGATTCAAGTCCTTGCTATCCAAACGTTCATGGTTCTGATGATGCATATATATTGTCAATTTGCAACATGATGTCACCTAGCAGGTGGACAAAGGGAGCCAATGTAAGTACCAGTCCATTGGCGTATATGTCAAATTGTTAATTATTCTAAGCAGACATTATTTAAGAAGGCTCCAATTTTAAACAATTAAGGAAGGCTAATTAAAGTTCTTTTCCAAATGGTTGCAAATCAAAATCAGTTTCTACTGAGGAAATGAATTTTAAGAACGCATAAATACCAATGAGCACATTTACGAATACCTCTTATTTGCATAGAAAGATATTTTAGCGACTAAAATGATCTGTATTAGTACCACAACATTCCTATCATTGCTTTTACAGCGAGAAATACAGCGCAGTATTTGCTTCGATGATATTGGTATATGCCAACATTGTTTTGATAGTGAATAGAACATGGTTCTATCATCATCATATTAGTAAAAAAGAAATTCTGTATCAGTAAATTCAAGGTGATCTTGTACTTCTAAAGAACTCTTTACAAGAACTAACAAGTAATTATATCAAAAAGAAGATTTATACATAAAAGTGTTATATCATTGAACTGAAATCTGAAAGGTTGATGAAGTTACAACTGATAACCAATACAGTATGTATTATTCATATTATAGAAGCATTGATAGAAGCGAACGATAATGCTCTTTATGCGTAAAGATGACATACATGTAGTAGACGAATACTATTCTATGAGTTTGCCCTGTTCATTCTGAATTAAGAAATAATTATGTACCCAGATATTTTAGCAGAAAACCGAATACGTTTAAATTTATAAAACTCCTAAATACGACTCATTGATATTGTTAATCAGTATACATGTAGCAATTTTCTGTGATAAAGCATTTGCAATTAGTAAAGAAAAGTTTACCTCATTTTGCATATTAGTTTGGAAGACCTAAAATGTAAATAACTGTGATTCGGTATGTTTTCTACCATATGATATTATTGAACTGTGTATGGTAATACTGATCATATTCTTTTGCTACATGTATATTTACAATTTGTTTTACATGTATTTATATGTATTATCATACATTATGTGTGTCACTCTCGCTGTTATTTTGAGCGCAGACATGTAAAAGAGGAGGAACTGTTAATGTTCAACTCCGCTTTGTTGATAAAATTTCACTTCTGTTCTATGTTTTTTATAACAAAATGTTGATTGAAAACTCAAAAAAAATGTTTTCCTTTTTGTATTGTTTAAGGTACACTTATTATATGGTTATCAACAGAAAACAGTTTTTTTATCTGTTGCTCAACGAAGTGCTTACAAAACATTACGATAAACATGAGCTTTATGGACCTTAAAGATGTCAGTTTCAAATTTTTAACATTGTGAAGGAGTTTTATCTAACTCTTCACACTCTATTACAATTTAGTTGAAAGTATGTAGTAAACCATAACATTAATGGTAAAACAAGGTAAGCTGGGCAGTTTGGCAACGTTTTTGAATTTCCATCTTTCTTATAATTGCTTTCATACAAAGCTTGCACACTGTTCTGAAAATGTCTCCTGGAATCATCGCCATATACTTTTCACCTTTCCAGGATTTGAATACTAGTATGCAATCGTAATTAACTATTTTTCCTGTGTTCCTTGGGCTAATGATATCAGTGCCAATGCTGTCATTTTGACTTATCTTACATTTGTAACTTTAAGATAGGTATAACCTATTTTAGGTAGATTATTTCATTCAGAAAAGTACTCTTTATCCAGATAAATATCGACTAATCATATCATACAGTTATAATGCTGGTATCAATATAAGACAATAGGTTATGTTTTACAGTGATTTGGGGGTTATTATTGTGTTACTTCTATCCGCATTTGTGCTATTTCACCTCAGGTAATGGCTGACTGTGAGTCCGCAACGCAGCAAATACCGACCTATACACCTATATCAACATTTAGCAGCGACAACTATGTTTCCGTCGGAGCTCAGTCTGGTATTTTCCTGGGCTGCACCACCAACGGCATCAAGGTAAGAAGCACTTTCTTAATATCAATGTATACTGTCCTTCGCTGCTACATCAATTTCAACTTTAAATTCGCCAGCTTTAATCTGCAGCCTACAACACATTTGCTTTTATTTAACAATGTTGCTGTTCATTGCAATATTGACCCATTAGCATTCAGGCATCTCTTCCGAACTCTCAGAAATATATCTATGGGTAGCTTAAATGTCAGATATAAATATAAAGTTAAATGTGCTTCAGATGACAGGTCAATTAAGCAGTCACCTTAGTTGAGCATCAAATTAGGGTGTATTAGGATGTATTACGGTGCCTCGTAAAATTGAAATTTCGTTATTTTATGAAATATATTTTGCTTTTTTCGAAATAAATCTGAAATTGCAAAATAGAATTTCGTTAAAACGAAATAAGGAAATGTTATTTCGTTTATACGATATAAATTTGTAATTGCGATTATGCCACTTTAAGGGCTTCGTAATTTATACTGATCTGCTTTGATTAAAATGTAACCATGGCTAACTTTAAATGACAACATTTGTTGTATCCATCGACTAGTTGCTAAGACGACTGGTTGCTAAGACGACTGGTTGCTAAGATGACTGGTTGCTAAGAGGACTGGTTGTTAAGACAACTAGTTGCTAAGACAAGTGTGTCCGTACATGTATTGCATTTATTTAACGAAGAAATATATAAAAGTACTCAATTTTATGTGCTGGTATTTTCGTTCTCTGTTGAAAAAACACGCACTGAACATATATATTGTAAAATCGTACTATTCACATTTATAAACTTTGCGAAACATCTTTTCAAAATTACTCATTTGATAATTATATTAATATAATTACATTTAATTTAATAATCATAACCAAATTTACTAAAAACGAGTGCTCTGTCTAATTTATTAACATATCTCTATTTTCACTTATGATAATTTGTTAACATTTCTCTATTTTCACTTTTACTTCCAGATGTCAATACAGAAATGTAATGGAGCTCCACAGATAATACATGTTGAGCATGGAAGTTCCACCGACAACCCGAGGAATTATTTCTTGATTGCCTAACTTTCATTGCAACAATTTTGAATCAAAACCTATAATAGTAAAATAGTATTCTAATAAACTCTCATTTACATAGACATTTAACTTTTAGTTTACACCAATTCAGTTTGAGTTGATTGTTTTTTTTACATCAAAATCGACGGCATAGTTTTCTTAGCTGCCCAATCCATAAAGTAATAGCAAAACCTTTATACTATTTCAGATATAATACTACGTATTTGTACATGACGAGTCGATGACATCAATAAAATGACGTCGTATGCAGTAACTATTTCGCACGAATGATAGTCTGTCTTAAAATGTACCCTTAAAATGTCATGCATATTAAATTTATTCGTGCAGAGAAGTGCCTACATGTAATCGTATAAAATGAAAAGGCCATTATCATAAACATGTGACCCCGAGGCTGGACAGGGTCTTGTCGCGGTCTTATCATACTCATTTTCCGCACTCGTTTAATCAGACGAACAACTCAAACGAATCCTGCATTCTTGATCACATAACTATACAAATAACCATACATTGTATATAATCAAGGAAAATGTTACATGACTTGTTTCTGCTAGGCCAACCTCAAAGAGATGCAACTGGTTGTTAAAACCTAACACATGCCAGGCTTGAATAATGTCGGAATGCATAATCGATAAAAAAGATAATTTTTTCCCCAGCATTGCCTGATACATGTATATACGTGTTAAGTAGAAAGTGGGAACCAAAGTGTCATGGTGACATTTCCTAATTTTACGAGTCAAAGACTGATATTTTTTGCGGTAAGGATCAGAGGTTTTTTTATTTATAACATGATATGACATTGTCCGTGCAAAACACCGTACTGTAATTGTTGCAGCACACAAGTATAACGTGAATTGTACTAAAATATGCTTAAAGTGACATTATGCGCATATTACTGCACAAAGTGTATTTTTGGTGACAGTTTTATAAAAGCAATTTTTGGTTGCTGTGCATTTAAATGTGTTAAATTAATGATTATGCCGCATTAGTATTTGAAGTTGGTGCTTTAGATATAAAAAAATCGGACTGATAAAATGATAGTTGAATGTGTCGTTGTTGATGTTGGTAGAGATTTCGGCAGTGGAAGGGAAGCAACTCCTGCATGCAGTTGTTCTTTTCTTAAATTGACTCTCCCAGTCAAATAAGAAAATTAATATTTTTAAAGTTATTTTTTCATACTGGTAGCGGTAAGAGTTTGGTGTATTGGGTTAAAAGTTATTATTTCCTCTACACTTTTGTACACACACCATTTTCAGCTGGATTTTTACTTGAAAAATAATGTCGCTTTAAATACTTGCAAGACATTTAACTTCCGGCAAAATGTTATGGTTTGAAACGATGAGGAAACTTATTATTTTTCTAAAGTTCAGAAAATGTGTTGTCAGTACATGTAGCTTTAAATTTTAATCTGAAATTTTAGAAATGAAAAAAATAATTGTTATGCAATATTTAGGTTCAGCAGTGCTAAGATGAAAAATTCTATATGGCCTTCACTTTCGTCGAAAATGTACCTTAATTAGGAAAACTAGTTATAGTTCAAGTCACGCGATCAAGTGCAGATTTTCTTCCTACTTTAGAACGTAATTCTTATCAATGATAACATTGTCTAAATCAAGAAGATATTTTAAAGTGTTTCCTTCATTTTAATATTTTTGAATTCGTTAAAATAAGTTTGTATCAATCTATACATATAGATAATAAAAACACAAGATAGCAAAGATACATATCTTGCAATGGATGTATTCCTGCAGTGAAACTAGCCACTTAAGCTTAAAAGACAAATTATCAATCATCTGTATTCTAAAACACGAGTCCATGGTGTAGTGTACACGTTCACGTAGATGAAATTCGGCGAACCATTTTCTAGAGGATAATTGTTGGTTTTGGTTTAATTTCACCGAGTGGGGACCAGAAATGATATTTTCACGAGTGGCGCAACCAATAGCTACTTTGGGTGTTTGCGGGTGAAACTAATGTGATATTACATCGATACCAACATTTTTCTGTTTAAAACTCTACTTTTGTTGAGTCTGTTTCAATAAAAGTGCGAAAAACACAGGAAAGGTCATCCGAAAGCATAGCACACTTGATGGAATTTTAATGACGTCATCGTCGTATGATTTCCAGCATTCATAACACTCGTTAAACTTGTTGACGTTTATCCAGGTAAACGATTTTGATAATTTCACTGAGTGAACAGTGAGTTTATCAAGTAATAATCGACCGTTATATTTCGATAAATCACTGAAAAACATACAATCAACTGTAATAATCATTAATTTAGTTTTAGTTATTTAAAACAAATCATGTCTATCTCGTCTTGAAAGAACACTACAGCCTGCGCTATACGGTGCTGAGATTCGGTATCGGAGTCAATGTTTACAGTACGTAACTGCTGGTTTTGTTGTCAGGAAGTGTCTGTTAAATACGTTTGATCCTTGTTCAGTATTCATCTCTTATCTTTAAATGTCACAAAATTAGCAAACGTTTAGACAGCTATATACACATCTAACGGCAATGAATATTCAAGGTAAGTTTTTGTACATGTATAATTATACGTTTTAAAAATTGATTACACCTCTGTTTGACATTCAGTTTTAAATTAATGAAGAAAATTTACTTAGATTAAAATGTGCTTGTCCGTTGTCTCTTCTTTTTCGCGTTCATTGTCTTCAACGTCACCCCGGTCACAACAATGAAGACATCGGTCTTTCTGAACTCCTTCTTCCTGCCATATAACTTTTCTTTCAGTGTGGTACAGTCTGGCTAGATATTTGGCATGTAGCATTGGCTAGTGGACCTCTACCAAAATTGTTCATACAGGGGACTTCACAAAAAAATGTTGATATTTGGTCTGAAAGACCGAAAGACCACGTGTGCCTTTCGTATGAAAGCTTCAAATGTTCATACATATGAACATTGAGCCTGTTATGTCCTGTGCGAAACCGGAATACACTGACGTGTTCCCTTACGCCTTATGAATAGTGGTCATCTTTATTTATTAACGCTCTTTTAAGTGTCTAAATCATCATGAGCTTGTCTTCATGAAAGATTATCTTGAGTGGCTGGTCTCCTCTAACTCCATGTTTAACCATTTGATCCGCCATCTCATTACAATAGCCACTATGTGCGCGTGTCCACAGTTGAGACACTTCTCGCTTCTCATTGAACCTGTTAATTGTTTTGGCAAGGCATGGTAATTTTGCATTGGCCAAGGCTTCTAGGCCCGATAAAGTACCACTCAGACGACCTGTTTGCAGTCATATTTTGATTATTCAATAGTGTTCGGTGCCTGTTTGATTTATTATTCTTTTGACCTGTAGTTCGTACAGTAATTGCTTATAAGTATTCTAACTGTTTCTCCCCAAACACTCGTGTTCATGATGTAGGCATTTTTCTTGTATACCAGCTGTATCAGATCTATTTTTGTGCACATGGTCCATTTCTCTGATGTATTATCTACCGAAAACAAGAATGTGTCATAGATTTTTAAAAATATTATCATCTTCAACATATGGCTGGTGTCCAGGGATTATAGAGCAGTTACTGATGTTTGGCAGGTCATACCGCTACAGTTTCGGCAGTTCTGACTTGCCAAGAAGATTGTTGGTGGTCCAAGATAGGCTGCATTTGTTTTTTCAAATCTTGGATTCATTGAGAAAGCTCTTTTTTGATGTTCCACAGTGTTTTTATGGTATGACAGAAATGGTACTTTTTGGCTTGCATGAGTGCCTTCGCATCCCTTCTTTTACTGATTGGTGAGATGGCAATGGCTACCTCCATCACCTTATTTTTTGTGTTCTATAGTTCTAGTAATGATTCAAAATGCCTGAACCTTATCCAGCAGTTGCTGATTTGTCTTTGCGACGGTTATCAAAGCTGCGAAGTCATATTCGATAAGAAATCTATCCTCTTATTTTCTCCCCAATTGCTGTCAGCTTTAACTTCTAAGCATTGGTAGCTTTCAACAGGACCTAATTTCAGATCTGGCTAAACGGCTTCAAGGTAAGTCGTCTGTTAAAGCTCACTAGAATATGTAGTCTCTTTCACTTTAGTCAGAGGAATACCGCTAATCCTTGCAGCACCAGCCGCTTGCTTTGGTGACCTGAATGTACCAGTGATTTGCTCATGCTGGAAGCGTGTCTTCAGTTTGCTGCATCTTAAGATTTGACGTTGATGCAAACTCTTCTAAACAGCAAAGAATAAATGCGTCAGCATGGAGGGCAGCTTTGCTTTCTCTTAAACGATACAATGTAACACAAAGTCCGTCATGAAAAAAGACAGTGGGAATAATTGACAATACACCTCACTCAGGGTATCATGTCGTTGTAAGAACTCTAGCCTTCTTTGGAAGATATATGACTTTATTAATTTGTACATTGTACCTCTGAATCGATTCCGGAGTAACCTCATCAGAGTATGTTTGTGTCCAGACTTAGTTGAATGTTCTCTGTATGATATCCCTCAAAATTTGTGGAAATTTACCTTTCCCCAAATTTTAACCATATTCTGCACTACACATGTATTTCGGACTGTTTTTATTACCATTTTGTAGCCAAAGTGTTTGTTGTGTTGGCAAGCGTTCTTGGAACTGCGCTGGTGCAGGCTCAGAACTGTAAGACTGCTTTTTATACCGTTTTTTCTTTCGGTATCTATTAAGTAAGTGATAATTAAGAACAATGCCTTGCCAGTTTATAATTATAGAAAGCAACACAGAAAATAACACTGTTTTCATGGTGCAAATGGCTGCTTAGACGACAGAATTTCTTCTTTTTGTTTTACATTACTACTGTGTAAGTGTTTCTACTTAAACAAATGCATGTATGAGACTGAACTCATAACATTTCATTTAAGTCACCCACCTATCTTTTTGCAGCATATTATGCTCATTGTTCCAATTACCAGGAATATAACAGTAAGTTTTTAGAACTGTTCTTTACTCACTTAAATATTTCCAACATTTTATTTTCGCCTTATTTTGCATCACTTATAACACATGTTGGACCTTTAAGAACGTCTGATAGAACTACATTATGTCGCTACACTACTGTTTTATAGGGTGTTAAAGATAATTTCAAGCACCATTTAAATTAAAGTCGCTGAGATTAAAGCAAACTTGGATTGTCTTATAGGAAATCTGTGTGCCTCTTTAAACTGACCGTTAAAATATTACAGCATTACTATTCATCTAAGGTAGATCTATATTTTGTTCTTTATTCATAAATTTGTATTTACAGCCTTGGTAAACTTGACCAAGCAGGATGAATGTATGAACATAGATTCAGGTAATGATTTCTATTAATGGTCCTATGGTATCTGACCGATACAGTTTTAAAGGGGCATATCCTTCAACTAGCATAACAATTTCTCAAAATGTTTATAATTTGCTAAATGCACGTAAAATGATAAATACAGAAATGTCTCTTTTATATACAATGCAAAAATAGCAAACTTTTAAAATAAGTCTTCAAAGCATTGGAAAAGTAACAGACAGTGTCAAACAATACCTTCTTAACTTGCTATGTTTTTTTTTAAATAATGCTAAATTTAGTGAAAAATTGCAATGGCTAGGTTATAGAGTCAATACGCTTCCTCTTTATTTCTGATGTTCTTTTAACTTCTATGAAGCTTGCGCAAAATGTACATGTATGTTAAAAATTGTAAAAAATATATGACGTCACGATGAGGTGTGATCGGAAGGTGAGTATATACAAAATAAAAATAGACACTTTGTCTTTTGCTAATTTTTTGTTTTTAGTTTTCAAACTTATTGCTGATATCACGTTAAAGGAACATTCGGGAACATGCAGAATTCACGCCATATATCTGCTCGCAGGTACTTTTAATAGTTATGTAAGGCACAAAACGTGAACTTAAATCACTTTTTCCCATTCATGCTGTAATAATAAACCTCATAGCGATGTCATACTACATAAATAATGCAGCGTTTCTTATTGTGTTATCTACTCAATATAGAACTTTTACAAAAAATATTGTCACGAAAATGTGTGCAGACAGGGGCCTTAGAAGAAAGAATACTGCACTTGATTTTTATGGTAATTTGATAAGAGACATTAAAGTGATATTATCCTGGGATTGAAAATTGAAGGTTTGAACTGTAATTTTACTTTAACCTTGACTTCACGTTTTGATATGGATTCTACACATTGTCTTGATGATAAAACAGTCATGCAATAGCATTAAACAAACTAAAAATGGGAGGTTATTCAACAACAATGAAACAAAGAGTTACTAATATTTCTGAATTATGTCGGTTACCCTATTCTTTGACTGACAGTGTGTAAATATGCCATGATATGGACATATTGATTTTCATTGTGCATTGAAGAACTGCTCACGACATCCAACATAACATGTCTTACGTAGGGTACAAATAAGATATATTTCAAGTGTATATTACTTTCTGACCTGGTCCATTTTAATCAATTTCTAATAACGTATCGAGGACAAATCAAAAGGCTGGAAATTTCATGAAAGGATAATACATTGTAAATGTTTGTTCTGAATCCAATACATTAAAGTCGTAGTACCGACTATTTTTGTCATTTGTATCAGTCTATCGGAGAAAATAGATAGATCAAACAAAGACTGCACAAATTAGAACCGTTATCTATAAGCAGACCAGATACATGTAACAATTATTTTCTTAAAATATATTTTTTCTTGTGTACCAGTGTACAGTTGGTAATAGACCATGTTTCTTAGCTACAGTGTGTAAAATATTGTGCTTGGAGAAGTTTTGCTATCTAAAGTATTTGTAAAGATAAAAACGAAATAATTATTTTTATTTACTTTAGCCCCAAAACAAATCCCACTGCATAACCGGAAAAGTTAATATAATGTCACACAATTCTTATTCAACAGAGATTCAGTCCGGAAGGAAACCTCTAATGAAGTGTGGACATTCTGCAACCTGGTCCCTGGTAAATAATGTTCTATATAGTGTACAAGTCTGAGTAAAAGAAATACCTTTGTGTCATAACCAAAACATGCATATAGATTTTATGTTATGACGTCGTGTCTTAGATCAGTAAAATATGAAAAAGCTATAAGTATGTCGTATTTAACAGGCCATTTCGGATCTCACACTGGAACACCTGACTACTGTCAGTGCCATGGAGCTAACACACTACAACAATATCATATGGGACGCGTAGACGGTATGTATGGTCCCTTTCTTCGAATCAGTTTATATGTCACTTTTCGTCAAATTGTTTCATGAATCGATGTCACTCTTCTTAAAATTGTTGTTAATTTTACTTTTCTTCAAATAGTGACCACTTCCATTTTTCTTTAAATCACGCTCAATGTCTGTTTTGCTTTTAAAAACCGTGGTCAATGTCACTTTTCATCAAATCGTGATCAATATTACTATTGTTTAAATTGTGTTCAATGTCTCAGATGTGACCAGTTTTGATTGAACTAAATGTAACGTCACCACCTCTGTACAGATACATCTTTCTAATTTGCTTTAATTTTATTCTACACATTCTTTGTTCGGGGGGCAAATCCAATCTTTTACATTGCACTATCTCATGCTTGACAGGGAATGGCCTCCTTAATAATTTCTAAAAGATGCAAAACTATCCTCATTTTAAATTAAACGCAGTAAAAGGTACCGGAAATGTTAATAAACAAGGTGTGTTGGAGATAATCTACAGGTTTCAACTGGTTGATTTAAATTAGGCTACTGGCTTGTAAACGTATTTTGCATATCGAATAAATTTTAATTGTAGTTTAAACATTTTAATCACAGGAATATCGGATCAAAGGGACTATTGTCTAAGAAACGATCCATACTACAAAAGTGAGTAAACTCTTGTTCTGTCCTACACGTATACAAAAATGCACGGACATGATTTCAAGTCAAACTATTGCGCTTTCTTTTTCCATCACGTTTTCTCTAGTATACAAAAACACTTTTCATGTCCATCAGTTAGTACCATGTAGTAATTTTCCAAGTGCTAGTGTGCTAGTTCTTAACTGCGATCTTGTTATTTAGTGTCACGAATGAGAACACAGCTTAAATTATACACAAAAACTTCATTTACAAAATCGGAAATAGAAGTATAGCAGGCGGGAGTTCAATACAAACGTGTTTGGTGAATTGCCATAATGGGAAATGCAAGTCCTTTCAGACGTTTTCATTAGTTTTTACATACTTGTATTCTAGTGAAACGTTTTGGAAAGAAAACATTGTAGAATGATCTGAAATCAATGCCTTTGTTTTACATGTATGTATCACAATATTTATTTTCTTAAATCCGAAGCTTCATAAAAATTGTGATACAAATTAATACAACTAGTATGGAGTTTACTGAAAATACAATACCATTTTATAATACAAGAAATACAAGCCTTTATTTGTAAAGTAGTGAATAACAACACTGGTCAGACGGTATGCTCGTCTTACGTAATAACAAGTCTTTTGAGTTATGAGTAATTTTCATATATTTCATATTTCAGACTTGTACAATCACTTTTTCCAGTATCATCAAAATCCTGTACCAGCTTGTAGAACACATCATTCGGGTACGCTTTGTTTGATAGTTTTAATATTAAATCCTTTTTAAAAAAAACAACTCAATCAAGTATATACTTATATATCTACGACCAAAAAGAATTCAAGACTTAAACACTTGTCCCAGTAACCAACTTTAATAGATAACAACTGCTTGATATTTCATTTGTAAGTAGCCACATCATTATACTGCGCATGACATAGTGTCGCAATAAAAGTCAAAGGGATTTTCAGAAAATCACCAGGGCTTCGTAGGGAGCACTAAAAATGTCGAATTTCACAGCCTCATGTTTCATGTTTACACCTGATGAGTAAATGTTTCCATTTACACTTGGATCTTTATGCAGGATCCTTGTCAAACCAATAAAGTTAAGCTATACACAGAGTTATGTTATGAATGAGAAACACCATCTGATTGTCTCTAGATTACAACGATCAACAGAATCAGTTATAAGTTATGAAAAGGGAAGCTTGAATTAATATGTCTCCCCCTGAACCTATTCTAAAAAAACTTTTAATATTCTTTGGTTTCGATAGAGCAACCGCCACGATCGATAACAATTTTCATGCAATGAATATATAGCAATAATATTCAATAGTCGTAGTATTCTTTATCATCTGTTACATGTACGCATTAAACGCCAAAAAGGATACTGAGTATGAATTTGTTGAATACAGTCGTGAATTGTTTGTGGAGCTGACACTTTTTTAATTTTAATTTTGTTTATATCGTGTTAGGGGAGGTAACTTTTGAGTAATTAACTCTTTACTTGGTTGACTAAATAAGTCGAGTTTCCGAGGTGCATTTCACTCGTTTAAAAATTATTCAAGATGACGCTAAAACTATGTTATATAAGGAGTTCAACATTTTTAAACTACCAGCTTGGTACGCTTCTGCAATTTTGCCTCAAGTACGGTTTTCATCACGACTTTTGCATTATATTTTTGTAACAATGAATACTGGTTAGATTATACTAAAAGTATAGACATTGCAAGTTGGCTTAAAATGTCAAATTAAATAGCTCGAAATGTCCCGCTAGACAGACATATTCACCTCTCTTCCCATAACCTACACGTCATCGAAAAATGTCAGCAATACCTAGTAGTAGAGCTTTGACGGATAAAGTGTACAAATACCTACGAACAGTGCGTGATCCGGATGGCTGATCTTTCAGTTAGATATTCTCCTACCTATTAAATTGTACAAGTGAGTAAACCTAATCAGAGTACCAATATGTATTATATACCTATAAATATTCTGTCAAAAAGCCTTTATTCAACCATCAAATACGGCCTGACAGAAAACATCCGTATTGTATGTACGTGCAATAGCCATAGTTATTTGTAAGAGTGCATTCATTTGGCCATAACATACACGTGGCGTTAATAACGTCCATTTTGTCTGGGTCGTTACTACTTGTTTATACGATAACGTCAATGAAATAACGTCGCAAACAACGCATATTTCGCGCTAAAAAGAGTTGTTCTACAATTTTATCCTTACAATGTACTTTTAATTTAGTTATTCGCGCAGACAAGTGTCAAAAGGTATATTCATATAATAAAAGGGTTAGCAGTAAAGTGATGTGATCCATAAGCCGGGTTGGCTCTCGTCGAGGTCGAGTCATACTTGTGCTACGCACTGGTAACATCTTTTGCATGACTCTAGCAAATCCGGCATGCTGGATCACGTAACTTTACTAATACCCCTATTTTACTACATACGCAAACTAGCCATGAACTAGCAATGCAATGAACTAGGACATGATTGGTGCTTTCCGATAACACATGTATATTTGACAGGAGGTTCTCTGGTAATGCCCCTAACGAAATTTAACCAATAAGTATCCAGTTTAGTATTCTGATTGTCGATTGTCTGACATTTCCAACGAACACACGCGCATTATACTAAGGAATTACTGAAATAAAATTATAATGAAACTATTTAACGACTTACACATCGTTGAAATCAGTATAAAGTACATAAGTAAACTGGTCAGTCGAATGTACTCATTATAAAGCAATTTTAAGTGCATGGGTGTTTCGTCTAGTACAAATGTACCCCACCTGCTTTTTGAAAATATCGTTTCAGTATGGAACGCGCTACAACATATAACAACAAATGATCTTGGTGGCTTTAACTCTTGTCAAAAGGATATTTTATTTCACCTAAACTGTGAGTATTCTAAATATTGTTTTTCTATTTTCAGTTATTATTCCGTTTAAAATAGCCAAAATACATACATGTATATAGAAAGTTTTAAGAATATTTGAGAATAACAACAACTCAAACTCGGCAGCTGTTTCTCTTATAAGCCGAAACTAAATTACATTTAAAGTCACACAATATGTAGATTACTCATCTTATTCGACTAGGATAGTGAAAAAATGAATTTCTTTGTACTCAATAGAAGTAAAAACATGACACAATTTCATATATACTTGTGAAACAGTTATACTTTTTGTTGTACACGTAATGCATGGTTCTACATGTACAAATCAGAACTTAATTTCTGTTTTGAAATTATCACTGTCATTCTGTAGAGCAATATCACTTTCGTGATTTCTTTTTGTTTTTCCGCAGAGCATTTTGTGATAACTTGAATAAATGCTTCAGAGAATCAAAGACATTTAAGTACTGAAACCAAGATTTTACCTTTTGATACAAAAGTAGTTGTATAACCACTTCATCACCCACTCAGACATTTTATTATTTACCTAACATTAAAGACCCTGGCCCACATTAACAAGTAGCTCTTACTGTACCAAGAAAGATGTATTACCGGCATAATTTACCTTTATTTGTACCAAAAACATTCAAAACTTCACTTTTTAAATCGATGTCAGGTAAGAAATATAAAGCAGTAATTTTTTCAATGATATTGCAAAATTTAAAAAATCTTTCTGGCAACTCTTTATCGTGAAAAGTGACTTGAATACAAAAGAAATTGAGAATGTCAAAATCATTTTAGAGTGAATAGAACATGTTTCAATCAGTTTCTTATCAGTATATTCATTTTACAAAATCAGTAAATATAAAAAGATCCTGGGATTTTAATAGACATAAACTTTCCTAATTTTTAGTTTGAAAACGATTTTAAAACTTGTGTATGTATAATCATTTGGTATGCATAGTTACATTTTCAGTATTTAACATGCCTTGATACATGTAACGGTTACTGTGGCGACCAGCATTTACCTGAGCTCTTTCCTTACAAATGAACATTTCGTATTTCTTTCAGACGCATTCGAACATCATGCAGACAAATGCACCTGTTCGCGTAAGTAGAATTTGTTTTTTTGATCTCTTAGATAATCGGAAGCCTATATTTATGCGTCTGCTACATTGTGCAGGTGTTCTTTGCAAATAGATAAAAAAAACCTTTGATCCATTTAGTACCAAATAGCTCTATGTATTTGTGACCGTAGTCAACAATGTACATATTTTGTGTAGATTTATACTTGGACTGTATTGCAAGCAATCAAACGTTATATGATTACCTGTTTTACTTTTTATGCCCCCGAAGGGAGGCATATTAAAATAGCACCGTCCGTCTGTCCGTCTGTCCGTCCGTCCGTCGTGCGTCCCCCAATTGGTCCGGACTGAACTCGTCTGCATTGAAGGATTTTAAAATAACTTGGCACACATGTCTAGCACATCAAGACGACGTGTCGGTGCAAGACCCACATCCCTACCTCAAAGGTCAAGGTCACACTTGGAGTTGAAGGTTATGGAATCCTCTATATTCACATTCGTGTCGGACTGTAACTTTGTCTGCATTGAAGGTTTTAAAATAACTTGGCACAAATGTCTGCACATCAACACGACGTGTCGCTGCAAGACCCACATCCCTAGCTCAAAGGTCAAGGTCACACTTAGAGTTTGAAGGTAATGGATTCCTCTATATTGCATATATGCACACTTCGTGTCGGACTGTAACTTTGTCATGCATTGAAGGATTTTAAAATAATTTGGCACAAATGTCTAGCATCAAGATGACGTGTCGCGTGCAAGACCACATCCCTACCACAAAGGTCAAGGTCACACTTAGAGTTTATAGGTAATGGAATCCTGTATATATGCATACATTTGTGTCCGGACTATAACTTATCATGCTTTGAAGGATTTTAAAATAACTTGGCACAAATGTCTAGCACATCAAGCGGATGTGTCGCGTGCAAGACCCAAGTCCCTACCTCAAAGGTCAAGGTCACACTTAGTGTTTAAAGTAATGGAAAATTGTATGCATGGTTACTCTGTCATGCATGGAAGGATTTTAAAATTACATAGCACATTTATTGAGCACATGGAGAGGACACAGACTGTGAGGCACCTCTTTCGGGGGCATTCGTCACTTGCGAGGGACAGCTCTTGTTAATTTTGATATTTGCAATTGTATAAACGGTTTTGAATGGCAAATTGTATAAACGGTTTTGAATGGCAAATTGTATAAACGGTTTTGAATGGTCGCAAATTGTCTTTAGACAGAGCCGTTACAACAGTTTGCTATCATTAATGCTGCTCCTTCACAATAAAAATAAAATGTTGCCCACAATGTATTCTCCTCTCTAACACTATGCTGATTCCTAAACTTAATATAGTAAAAGAACGTTTACGAAAGAAATACTAATATCTACAATTCTTTTTTTATTAAAATTGCACTAAATTAAAAGGCGTTTTATGTCATTTTGTGGTTTGTATTTTCATGTAACAGCAATATTTTTTATCACATCTCTGCGTTTGCATAGGTGTATAGATAACATTTAAGACATTTTCGAAGACACTCATTATTTTTTCAGAAAGTCTCCAGGCAAGCAGTTTTAAAACCAGTATATACAGTTGCAACTGTCAAAATCACTTAACGGTTAATCCTATCTCTAAAATGCGATAATTACTGATTGTTCGATTTGGGGAATTGTATATACGTTATTTATCGCAAATTTCAATGAGGTAGCCAATAATAATCCGGGAACACACATTCGTTTAGCCTTATCTATGTTAACCTAAACAAATCTTAGTTTTTCATTCCTTCATATTTCAGACAAAAATTCCTCCCAACAGACAATTGCTCACTACGGGCACCAAGGGCACCAGACTGATGACAAGTGCCATCATTTAGACAGCTTTACCAGTAAGGCACATACATTTTTGAAATTCGTGATCGCAATGTTCAAGTACACCTGTTATATCACGATTATATTTACCGACGTTCGCTAAAATGAAATGTTGCCAGTATCATTTTAAGTGATTTCTTAAGAGTTTAAACTTAAGTCCAAACATTTAAAGTATTACAATTCTCTCAAAAGTCAATGATTGTGTATATTTTAACCATCATTATCATCTATATTCAATGAAGATGTAATACATTTTGACATGTTGCAATACACATGTACCTTATCAAAGCATCTGCTTAACGACTTTATTAATTTCAAGGAAAATTGTAAAATTTGACTAGATGCTACTAAAGTGTGACCCTAGATTTGCTAAATAACGTGATGTCAAATCACAGAGAGATCGCAAAAGAGAGCATAATATACATTGTTTCACGAGAACTGCAAACTTCTGAAACACCTGCGATGTGTATTAACGCGTGAAGTGTTCAAATTAAGTGTTTATATTTGATATTAATCTTCAGAGCTACAACAACTTGCAGACACAGACGGTTGTTTAAGTGCCAATTCAGGTAGAATTTCATTTAGTTCACATTATCCTAAAGTAATGTGCCAATTCATGTAAATTTCTTTTAGTTCCCAATGGTCTAGAGCTAATTGCCAATTCCTGTGGAAATTCAATTTAGTTCGGAATAGCCTAGAGTCCATTAGTGTGTTCGTAAACTACTCATACCCTTTTAAACTATTTACCTAGTGTCTCGGTTAGTATAAAGCAACTATCAAAGTGCAGGTACATGCTACGAAAATTATCCCAGTTACCTCTTAGCAAAATAGCTGAATTCATTGTCTATTTATAATCTGTTCATAACCTCAGTCACCTCAATATTCTCATAAATTTTAATTCTTTACTTATCCGTAAAAAATAAGACCAATACAGATAGGAACAATGGCAATTTTCCGAAGTTTGTTTTTTTGTATAGTGTGGCACTATTTAGATGATCTACAGGTCAAGAGTCACGATTGTCGACTAAGAATTCAAACACATTTGGCAGGTATGAATTTTGTTGTGTTTGTGTGTATCTTTAAAGAAAGTAATCATAAAGTAAGTAGTAAGAAAGTCAAGATAAACGCACATACAATGTATCGTGTTAGAAAGTTAAAAAGAGCAAATGAGTTAGAACAACATTTTACGTACAAATCAAGTTAAAAAAAATAGTATTCGCATATTTAAAAAAGTGTGCATTTAACGCAGCTAGGTATAAATTAAAAGAAAAAATATGGACATAAAATAAATATACATGCTTACAACATGGAACTAGAATTTGTGCTGTGTATGCCGAAGTGTACCTGGCTAAATTAATAAAATGAACTTTTTCAATCGGACAGAACCATGAGGCGTGTCCTGGAAACATTTACAGACAGCAAAAGTGCCCTCTAAAAATAACAAGTGCCCTTCCTACACTTACAGAGAGCAAAAGTGCCTAACGATTATTTATAGTGAGGAAAAGTGCCCCTCTGAACATTAACAAAGAGAAAAGGTGCCCTCTGATCATTTAAGATCATGATTTGTCTGTACAAATAAACAAACTGATTTTGATCTGCACTTGTCACAAGGGAAAAACTATTTGCTGCCACCAAGGTACTGGTTAAGAAACCAGTTTATTACCATGTTACTAATAACATAGAAGATGACATAACTTACATTCAGTCCTTTTGACGAAAGTTGCCTTTAGTCGCTAAGTGAGCAATACATATGTATATGCGGCAAACAAAAGCGATAAATGACCCATCAAGTTCTGTCTAGCGCTGCACAATATATCTACTGTATTAAAATAATATAATACTGTGTAATACTATATATTAACATTACCTTTATAATCTGCTTTTATTTGATAAACATTATTGAAATATATCTTAGTATAAATTATACATTGGTAAATAATTAAATCAGACAATTTACTTGTTCCGTGACAACAATGGCGACAAGTAACTTAATAATCACGGGAGGTTTGTTATTCAATCTCAAAACTCAGAAGGTAAAATATAAAAATAAATGCCTTTGTCAATAACTTTATTACAATTTGCTAACCAAGTTTGAATACTTCAAAGTTGACTTTTGTAAGAGTGATTCACTCTCAATATATTGCAATACGCATCGCAATACAGTGCCGCGTATTGCAATTTATCGTGATACGAAATTTCTGGCATTAGTCTAGGTTTCTTGTACAAGACATTAATATAAGTACTATGTATGCCTAGAATCATATTAAAAAACCCGCAATTGAGCAACTTTTGTCACAATTTATGTGACATAACATGATATAATTTGCTTGCACCAGAATAGAGCCTGTTCTATTTTTTTACAATTTCTTGGCTATCAGATTACTGACAAGAAGTGTTTAATGGGAAAAACATATGTCGGAGAGGTATTTCAGGTACTTTTTTTTAAATTTGTACGCAATGGCTTTATCAAAGGACAAATTTGATCAACTGACCAATTTATACCAAAAAAAGGGAACATCTATATGATACAAGGGCAAATACTATCACATTGAACAAAAAAGAGAGTTTTTAAGATGAAATTTAAATATTTTAATATGTATTGGTCATTCAATGAAAAAAATATTTCTCAATAAGAACTTAATGCATTTCTTTTAAATTTCAAATTTTCTATAAAAAATCAGAAACTCGTCTGCATGCTCATCTGACAGTATTGTGTGCTGATGACCTCTTCCATATTTTGTGATTTATTGTCAAAGCAACTCTTGGTAGATCTTGTGAAGACAAATTTATTGTAAAAGCCATAACGTTGACTTATCTTTATGTCTTGTACAAAAAACTTGCTATATGTAAACCCTGCCTAACCCATCCCTAGTAATACTTTAGTGTAAATGTAAAATATAGTACTCCATTACCGTATGCAACTTACTTATTCCAAATAACTATAGTAATCTTACATAATGTTTACCTTACGCTACTTACATACTCTATAGAAGTACATAACTTACATAACGTCTTACTGTAGGCTACTTAAAAACCCCGTAGATCTATTAAAATCATACATAATGTGTTATTCGTGCTATAATATAGTATAAGCAATATTTTATTCGAGTTTACACAAATGCTTTATGTACAAAGGATATAACTTATTTTCGTAGTAGTTGACACCTCTGTAGTTAAGGAAAGAGATGCTGTTGTATCTATTATTTAGATATTTTGGCAATATTTCAGAAAAGTACAAACACGTAACAGCACAGAATGGTTGTATTTGCAAAGCACGAAAAGAATTGGTTGACCATCAAATACAAAGAATGAGTAAGGACAATACGTTTTATAAACATTATTTGTCATGTTTCGCTCTTCATTTAACGTTTTTCATACCCCTTGTTGCATCTTATCAAACTGTATGTCCATATGTTTTAGAATATTTCATTACTTTGTTACACTCTCTTGTTACTTTTAATTGTACCTATGCATGCATGAATCATCTTTAACTATATTATGCCATATCTTACTCCTTGTAAAATATCCCAATGTTAACAAATTTACCGATGTACTGATGGTTTTAAAAACCAATACACACTTGCTTTAGAAATTATACAAACACGTTCCAGTAGTATTTTCTGAGCACCATTAATACAAATTAATTTAAAGTAGGCAAGTTTATCGACAGCATTGCAAGTTGACCCGAGGTTTTGGTAGTAAGCTTTGCAAACTTAGCTATGACGTCCGTAAAACATAAGGACAGGAAAGCCCCCAATAAATGCTTGCTTATAACGTCTTAGTCAAGTTCAGAAATCATTTCACCTAAACACGAATTAATATTTTGGGAGAAAGGATTTACCATGCCTTGGTTCGGTTCCGATGGTGTTAGTAACATTATGCAGGCGTCAAAAACCCTTTAAGGGTGACGAATCCGTTAAAGCAAACGTTCACGTTTAGTTCACCTCAAAACGTTACGTCAAAACGTCGAAAATGCTTTTGGAAAGAATTGATAATGTCAAATTCTGGCCTCGAAGACATATGCAAATTTAACGCATGCATAATTGAAAATGTAAAACTTTCGGGTGACGGGGACATCCTTGGCACGTAGTTAAGAATGTCTCTGTCAAGTTCAGAATACATTGGTATACTCATCTTAGAACGTATTGAAAATGTGTCCATCAATATTTCGAAAAGGATTGGCTGCAGTTGCGGACTGAAACATCCTGTTCTCGGGTCAGATTCGGTTCAACGCCGTTTATCATTTTTGAAGATATGTATTGTTTTGTTAATCTAGGATTCAATCTCAGACCAAACAACCAATCGGGGGACTTCCGATTTCTGTAGGATTCAATTGATATAAATCGAGAAGTGTTACCATATTTTATTTTCACAATATTACATAATCAAGTATTCCCAAATTAAATCAAATCACCTAGTTTGTTTCAGGATAAGTGGAGCGCATGGTCATGTCCGTTGTGACTTTAACAGATAATTGCTATTGAAGCTAAAGATTCTCACGCAAGGAAGCGACCGAGGGCATATATAAACCAAAACTTTGTTTCACTTAAGTATGATAGCCACACACCACTTTGGTGTATTAAAAACCAAAATCAGGTACCCCATTGGTACCATAATAATACCAGGTACCCCCTTAGTACCAAATAAAACCAGACGCCCCTTGACACCATAATACAAGCAGGTAACAGCGCAACTTCGCCTACTTTCTGTTTCAATATAAAGTAGTCTTACATAAACGGGTGAGACAATGTAAGAACGCCTAGCCTTTATCGCTCCTGGCCAATTCTTACAGCTCAAGCTGCAACAAACTGTTATTAGCCGCATGAGTCTGTCCATATCACAGAACCTATGGCATGCTAAAGGGGACCCATGTGTATGCAAAAAAAAAATGGATTTGAAATATGCCAATACATACATGTAAGTAAAATTTTGTTATGCCCCCGATCGCATCCAAACGTAGGAATTGTCCGCCACAAAAAAAAATAATATTTTTTTCCCCAAAATTCTTATTCTATAATCTTTAACACATACTCCCTAACTGCATCTAAATAAAAGTCAATGCCAACGTCTGATAAATGTACGCCGTCGTTACTATAGAAACAAGGAGTTTTAGAGTCAATATCCACCGTTAACGTTTTTCCCGCTCGTTGTCTACCGAATTGATTCATACGTTTTCTTTTCTTTTCGATACCCTTAACGTCTTTCTCTGGAACGCCCCGGTTTTACCTTGGTAGAATGTCAATCCACACTATAAGCACATCCGAAAATGCTCTTTCTATATAGTTGAAGGAATAGCTCAATATTTTAAAAAATACACTTGACAGAGTGTTTTGTACAGTTATATTATTTCCCCCTAAATGAATTAAAATAACCTTTGACAGCTGTCTGAAGAGTGCCGGTAGCTGCATACTATGAACGCAATAGCTGCATACTATGAACGCAGTGTCGAGGCTCATTCCTCTTTTGCACTTCCAAGCAATCGTGCTACTGGTATGGGATAGAGTGACCAATGACCCATATATCTGTAAATATTTAACAAGTTTAATTATACTCTAATGTAAGACCTATTGGCAGAAGAGCGCCATCTACCCATCTTCACTATGGCGGATCCAGGTATCCCCATGCTAGCTAGATGCGTAGCCCTACCTATACGAAAGCTTTGTTTTTTTTTTTTTTTTTTTTTTTTTTTTTTTAAAATTTTTTTTAAAACCCCGGGAAATTGGTTTTTTTTAACGGGGGAATTTTTTGCATGAATAAACAAGGGACCTGTATGGTTCGATTACGTATCATAGTATATTTTAACGTACAGACGGGGCATATAAGCGGAATTTCGTCGCATGGTATTTTAAGAATAACAGGTTGACCTCGCTAATTGGTTTTAAATTTATGCATTGTAGCCTGAACTCCATTGCCAGAAGTATAAAAACTAATTTCACTACGTAGGATGTTATCGTATGACCTGGTGACTGTTAATTCGCCTACTCGAAATAAGCCAAAGAACGCGAGAAAAAACATAGCCTTAAACAAGTTTGATTCGTACGCATCGAACCGACAGAGATATGCAAGGTTTTAATCAAGCAATTAAAACGCAAACACTGCAGTGAGAGTATTCTGAGTAAAGTTACTACAATGTACCGGCGATGACTTTGAAGTCATGGTATCTAAGATGTGAACTACAGCTTGATTACCACAATGAAAGCGTGATTTCTTGTTGCGCAACTGCTCGCCCTATATAAAAACCGCTACGACGATAGGAAACAATTCTAATTCGGTAATATTTTTTGTTAGGCAGTTCTCTTGCCACTTTAATGTCCACATCGGATTACACCGATGTCCCTTAAACCAAATTTCGAAGCATATGCCGCCGGCGCTATCGGTATACAATTGCTCGTCGTCATTTGACACCCAAAACATGTCATGAAATACGGAGATGCCTTTATAATTTCTGAAAAAATGAAGCCACATTTCTTGATCTAGTCACGCGAACGCGATGGTATAATAATAATAATAATAATAATAATAAAAAACTTTATTTTACGAAGGTTACATAAAAGGTACATTATGAATCATAATCATTCAAAACATAACTTATTTTCATATGGCCTTCAGAACAAGAAAAAGAAAAGAGAAAAGGAAACATAACATACATACATTTAAACCACACATACACCACAAATCATACACACTAAATTAATTATACTAATATTAATAACATATTAGATACGTTTATATAATAAACATCATCCTCTCTACGACAGAAACTCAAATGCAAATAATATTATGAATTATATAATTAATCTAATGTCATTACTTAGATACTAAAATAACCAGTGCAAAGTTGTATATGTAAGTAATTTCTACATTTTGTTATAAAGATAATTTTTGTAATTTCGTTTAAAAGACTGTAATTTTAATAATCTCAGCTCCATTGGAATATCATTCCATACTTTAAAACTATAATAGGAAAATGAGTCTTTGTATAAATTAGTCCTAGAGTTTTGTTTGTAGTATAAGATCTTTGCGAGATGTAGAACGCAGACTATATGAATCATTTTGGCAAAACGCTATTAACTCTGACATGTATATTGGGGTCATATTGTTAAAAATCTTATAAACGAGCAGCGCAGTGTGGTATTTGCACCTGTCCGAAAACGACAACCAAGCAATTCCTTTAGTAAATCTGAAGAATGGGATTTAACAGGTTGGTTTAAAATAAGTTTTGCTATGCGTTTTTGCAATTTATTTATTTTTTGTACATATTTTGTATTGCCTTTTCCCCAAATGGTACAACAATAGTCGAATATTGGAAGAATGTAACCGTTGTAAAACATTAACTTCATCTCATCCGATATATAATATATAATGTTTTTTAATAATGCGATGTATGACGCCGCAGTTGGAATTAATTAGCCGTCTACAAAACGGTCTTCCTACCGCTTTTACGCGACAACAGAAATTTAGTGACCCTATGAGCGACTGCATTTCCTTTAATGTTACCGACGTTTTTCACAGAGTGTATTGAATTTTTTATAATTACTTCAGTAATTTTAGCTAGCGGGATTCGAACCTCCATTTCTTGTGAATCCAATTCTAAGCCCAAGAAAACAAAAACTTGAACCGGACCTTCGGTTTTCTTATCTGCTAGCGGTACTCCTAAGTCTTGCATAATCGTTGTAAATAGCATCAGAGCATAACAACTTGTATGACTTTTTTCGCCTCCTAAAAAAAAGGTTAATTCAAGGACTTTGAGGAAACCATCTAGTTACCCCGCATCCCCGTGAAGTTAGCCCCGTGGCACCTAGTTACCCCGCATCCCCGTGAAGTTAGTCCTGTAGCACCTAGTTACCCCGCATCCCCGTGAAGTCAGCCCCGTAGCACCTAGTTACACCGCATCCCCGTGAAGTAAGCCCCGCAGCACTTCGTTACCCCGCAGCCCCGCCATGTTATCCATATGCCACCAAGGTCTCAACACGCCTCGTGGCATATGGTTTCCTCAAAATACCGCTTGAATTAACCTATGCTACTCACCACAGGACAACGAACAAACGAAGTGGTGTTATGGGTAAAGATGTCTGCCGCTATACCGGAGGTTTCGGGTTAGAACCCCACTGGGGTCACAACCGTACCGTACCTTCTCATATGTCATCAGTTCTATTTTCTCAGTCCCGTGCCCTCTAGTATCAATGCAACCCTGGTGATATTGTTGATATAAGTATCATCCCCGCTTCACATACTCTGTCCCGTGTCCCCTGCACTCAATACAGTTCTACTTATAGTGCTACCAATCTTTGATAACACCCTGATTAACATGAACTCAGCCCTCAGCCCTGTGCACTGAAAACACCATTTTTGTAGAAGTAACATCCCCGCCTGAATGAGTTAGCCCCGTGTCCCCTGCTATCAATAATAAGTTGTGGCCACAAGTTATTAAGTTGTGGCCTCAATTTGATAAGTTGTGGCCACAAAGTTAGTGGGGCGGGACAAAGTTAGTGGCCTAAACTTAATAAGATGTGGCCACAAGTTAATACGTTGAGGCCACAACTTACTAACTTGTGGCCACAACTATTAACTTATTAAGTTGAGGCCACAACTACAACTTTTGGCCACAACTTACTAACTTGTGGCCACAATATAAATAAAGTGTTGCGGATGTCACCTCTGTCCCACCGTATGAATCATTTGAATCGCTGGGTTGAATTATGTTACTTAACCGAGCATAATTTGGGGTCGATTAAATGATTGATAGACATGCCCTCCGGGTATGATAGGTGATGTATAAGTCTATATTCCCCTGAATTTTCCTTGGAACAATGCCTATATGTGAAATTTGTATGTTTTAATAGGGCTAACGTCGAAAGAGCCTGCAACCCGGCCCGCGTCTATCTCTTTTCGTATTTTTTCTTGAGCTTTTGGTGTTTGCTTATGTTTGAATTTTTTGGCAAGCGGGTTTCACGTGGACCCGTTTAGTTTGATTTAAAGCCACGTTTAAAACCGTTCAAAAGAATAGTGGCATCCGATGACTCATAATTACTTAACCAAAGTTGTAAGGCTTGTATATTGATTGGTGAAAAAGCAAGCTTGACTATGTTAGATGACATATGTGAGTTTTTAACTTCTGCTTGAGCCTCATTGACCACGAGGGTAGCCGCGCTGCCCTCGCCACATTCTCCGGCCACGAAAGGAATAACAAGTACTAGAAACTGGCGGGGCTTGATTCGGTTTGTCCCCTATATTTTCTGGGTTTTTTTGGGCATACGGTGCGGTGTGAGATTCAGTCGCTAAATAAATAGACATGTGTATTATAAACGCGTCTGTCCAGCGTTTAATCGAGCCGATATCATCTTTACACTCGCTCGGACGGCTTTCTATAATACCGTTATTTGATAATCTCAAAGTACTACGTGAAGTAAATTCAGCCAGTTCCACCGCACCCTTTAAAAGTAAAGCCAAATTTACATATTCGCATTTACATATTTTCTGTTTTAGTACAGAAGGAACGTGTAAGTCGATATCATATTGTGCTATGCGTACAAAATAGCCATGTGAACCAACGTTATCAAGGTTCTGTAATTGATTAATTCCTGTAAAATATTGCTACTCGGGTCTGTCTGTTATCCCACGTGTCTGATAACGCTGGGTAGGTTCGAATCCGGCATGTCATTATCAGTGTTGAAATCTTTAGGCAGGTTATCATGCACATTACTCGTGTTAGTTTCACAATTTTTCCCAGTCGACCTCTGAGGTAAAATTTTAGATGCCTGAATAATTTGTCAAAATAAATGACGTTACCTTTATCTACAGTGTCCCTTCCATCATCCACTGAAGGTTTCCGCCGTTTTGCAGCTGCCCGTGTAACGACCTGTCTCCTCTTAACACCTTTACCCCTTCCTGACATAGCTATACGATATTGATGTTTTGCTTTTGCCCGTGCAATATGAAAGTGCGCGGTGACGTGGCGGTCACATGGCCTTATATACTCAACAAGTTCACGTCCGATATCTCGAGGATAAGTTACAATAGAGCTATTAGCGTCTTTAAAATACAGCTTGCTTCCGTAAAGCATGTCCGAATATATACGGAAGTTGTTACCAGAATAACCAAGATTAATCTTTAAAACTAATCTCTATTATTACAGATTATTATGGAAATTACAGTAACTGTCGTGGCGAATGGGGCACATATCATGGTAACATGTTTTTACTTTTTATTGACTTTTTGTGCCTAATTAAATTTTTATAACCAGATAAGAGTCGGTATGCATTTTCGTAATATTGTTTTTTATGGCAAGTTTTTCTCGCACAAAGGTATGTGATAAGAAAGACGAGTGTTTCCCGCCCCCCTTCCCACCCCGTCACATATTTGATGTCGGTGTTATTCTTAAGCCTCATTTTTACAACGTGGCTAGTAGTATGAGATTTCAGCATGTACTTTAAGCATGAGATTTTAGCATGTGCTTTCAGCATGAGATCTTAACCGGTCCTCGGGTCATTTATTGAGAGCTCAGGTCTTATATCGAGCGTAGGGTATATAAATCTCATGTTTGTACTAGGTGCATGAGATCTACAGCTGATACAAAGGACACTTAATAAGTGCTAGAAACATGATCTTTCTGATAGGTACAAGAGCAATGAGATCTTATGTCACTGCAAGAGGCATGATATTTTAGGTTTGCAAGAAATGCCGGTATCATGGTCATGTAGTCTGAGATCGATGATAATAGTATGATATCGTAGACAAACATTTTAGGCCGCCTTTATGGCATGAAATCTCACGCAAGTGTTATGAATGTAGGGTTTGGGCATCAGATTAATACTCGTTCTAGATTGCTAGTACAAAATTTCGGAGGTCGGTGCAACAGATATAAGACTAACTTTACCGGAAAACTATAAAGTTGCAACTTTGTGGCTTTTTGTCCTATTTATGGGGATCTTTGTTCTTGAATTTACTAACTACAATTACAGATGCCGATATATTAACCACGTTTAGGTACAAATATACCTCAGGCGAGGAAGTGAGATGGTTTTATCAATTAAGGAAATATGGTTACTACCCCTACAATGAATTTTTAGCTATGCCACAGATAAATTGCCGTACTAATACGTGTGATCTACATTGTATGTTGGTTATTGTAAATTGGGTAATTTTTGCGTGACAAAAGTTTCACAATTTGTGAGCAGACACACTTATTCGGGGATTTTTTATTTCACAAAGGAGAATTCCCCGATAGTAAATCTATGTGAAATGAATGTTCCGCGACAATTTTAAATCAGCGAACTGGAAAATTCGCGAAAATTAAAACATCGCGAAAAAAAAAATCAAAAGGGAATGCCAGTACCCAAAAGCGCTCCCAAAACGAGCCCCACAGCACCCAAAGTGCATACTACCCAACCCACACACACACAAAAAAAAAAAAAAAAAAAAAAAAAAAAAAAAAAAAAAAAAAAAAAAAAAAAAATAAAAAAAAAAAAAAAAAAAAAAAAAAAAAAAAAACAAAAAAAGCAAACACACGAGGACAAAGCGAATACTACCCAATTACAAACTTGACTAAGCTTAATTCCCTTTGATAACTGTTTGAGAACTGGACCATGCTGTCAGGGAATTTTGAGTCTTGCTATCATACAATAGAAAGAGCTATTTCGCACAGTAAAAGCTTTTGTATAACTCCAAACAGTTTTCAGTTATATATTAATCATAATTAAAAGTATATGTGTATTTATTTTAATTTCAGAAATTACAAATGACCTGTTTTCCTACATTCATGAAAAAGGATGCCAAAATCATAACTACTGTAAGTTTGATTTAGCATGGACAACCATTGGAAACGATTAATTTATGCACTTAGAGTGCACTTTTGCTTTCATATATCTGGTATAGTATATAAAATACATTAACCAGCGTCAGGCGCGAAAATGTGCCTTCGGACATTTGTTACATTATTCTACAATAATTGATTATGAACAACATAAAACTTGAATTTTTGTCATCCTCTTTAAATGCAAAACCAATTGTTAAAGACTGATAGCATATACATTTTCCTCCATAGCAACATGCCATTTGCTTAAAAATCCGTCAAGCTATTACTATGGCAACAACGATTTGAAATGGTTCTTTTTTATTTTGGCTATACCCTATGAAAAAACATATCGTGGAAAAAGACATAAAATATTTCATCAGATATGATATATATATTGAAAGATTATATCATGTTGAAGAAAAATGATGCTGTTAGAAAATGATTACTGCAATAATCTACTGCCTATATAAATTAAAGTGAATTTTGACGTCAAATTGTGGTATGTGGCGTCATTTTGAATGAGCAATGACGCCGTAGGTTTACTTTTCCAGAATGTTAGAAAGTCTACTAGACGTAGGTAACTGAATTTTTCCCATATTGAATCTGAAAAATTGTTTTTTTCCAAAATGCTAGAAAACTAGTTTAGAAAAGTATTTTGTCGGAAATTTGTACGTATAACAAAGATATCAAATTTACCGGTTACCACCAGCACCCATTTATATAAACAATGGTTAAATTAACCATGGTTAAAACTAACCACTTGTTAATTCGTGGTTAAAATACCAATTCAGTTAAGCGTTTGTATAACGCAATTAACCTCACGGTAAGTAAACCAGATTTGGTATATTTTAACCTAAGGTTAAATTTACCAAAATATCCCAGTATTCAACAAAATCGTGACGTAATTTTCCCGTACAAATGTCAGACGACTGTCAAAAAATGGCGAGTAATTCGGATAGCAAACAATTCTAGTATTCGTGAAACCAATGTCTTGCGAGACATGATGGCGATCAAATTTTCTGAACTTAATGCTAAACTTATAAACGGTAGTAAAAGGAAAGCAGATGAAATTTTAAAAGACATAACTGAAACGGTAATTGCGGTCGAGACATGTCCGAGAACCGTCAGCCAAGTAAAGGAAAAGTGCCGTAACATGGTAATTATATAAGTAAATAAATAAATAAGTAAATCTAAATAAATGAATAAATAAATAAGTAAATATAAATAAATAGATGTTATCAAAGACATAAATAAGTAAGTACATCAGTAAATAAAGTCAATCAATTATTTTTCTGTTGAACAATAAGAAATCTAGAATATTATCTACTTCTGCAGTAAGGTAAATTATAAATTGAATATATTTTTTTAATAAAAACGTTTTATTTTAAGATGAAAAAAGCAAAAGCCGACTACAGTGTTGGAAGGGTCAGCTTAGGCAAGACTGGGGGTGGCCCTGCCCTCCCAGAAATGTCAGAAACGTCACAGCAAATATATGAATTTATGAGAGAGCTGCCTTCTTTCAGTAGAATTCCGGGGGAAACAGCATCAGAAAAGTTTATCGCTGCTCCACTTGTTTCATTTCAAGGTAAATAGGTCTCTATTGTATGTGTATTAAATATAGTAGAAGTTTAATTATAATTTTGCTAAGTAACAGTCATCCAGGAAGAAAACATAGTGTTTTTTTTTTGCAAATGCAAATCTTACGTGGTCATAAAATATGAAATGATTAAAGTGAACATTTGATTTAAATAAAAGATAGAATAATAAAGTCAGAGTTGGTTTATTTATGTTGTTACAATAATTTTAGTCTCTACTTTATAGATAGATATGTTTATTTTGTTCCATTTAGGCTAACAAGCCCATGTGGTCATACAACATACACAACAGAAATTTAAACATAACAATATACATGCATTGTATAAACGTAAATAAGTTTATACAATACGCTTTAACGATTTTATTTTCCATGTATTAGCAGGTATAAGTCTTCTATGTGTTAAATCAACATCCTGTCAATACTTGTAATATGCAAAAATACTCTATACAGTTGAATGCATGCTTGAAAAAGGTCCTTGTGATCTAGTTATTTAAAAAACCACTACATGTTTAAATGAAAATAAATACACTGAATATCAGTATTACAATTTTATGTACCTATTATATGTATCATAAGTACTTATAGTTGCAAAAACAGTTTCAGTATTACAAAAATTCTTTTATGATAAACAGAGCATTATATACAAACATACCAAGGTGCCTTAACAGTGATTTATTTTCGGAAGTTACAAGTTCAATAAATTTAAACATATTTGGCCTTGTCCAGTACATTTTTGGTATTTACATTCTTCTAATGTCTTTGTACAGTACACATCCAACAATAAAATGGTATTCATCTTCTAATTTGTCGCATATTATACATTTTCTGTCATTTAATGGTGTACTTTGCGGTCGGGTCTATCTACCAGATTCAATTTGTAATTTATGGGAGGAAACTCTCAATCTAGCCAAAGCTTGGCAGAATTTACTGATATTGCAACAGTCGAGATATGGTTGGAATTTAAATGAGGATACCGATCTATAACATAATGCTCTGCTGGAATTATTTAATCTTCCATTCCAGTTTTGTATGAATTGGTCATTTAACCTTTGTTTTACTAATGATAGAAATATTTTATCATTTCCTATTCCTTGGTATAACCATGCATCTAAAAGTCCCAGAGAGCAAAGTAAATTTTTCAACGATGTACACCACCAGTTAACTTTATTCGGATATAATTCAATATCTTTTCTCAATAATTGATGGACATGATATACGTATTTATCTTGTCTTAATTGTAAAATTCTCAACCAATATTTTATAACTTTGAACATGTGAGTAGTTTTGTATGAAGTACGTCCTAGTTCACCGTAAATAAAATCATTTTGGGTAGTCTTCTTTAATCCAAGTAACTTTTTACAAAACTGCATATGGACTTTTTCAACTGACATGCTAGTAGTCGCATATACATATAAAACATGATGAGCAATTGATATACAATGTTCTTTCAAATCAAAAAGTTACAATTTAGATATGACAGAATTGGTATTGCATGCTGGTTTGTGATCCCTTCCTTGAAAAGCCCCCCAAAAATTGTCAGAATGTAAATACAATTGCTTTAACTGAACTTTTGCTTTCTCAGGTATAGCTTTATAGGTCAAACTGGAGTGAATGAGATGAAATCAAAATGTCAACAATAACTCATCTGGGTTTGAGTATGGGGTGAGAAGGAATGTCTACAAGGGTAGCCACTGTCTCCTAACAGCACACCTTTTTAAAAATCTGCAAAGATATTTTTTAAATCTAAAGTGTTATGTAAAACATCACAGAATTATACAGTAAAACCTGTAATTAAGCTCCAAATTAAGACCTTACTTTGAATAAAGAACAGCAGTAAGAAAAAAGCACATCATTAATCTAGAATAGGAACACATAAATAAACATAACCTGTCAACTAAGGCCGCTCTAGCTACTTTCGGTCAGTGGTATTTGTTCACAGGTTTGACTGTACATGTGTTAAAGTGTATGATTATTTTTGTATTTGATCAGGTACAAGATGATTGATCTATATATACATACTTTTGATACCGTACATTTTTGTAAATATTCGAGTATTTATAATTTGAACAATTCCCCTTGTGCAGCAGATCGCAATTCTATTTCATCCCTCATAAGTATTGAATACTTATTTATTTTATTAATTCATTAATTAAAAGTAAAATAAACACCCTTAAAGGTGCCCCAGTGACGTTTTAGTTGATAATGACGTCATTTCGGTTTCACATGTAGATTCTAGTAGATCATAGACATATCCCGGTCCAATCAATTTTCGGTCACGTAAGGATATTTCTATACACACCAGTGCTAGGTGTACAAATTTAATATTTTTGTGATATGTGCTTATTACAATGTACATGTCTTCTGGCCTATATAAATATGATAATAAAATACATTACTGCCATGGAAATACTCTGCAAGGCTGCGTATTTCAGGTGACCTAATTTCACCCAGTGCAGATATTTCACAATCTATTTCCGGTCGCATAAATTTAAGTATACTGCATAAAGTTATAAGCGTCACACAAAATGCAAATTTGTCAAAACTGATAACTTTTAACTATTTCAATTACTGTATTGTTCTGAAACTATCCAAATAACAGTTTTTAATAGTTTCAACATAACCACATGTTTTACTATATTGCATCATTTCTTACAACAAGAAGGGCTATTGTTAGATTTTCAGAGTCGTACGACATGTATGATCCCCTTGCTGTTGTATGGTACATGAATTAAAATTAGACAAAAGGTTTACTCAGTTTCTAATGGTGAAATACTTTATCTAATTAAAAATCAATTTGCACTTTTTCAAATAAGAATAGTTACCTTGGCAAACGCACTTTTTGTGAGAAGTATACCATAAAAATTTTACCGCAGATAGTTCAGCCCTGGAAAATATCCATTGCAGCAGGCGGCATGCAAATATTTATGAACATCTTGGTTTTTGGCGGGAAGAAAACGATGTTTATATATGGACATTTTAGGAATAGTAAATTTAAGTCATTTTCGGCTATTTCAGGAAAATATAACAGTTTTTAACACATCTTATCCCCATTTTGCAAAATGTTTACATTTTTACGTCCAGGGCACTATGGTAAACAAAGATGCGCGCGCATGACGGTGTAAGGGTAGAGAGAGGACAAAGTTTCAAAAGTGATCGAATATATACATTGTATTGTGACCGAATATTTATTGTATCGGGAAAGCTATTGTTTACATCAGCACTAAACAGCTGTAACATTTTCAGGCAGAGGGATTTAATAACGTGGATTGTTTTCAGAGACAGCTTTTGGATGTTTTAAAGGAAAACTTATGTTAAATATGATTATGAAAAACCTTTGCCTCACATGTAGCCTGCATATTGATGCTGTGCTGACCTTTCCTATTCAAGTATGCCGGCTCATCGGGGTGACCAGCGGCGATGACATTAACATTGGTTCCATCTATGCACCCAACAACACAAGGAAATCCTCGTAAACTGTAAAATTCGTGCCCGCAGCTCGGTATTAGTTTTAGGAAATCTGATGGCCTTGTCCTTCATGTCAACTAGTCCGTCGGTCACATTCGCAACTACTCGCGAAACCGAAAACTCCAAAAGTGTCACCAATAACCATTAAGAAATTGCCCGACGCATAAAAGCGAAGGGCAATCATGACCTGTTACCGTGGCGTCAGTGGTCGATTCCGTCGGGTCCGTCGTTGAAGTCGGTGGGTCAGAAGTCATGTCAGTCGGTCAATGTTGTCTGAAGAAAATCTGTACCGTCTACGCAATTCTACGTCGTCAAAGTCAGTCAATTGTCGGTCAATTCGTCGACACTGTCGAGGTTGTCTTTTTATAACGTCTTAAATGTCGGCCATCTTAAAAATGCTCACTTCTCTGGTTAATTACTTACCTTGGTCATAGACTTAGGTAAGTTTAACCGCGGTTTAAATCTGGTTAACATTACCGGCGATTTTTATACAACAACTTAGCACGTTTAAACCTGTTTTAACCATAGGTTAAATTGTTTATACAAATGGCTGCTGATGTAAAATAATTAAGCTTTGTAGCAATAACTTTATCATTCTTTTGCTACATTAGTTACTCAGACTTTTTTCTGAAATATTCTTGCCGTTAATGAGACAACCTCTTCAAACATATCTACCACATACAATGATACAGCTTACCTTCTGGAATGAATTGGCCGAAGAATGAGTCGAGGTGTACATCAATACCACACGTGCCTCAGTCTTTCATGCAGCGTTGAACATCTCTCTCTCTCTCTCTCTCTCTCTCTCTCTCTCTCTCTCCTCCCTCCCTCCCTCCTCTCTCTCTCTCTCTCTCTCTCTCTCTCTCTCTCTCTCTCTCTCTCTCTCTCTCTCTCTCTCTCTCTCTCTCTCTCTCTCTCTCTCTCTCTCACGTGAGCGTGATGGCATTTGGAATGAGTATTCAAGAGTGATTTAATAAGCTACGGGTGCTTATTTCGTAACCGAATTATATGAATTCGTATAAACTAATAACTCCCTATTGTTCACGTTTACTGTCTGTTAAACTGCAGTGTGGCCTAAACTACAAGGAATCGGAAACCACTGCGACTACTACTATAACAATCAGTGTACACGATATGTAGACTGCACACAAGACTTAATCGTTAGAGCGGCAAGTAAGTGAAATACTTCAAATGAGTTTCTGGATACGAAGTAAACATATGTTTCCAGAGTATAATTAAGAACTGCCATAATAGTGAGTATGAGTAGGTGTAACAAATAAAGTGCAGGTTTGTGATAGAGAGTAAGTATCAACATTCATTTTAAATATCCTTAGGAATAACCAATATTGCATAAGGGAGTATGTATAACAAGAAAAGTGCATATCAATCAAAAAACTCAATAAAAAATATGTCCATCGTCGTGTTATCAATAACGTGTACGTATGTCGTAGTAGCGAGTAGGTGCAATCAATGGAGTGTGCGTATGTCGTCGTAGCGAGAAGGTGTAATAAATAAAGTGTACTTATGTCGTAGTAGGGAGTAGGTGTAATCAAAAGAGTGTACAGTAAACTCCGCTTATAACGAACTCCTCGGGACCTGTCAAATATGTTCCTTATACCCGGAGTTCCTTATATCCGGATATCGAACAAGTTCCTAATATACGATGTATATATATCGAACTTAAATAAATATCGAACAAGTATTTTTATATTCAAATGTAATAAAATCCGAACCATCAACTTTGGATTTTCCTATCTCCATTTGAGGAGTTAAAAAGATCTATAACTGTTCCATGTATCCTTTTCTTTACCCGTAAATATATGTAAAATAATTGCAAGGATTCATGAAACATAAAAAAGACAGTTCATGTTTTCATTGGCAATACTTAAACAAATACAATTGAAGAAAGCTGATTTTCGCTCACTTGCCATAACTTGAAATATTTTACTTATCGGAACATGTTTGCAGTTCGATATATACGATTACTTTACTATACATTTTGCATTGTTGGGCCAGAAAATAGTGTTCCTTATATCCGAAGTTTCCTTATAACCAGAGTACGATATCACCGTATATTTTACATTAAACAAAGAAGGGAAAAAATCGGACCCAAAAAAACTGTTCGTTATATCCGAAGTTACGTTATATCCGGAGTCGATATATATGGAGTTTACTGTATGTATGTACTCGTTGCGAGTAGGTGTAATAAATGAAGTGTACGTATGTCGTAGTATCGAGTGCGTGAAATTAATAGAGTGTACGTATGTCGTAGTAGCAAGTACGTGAAATCAATAAAGTGTACGTATGTCGTAGTAGCAAGTACGTGAAATCAATAAGGTGTACGTATGTCGTAGTAGCAAGTACGTGAAATCAATAAGGTGTACGTATGTCCTAGTAGCAAGTGCGTGAAATCAATAAAGTGTACGTAAGTCCTAGTAGCGAGTAGGTGTAATATATGTGGAACAAATATAGATAAGAAGATTTATTCCATAAAATGGAGTCACAACAAAAAGTTTTACTTGTAAAATAAAAGCTCGTTAAAGGAGTCAGTATTACAAAAAGGCCAATCTTAGCTGAGGGCAGGCGTGACTTCGAAAGTGTCAGTCTATGTAATGAGTAAGCAGAGTGGAGCTCTAACAAACGTGTAAATATAATCAATCAAGTATAGGGCTGTCGTAGCCGTGATAGTTGTTCATAATTTAGAGTTTGCCTGTAGGAATAACATGGAAGTTTCACAAATAAGTTAAAGTATGTAAGTGCATTTAATAAAGAGTACATGTGTGATATCTGTGAATACAGCCTGGTGGGCAATAACTATCAAAAACTGTTAAAGAAGATCATTTTTAATACAGTTTAAATATACTTGATTGCGCCGGAAGCTTGAAAGTAGAACGTTTCATAATAAACAGTTACTTGGGGTAACCTATTTTCTTAGTACCTACTTCTGAAAGTACATGTATTAATCTAACGAATACACACAAGTATACAACTGGATTTGATTAATACCTTCATATTGCTATGCTCTTTTCGTACTACCCTCAGAGTTTCTCGCAGATTGAGGTTCATGGGTTCAAGCCTTGAAACCGACCATGTATTTCTATGTGAGAACGTTGTACGGGTTCTTCCTAGAAAAAGAGGGTAAGGAAAACTGTCCGCCTGTAAAAATGACTGTAATACGGTTGAAATGGGTGTTTACCCAAACAGATATAACAGTCAATACGAAATCACTCAGGTTAATTCATTTCTTGGGTTTTTTCAAAGAACTAGATGAGTCTTTAGCTTCATTCTTGACAATATTCAATGTTGTCATTTTGAAGGGTATAGTACTGTAATACAAATGTATAATCTAAAATGACAGTTGTACATGTACTATGTTTGCGTATTTTGTCGTATGATTTGACATTGATCTAAAGTTATTCATTGTACATAACGTATATAATTTGCATTTTAGTCCAGTACCCCGACGATGCATCAGACAGTTGCGTTTGTTTAGAGGGTAAGTTTTCTAAAAGCCAGTAGTAACATAATATAGAACTTATAGATATTATCCTTACAAGCTTAGTTACATATTTAAAATATGGAATACATGTACTTAAAAATAAGCTGTCTTATAATGACCACTTTATGTTTGCTATGTCCATTCTTCATTGTATTATGTATATATTTGTTGTATGATGTGGATATTTATTATGTTAGATGCATTCTTTTTTTTATTATGTTGACTCATTCGTAGGTTGCATGTAATCAAACCTAGGCGTACCATTTGTTAAAGTCAAATTAAAATACATATATTCAGATTCAGAATTAAACACAGAGACACACTCTTGCTTCAAATTGCATGTACATGGTTTACACGCAACAACTTTTCTAAGACTACACCTCAATTAGGTGTCATATCAAAACCATTTTGAAAATTTGTCAACAAATTATTGGATTCATTCTCTCCATACTCGGTATAAAGTTGATGAGCATGAATTTAGATTTCATTGTCTCAGAGAGTTTACATCACCACACCCCAAAATGTGTAATTCACAAAATTGTAAATTATGGTAATTCTAAATTTCTTCTAAATTATCTAAAACAGTAAAGCGTTTGTTAAAAAACGGTTACTAGTACCAATTTCAAATATCCCGCTTTGATAAAAATATACTCTCAAAACTATTTATTGACGAAGTTGATCTGTCTAACCTTATAAGAATTTCTTTCCCATGCATTTTTCAAACAAACCTCGTCAATTGGATCAATTTGTTCAATACAGTGCTGTATGTTCTCCAAAGTGACATTTTCACACCAAAAGTAGAGTCACAAGAGACAAAATACCAATTCTTGAAGATGTTTACGTCTAAGCCACAAATGAATTAAAAAAACATTAGTGTGCTCATTTTCCATCAAATCTTCATCAGATCGGAAAGAATTCGAGGATAAGAATTAGGCAAAAGTCTCAAAATTCCTTTTTAAACTTCACATCTGACCATGAACATCTTCCTAAAGGATTTGTATGATCAAACATTGCCACATGTCTGCTAATTTTATTCTAGTTAATCATAACTGGTCCTCTGTGTTATACGTAGATTGATGACAGTTTTTGTGAATTTTGAATATTAGGTTATTGTATTTACAGCGCTGCGGATAAATAATTTTGGTACCTATGTTTATAACTCTGATGGAATGTTAAATATGAATCTTTGATCTTATGACATTGAAATATTCATCACAATATCATGAAAATTGAATAAACTACAAAAAAACAAAAATAATATCAAACAGGGAATGCCACGTACCAAAAACGCAGCCTCCCCAAAACGAGCCCCACAGCACCCAGAAGGCACACCACCAACACACACACACACACACGCACACACACACACGACACACACACACAATCATGTACAAACACACATATACACTACCAACACACACTAGCATATAAGATTTCTTTTAGGTGTATACTTAGAAAAGTGGCTGAGTGTAGTTGTAGTAAATTGGATTTAAATTATTACTACATGTGACCAAGATTTAATGTCTAATGTGATATGCTATTAAATACACCTTAAATGTGAATTACTTGTTTTAAGCTACTACAACTCCAATGCAGACACTAACATCGACACCAGAACCTGTGTCTTCTACGTCAGAGCGAGTAACACAGGCGTCAACGCCAGCAGTCACAGCACAGCCCATTGTTCCGACATCGACATCAGAACCTGTGTCTGCTGCGTCAGAGCGAGTAACACAGGCGTCAACGCCGGCAGTCACAGCACAGCCAATGGTTCCGACAATAAGTAAGTAGCAATATCAAACAAACTTAGGTAGAAAGAATAAATACGCTCAATTTATTGGTTGTGATGGCGTGAAGTCGGTCAACAAAGCAAAATATAACTTCTATCTAATAATGACCGCTGCCATACAAACGTTACATTTAGGCTTGAAATACTTAAACAAATTGCTCTTTCTCAAATGCAAGACATTAGCGAAAGCATGCAAGTTACTTACCAAATCCATTTCTTTCAGAATTTTCTTGTGACAAACTGTCAGCTGTAGCGGATATTGCGAAATCCTTTCATGCAACACATCCCGATTCTATTTCTTGTGACCAAAGCGTGGAAGGTTCTGATGACGCATATGTTTTATCAGTGTGCAACATGACGTCACCAAGCACGTGGACAAAGGGGGCTAATGTAAATATACCTGGTGGTCATAGGAACACTCATACCAGTCTCCCTACGTAGGCTGCAGAGATTTTATTAAGAAAAACTAGCCATTTTAACTTTATTTATCCAATAGACAAGGGATTGGAGTTCTGATAGCTTAGTACTCAACAGTATTTATATATAACGGCAAGCCTTTTTTCTACATAATATTATAAATTGATCTTTGCTATGACTATTTAAATGGCCAATTTTCCCCAAGGTAATGGCTGACTGTGACTCCGCAACACAGCAGATACCGACCTATACACCTATAGCAACATTCAGCGGCAACCAGTATATTTCCGTCGGAGCTCAGTCTGGTATTTTCCTCGGCTGTTCAAACGGTGGAATCAAGGTACATTCCGTAACAAAAAACAGATAAAGCGTTTTCATTTTGCAGACATATTCGATATGGAAGGATGCTGTTGAGATTCCGTATAACCGTGACCATAACTTTAAATAATGAAAACCGCGGTCATCTCTCAATCAAAATATTGACATTTCTCGAAATATGCTGCTTTGTTTTATTCCGTGCAGAAACCTTCTTCTGTTAACAAATGACCATACAGTATGTACATGTGACACTTACATGTAATTAATTACATATGTATATGATGTATGTTAACCTAAATGTAGTCTGTTGTCATTTATAATCTGAACCTAAATGTAGTCTGTATGTTGTCACTTGTACTTTCAGATGGCAATTCAGAAATGTAACGGAGTTCCGGAAATAGTCCATGTGGAAAATGGAGTATTCCTCAGCAACCCAAGAAATTACTATGTGATTGTCTGAATTTGATAAAAATAAACCTTTTAAGACTCTTAGTTAGTTAACTTAAATACTTAGTTAACTATAGTTACTTTGTCTGCTATCTGTTCTCATATTTCGAGGATTCATGTATCTCCTTGTGTGCGTATGTGATTTGTATTGTTTATAGTCCTGACCGACCCTAGGATGTCTCCAGATGTGAAACTGCCAAGACCCTGACAGGCACTGGTTGAATAGACAGATGCAGATACAAGGAAATCTGGGTACTAAACCTTAGCTCTTTACGACTAGACCCCTTGGATCTTTTATTTGCCCGGTGTATAGCATCGATACACGTGAAACTACCTTTGCGTTTCAAACCAGTTCATCTCTAGATAGGTGGGAAACACTGAGGAGCGTGTCTGAAATTTCCAGTGCCCCGGTGTTACCGTGAAAAATACGTCGCAAAAAGCAGGGTTCGAACTCGAGTCCTCCAGTACTCTAAGTTGACACTATACCATGTCGCCATAAAAGCTAGCTCAATGGCAAGAGGTACAATTACCGTATAATACCTGTACTACATTGGTTGTCCACAGTTTTAACCACTAGACCACCCCGCCACCCTCTATTTGTGTGCGTCTGGTTGATGGCGGGTGCTATGATTAAATGTCTGAAGTTTTCTTTTATCATAACAAACGATACTAATGATATTTGAAAGTTATTGTGAAATAATGAATCTATTCGAGTAGTCATCAACTTTCCATCCAGTGAACAAACATAAGTAAGTGTGAGGCAGTGTGTATCCCGAGACCTCAAAACGACTTCGACCTCGAAACTTCAAGTTTGAGTTGCTGACCTAATTACCACCACACTGCCTTGTTTTTGGTTTTAAGGGCTATAACTGTTGCCTTATTGGCCATGCATTGGACCGAATTTAAACTAAAAGAAAGACGTTTATTGATATGAGTTGACGAAATGCCCGGTTTCGTTTTCAGTTCAGTTTTATTACATAGAGCATAAGCAAAACGATCATCGGCAAAGTTAAAATGAATTATTCCATTATTTCTCTTAAAGCTATATTGACACCGTTACCGTAGGCATGTTTGCACTTTTTATTACGAATGTATCACGTTCAGTTCCACTTACTACTTCGAATTAATTCAAATGTGGTCTAGACAGTCAATCAGCAAGTAGATTGACATACATTTAAGTCTAGAAGTAAACATAATAATAATTCTAAGGCAATTGGCATGAGCTGGATACGTACTTGAATATAAAAGCAAGCTTTATATGCCTGTTCCTTACATTTAGGTTTTAACATAAAAGAGAAATGTTTTAGCTTTGTTCGAAACACAAAAGGTTCTTTAAATTATCATTGGTCCACATATTTTTGCACTATATCAATACAAAATAACTGGCAATTACCTCGGGCGTCAATTTGTATTTTACAAACAGAAATGACTTATAGCCCTATTACCTCTTTAGCTGTTTAGATACTCATCAATATTATAGATGATAAATTCATATCAATGATAAAGGAATTGTGTGCTACTAAGTAATTAACAATTAGGACCCTTACATTTCCTACAGAAAGCGTTTGTTGTTGTTGTTTTTGCGATATCATTGACTGAAATACTGCACTACATTTATAGTACATACATTTGCTTTTAAAAGCAACAGCAGGGTAGTTTTTTCTGATTACACGAGCAATAAAATAGCTGTTGTTGAGAATATTGCTATGTCAGTGCACATGAAGAATCCGAACTCATCTCCGTGTGCTTCGGGTGATGGTGGTTTTGATATCGCTTACGTTCTCTCGAATCGCAACACTACGTCACCAAACATATGGCCTGTCGGATGCGATGTAGGTGTATTTACAACAATGTATCTTTGAAAAACTAAGGTCCGTATGCTATTGTTTGTTCTAAGCAGTGATCTTTTATCATCAAGTCAGGGATTATATAATATCCAGAATTGATATATATCAGAATTAAATGCGGATGTTTCCAACGGCATTCCATGATTTGTTGAAACTGTTTTTATCATGCCAAAAACATTGTCCTAAAGTTTAGAACTTATCCAGGTGAAAGCGTATTGTCCATCATTGCTTGTATCTCTGTAACTCAATGGAAACTTAATTTTATGTGTTAAGTAGTGCAGACTGTTCTACGAACTGTATCTTGGTGGAATTTCGAGACCATGAGGAGAATTTATCATAGAGAAAGGTAAAGATCCAGTCCACCTGGACCAGTTGAGTTCTCAGTTCCATCCACCCACTCCTCCGAAATGCTATTATAATTCTTTGAATGTTACTAGAATAATCTTTTAAATTTCCTTTATTAGGTAATGGCTGAAGCTGAAGCTCGAATACTCATCTAATTTCCCCGTTAACACCCACATCCACATTCAGTAATGACGTTTATTTTTCTCTCGGTGCTCAATCGCAAATCGCTCTCGATACTCAATCCATTTGGAATCTACCTCGACAAAAACAGATGTATGTTTTATAGTATTATCATTCATAACCAAAGGGCTCTACATTACATCTTAGGGGTCGAACCACGGGACTACCACGGTTGTGGATTACATGTATTTTAGCTTTTCAAGTACTTGCCTTTTAAAGTGAGACAACCATACTATTTTTTTTAAACCTGTAACTTGTTGTGTTGGTTTCCACGTGAAGGTCAGTCCCGATTGTAAAACACTATTTTGTATCCGATTTTTTTTCGCGCATAAATGAATTCTAAATCTGATGTTTAATTTAGTTTCTTAATATCAAATGTGATTATCAAGACAGATTTGCTGTTTTGATTTAAGTCAGTGGTTTTGAAATTCTTTACCCAACCCTTAAAATTTGATTTGAAAAATTAAAGATTTTAACATGATGCATACAACAACATCTGTCATTTTTCGACAGTCACGTTTCGTCGTTGTTGGACTAATCACAGTCTATTTTTTGTAGAAAACATCATTCTAAAATAAATAAATAAAAAAGAACAGTTTTCAACATAATTTTCATTTTTCGCCTTTGATTTTTTTCTGCGAGATATTGGTAAAATGTATAATGAGGCCATCTCTTAACTTTATTTATACAGACCGGACAGTCACTGCTGACATTTGCCATAAGAATATCATGATGTTTCACAAAGATATGTATTACTACTTTTTCAAGTTACAGAGTGGAATTTAATCCAAAATCTTTCAAAATTATTGACTACAAACGACTGTACTATTCAATGCAAATCTGATACGGAAAATGAGTCCATATCTCATCTCATATTTGTCTCAGCATCACACTTTATAAGTAAAAATTAATTCTGTAAAAACAACCCTAAACAACATATATTTTTGCTTTTTCAAATGATGCCAAAACTTACTTAAGTACATGTAACACCGACTGCTTCTAGCTTGACCTTTATATCTTATTTGTGTCTTACCAACTGTCTTCACCAAAGCTTGAACTGAACGCTAGCTGGGTCAATATAATTCTTTATGACCTAGGTATAGTCGGGTTTATTTTCATCGTTAAATCTTAACGCTTTAAAGAATTTTACAAATTGTTTAGAGGTACATTTGTAATTATTAAAGTTTAGAAGAAGACCTGTACAGACAAAACGAAATAAGAAAATAAATCTAGAAATAATTTTAAGTCTTAAAAATTTGTTTGACTGATAATTTCGGGACCGAATGAAAATGTTTAAAAAAATTTAATTAATATGTACATGCAATCGTAAGTCAGGCATTTACATGTTAAAGTTTCTATGCTTATAATAAAACTGCACATAAGAATACATGCGAAAATCCTGAAGTATACAATGTAACAAAACAAGAACTACCTTAAAAAGATTTCTAGTATATGAAAGCGATTGTTAGCTAGATTTTTATAGTAAAAACTAATTTTGTTCAGTCGGAAACGCCAAATGTCACATGGTGAGAAAAAAATATCCTTGACAGGGATACGAGCCCATGTACCTTCCCTAGCGTAGTTGTTAAATGTAATGCTCTCCCGGCTGAGCTAGCAGGCCACTTGTCAAATTTGTCCCCAATAGTAATCAAATATCTATCGCAACATGTGTATCAGGTATACAAAGTAAGTCCTAGTTTTTCTCATAAAAATGCTACTCGAATTATTGACTATTAGTCACTGACCGAGAAACTATAAAGATTCTACACTTATAATAGAGGTAACAACATACCTGTATTATGTTGATAGATGTGAAATATTTACATACTTATATTAATAACCCATTCAAGAAAGACTAGAAATGCAAGAGTATTGAATAGTCTACTGTTATTCGATATTATCCAATTTGAAAGTGCCTTACAGCGTAAATTTCTCATTTCAAAAAATGTTTTACATTCTACTTGGCGGTTAAAGTATTCCAAACTTCCGGTCAAAAGCGAGTCTAATACGGCTGCGTCAAAAACGCAGCAAATATTGGTTTTGAAATAAAGAGTCAATTTTAAAAAAACAATCCGACTATGAAGAATATATTTACACGTGTCTCCCAGTTGTTTCTAATAACTCTGTAGCTGCAAAATATCGTTTCCAATTGTTTCCAAATCACGTTTAAATAGTTACTATTTAAATAGCTTCCTATGCTTCGCGATCCCCTTAATCTGGACTATTTATCAATTCATAATATTTACCTCTATCAAAGAAATTATAGTACCAAATTCTGATAAAGAAACCTTTGTTAACCCCAAGGTGCTGTTCTTAAAAGATCCGTAGATTGGCGACAAAATCCACGAAAGTGCACTCTGCGACCAATGCCACCTTGTTCCTGATCTCCTGCAAACCTTTGACAATTTATTACGGATACATGTACCATGATCCATGTTCATAATAGAAAAAAACATTAATTAGTGTATAAGCAAGCCTGAGTAAAAACTTTTTCGGGTTTGCTTGCATCAGAAAAGCACTCGGAGTAAGAACAATAACACGTTGTAAACACATTTTTCAAGTTAATTTAGTACAAATAGTTTGAACATGAAAAAGATACTAGAATATGGAAAATTATCAACTTACTTCCTCGTCCTTATAACCTGATAGCCTTATTTCACCCATCTTAATTTTATCTTTTGAAGGACAAGAACTAATTATAGTTAAAGTCATGAGATTCGATAATGTTTCGTCCTATTTTGAAACAAGACCTATGCTTATCGTAATAAGGTCTAAATTTAGGAGATGTCAGTGCAAAATTGTTTTAGCTCGACTATTCAAAGAATAAGGAAAGCTATTACAATCCCTTTTGTTTCGGTGTCGGCGTCAGCGTTCAGCTTTGCTAAAGGCTTGACATGCAAGGTACCATTGTGAATATAGCTCAGTAACCACTGCTTGGATTGAATTGAATCTTTATTAAAGACTTCAGGGGTGTCAGACAGTCAAGTCAAATAACTCTTGAAATAATTGAATTCAAATTGTGGATCTTGTTTGACTTAGACAATTGGTTAAAAGTTGCGTATGCACTGTTCTTTCATGCACATATCACAGTACCACTCACTGGGTTGATTTTAAACTACAATATCTACAAAATAGTCGTTAGGGATATCAAACATTCAGGTTAGATAACTTATTAACTAGTACATTACAAAGTATGGCCCTTGTTGACTGAAAATGTAAATTAAAGTTTTGCATGCAAGCTGAATTTGGTTAAAGTTATGTGCAAGCTATAAGGCATATTATCTAAGTTACCATTGCTGATTTGATTTGAAACATCTTTACAATTTTATTTTAAAAAGCTTTAAAACTACATTAGCCATCAGGGTGTCTGACATTCAAGTTAGGTAACTCTTGTATGGATTTAATTCTAATTATTGCCCTTGTTTGACTTAGAAAATGTAGTTAAAGTTTTGGTATGCAAGGTTATATCATGTACATACAATGCATCTCAGGAACCACTTATGGGATTGATTCAAAGCTTGAATACAGTCTGAAACTTTGGTCAATCTTACATAACCACTGACGGTATTTGAAACTTAGCAATATTTTTCAGGGATATCAAACTAAGTTACCATACCATGACTTTTTTGTGATAACAGTTTTCTAGTTTCAACAGAATTTTGTTTTTCTATTTACTGACAAGTAGTGAGAATAGTCGAGCGTGCCGTGCCGCCTTATGGACAACTCTTGTTCTTCAAATTTGATGAAGAGTCCGAATAGTTTAAAACGATACTACATTTTACTTCATCAGCGAATACACTCTAATAGTATGTTAGTAACTGTAAAGTCGACCTGATTCTTAATAATTTAGTTTTCTACCACATTGTTACATGTACTGCATTATTAAAGAAATTAGTAGTTTAAAGCAAACCCCGTGTTTTTCTGAAGCCTTTTTATAGCAACGATAAAATTTGAGATAGAGTTGTTTAAATTTACCGTACTTGAATGCCATTAAATTTGACCCAGTTTAAGGACCGATTTCTTATCTTAAAGATCCATGTGACAACTTAACAATGTGTGTATTGACCTAGCTGCCATGAACATACAAGGTTCGTTTTTTTGTAACTGATAAACTTTTTTTCTTCTTTATTTTACTAAGGTTTCCGCGTGTCAAGTCACACAAAAGCCGACAATCTTATAATGTACACGTGAATGTTCATTTCAGTTTTACTCTAATCTTTGGCCGCCTCACTTATAACATTGGCTTGAACTATGCTTAAGCGATATGCTTGGGCATGAACTTTATATACACTAAAGCGGCAAACCTGAGTATGAACCTAAAAAAACTAGTCCGATTTTCAAGATAGGTTATGAACTAGGTTCAAGTGTTTCACGTAAGATCAAAGTTATATTTAACTTCCTCGGGTTTTATGCAAGTCAGGTATCAAATACTCATTTTCTCTTTGGATATGCAGGGGATATTTAGCGCCCTGTTTGGTTTGACAATAACGTTGATATTAACAGAATGTTATCAATCTACGAATCAGTACGAAGGACATTTATACACTAAGTAAAAAGCAGACATCTGGCAATGTTCGATCTATGTCCTTTAGACAGATATTATTGGGCAGGTACAAGGGAAAACGGGAATTTTAGACCCTTGCCTCGTTCTTAACCAATCGACGCATTTGTTCTGTAACGTGCCAAGAAAATGAGCACCGATAAAGACGAGACTTCATCTTTGGCTTGTAAGCAAATCTTCTTCTAGAATTGGGTTGGTATTCTCTTGAATCACTAAGAAGCTTTTGTGCAATTTCCAGGGCCCCGGCCGGGAATCGAACCGTGAACCTCTAAATCGGTAGTTCAGAGCGTTAACCACTTGACCACCACACCACCCGAAATTATGAACCTCTTAGCATGAACTTCGGGAATACATTTATTTTTAATCTAACATGCATTATGTAAAATGAGTCAATATTCTTCCAGTTATAAGCACTGAACAATGAAAACGAACTTGTACGCATTTGTCACGTATGTACTAGTAATTGAATTGTTTGCTTAGTAGTTTCAGTCACTTGATTAAACAGTCAGCTAGGTACTGGACTTCTTTCTTCTGCTATAAAACCATTTATGTGGACGAGTCATTCAATCTGGTGAAAATTGTCCTTGAATCCATTGAACATGACCATATTTCCTTTCTTTGCCACAGTTTCTTGACAAAAGTTCATACTATTTACACTTACTGTTTTCATATGTACATTTTCTGTTCTCATATGTACACTTTCCGTTTTCATATTATACACTTTCTGTTCTCATATGTACACTTTCTGTTCTCTAGAGGAAGCTATATCTTCCTTCTTTTGTTATCTCGACAAAAATGTTTTTCCTGTATGGAACACATGAACTAAATTTTGCACTAGCCTTTTTTTCTTTTTGCAGTTAGTGCGTTTGTGTTGTTGGCAAGCGTTGTTGGCGAAGTATTGTCAGTCAATCGTAAGGCAATATGTTTTATCTTGAATTTAATGTCAGTTATAAAATTTACGTAGAACAGATGTTTAATATCTTTCATTAAATAAAAAGAATGCTCGCAAATGAATTCTTTTCCGAGAAAATGTCACAATGCAATATAAGTTGTGTCTTTTAATTTGACATTTACTGACGACTTTTATTTGTTTCATTTAGAAGGAACATTCTAGCATAAAATGTGCTGTTTTTGCCCATTTTGCCGGTGTTTTAACAGGAGAAAAAACGTGTGTTAACGGGGAGATTCACGCGCCGTTATAACCCGTTTTCATTTATGCGCAGTACAGGGCCATTGTAAACAATGGACCTCTTAAGTCATGCATCATTACGGCTAACAGTGCCGGGCTTAAAACCCTGGTGACGTCATAAATATGACGTCAACAACACGGACGTTGTCCGCGCATTTTTGAACGTGTACCAGTAAGAGCGTTTCATTTTTATTTCTATGATTTTTTATTATTTATGCTAGAATAGCGTAACGAACGTTTATTCGTGCTATAACACCTGCAGAAACCCGCTCGGTATGTTGGCGCTCGCCCAACCTGGGGACCAACCATCCCTCGGGTTTCCTGCAGCCGTTGTAACACGAAAAAACGTGCGTTAACCCTACAGTATTAAACAAAATATTCCGTTTTAAACATTGCATGTTGTTTTGCAGATGATTGTTCCAGATACACAGAGTTTAACTGTAAGTAATTTAAAATTGTTCTCCCAAAGATTTTACTGCATGAGGTTCTTCACAAACGTCTTTAATTTTGATAACGGAAACATTCATGTACATGTAAACTGACAAATCGATAAATTGGATAGAACTATAGCGGTTATTTAAAAATATGCATAACCAAAGGACATAAAGTGTTGCAAACGCTTTTGAATTTATTCCAATTTTAATGTTATGTCACTAGAATTTAGTGTTTTTTTTCAAACACTTACTTAGATTTTATCAATTTTAGGCTTTAAAACTCACATTTGATATCTGAACAGCTGTAGGGAAGGAATGTCTTTCTTTCCAAATTGCAACCTCAACGTTAAACGGGTACCTCGAATATATTGTCCATAAATAAGTATATATGGTACATTTCGGTTCCATTTCTGTTGAAACTACTATATGGACCTGATTTAGCTTCTGTTTCAATTAAATAAAACAACAGTGGTAATATAAAAAGTATTATTATATACCTGCTAATGTTTATCTGAATTTTCTTTAGTATTTGTGCAGTAAAATACAACATCCCGTATCAAATTTTCCGTATCAGATGGATTTGGCCGTTATTTATCTGTCCACCGTGTAAGTTGTACACAAATGCATATTCATATCATATTCCTACGCTAAAAGTTGAAAATAGATCCACATTGATGCAGTAAAATAAGTTTAGTTTCATATATATGAAAAGTCGTCACTTTATTTTTTAATGTCACATTTGAAGACAAATGAATACAGCGTCTTTTTTTGCAGTTAAATAAACCAGAAAGGTGATTTACATTTTGCTTTACTTTTTATTAACCCTGTTGTTTTGTTTAATACACGGAAGAAGGAGTGACGTCATCGACGTCCTATAAAACGTGACACGAAATAGCGCGTTATGTTGATTTTTGCCATTCATGGTACAAATTAACATTTATATAAAAGTTAACGTATGATATTCGGTAAAAGGTATATAATAAAAGGTATATTATAACAGTCGGTTGATCTGCGTGTGTATCTTTCTCGTTGGCTGCATAGATCAGGATCACACTCGAGGCTCCGCCTCTCGTGTGATCCGGAACTACACAGCCAACTCAAAAGATACGACGCCGCAGATCAACCGACTGTTATAATATTCCGTATAACTTCACTGATACATTATATGAAAAACTTTATAATAAATAAATGGCAGATTGTTTGCATTTAAAGCTTGAAGTCAGTGGTTCTTATCTTTTCTGGATGTAAATTTACATTTTTAAATGTGATTACTTTACTCTTGATTACAAGTATTAAGGTAGTTTTTGACAACAAACCATCTTACAGGTTTTGCTCCTCATACGTATATATACACAAAGATTTGTACAGAATCGCAATTTGTGTTTTAACAAACAGCGTACCATAGAAAGTTTTCGCAAAGATATTAATAACTCACATTTGTTATGTACATACAAAGGTTTTCGTAAATAAAAAGCGATGTTTGCTTCACCTTTTGTAAGCGCTTACATGTGTATACAGATTGTCTTGTTAAATCCTTGCATGTAAACGTGTATGCAGTTTTTCTTGTTATTTTCTTGCATCTACGGCTCAACCCTGATAAAGTTTGACGTAAAGACAGCACAACATACATGCAAACTATATACGGGGATGGGACCCATGGATCACTGTGAATTCTTTAATTAGAATAGTGTAAGCTTACAGTTGTATGGCGAATGTCGTTCTCATGTTATAAATTCCAACATTTTCGATTCTCTCTATTGACTTGAATCTTTAAGTATAGTTTTACCATCAGCATCCTCACCACAGGAAACAAACTTCATAACACTTCTATTGATGTTTGACATATTTATGCTCCATTTTAAACTTTGAATCTTTAGTTATAGATTTTCCAAGTCCAACAACATGGATACTATCAAATATTTTCACTCGAAACTTTATGACCCTTTTAAACTGATAGAGTTTTAATAAGCTTTTGAAAGAGTGCGATATCATGTTGTAAAAAGATAAAGAATCGAATATCATGTAGTGAAAAAAAATAAATAGAAATTCCTAGTTTAAGTTATGTATGCAAGACACAGTCATTGCTTTAGAGTTCATGGATATCAAACTTAATTAATACTCAGATTTTTGTTTTGCTATTTACGAAACAAAGTATTGTTTTATTAGCAGTATGTATGTATGTATGTATGTATGTATGTATGTATGTATATTAGAGCTTTATCGTTGGTACCGGTTTCCCATATGACCAACGCCCCAAGAAGAGGTAAGTTATTTTAGGTTTCGGAGAATTGTGGAAGATACAGAAAGCGTCCCAATTACAGAGACACCCCTGATTATTATATATGCCAGGTGTATAGCGCCCATATGTGGAACCTCGTCTCATCCGAAAGACTGTTAGTAATTTATGCTGGTCAGCCCCGGGAATCGAACCCGCTACCCCGTTATTACAAGTCTCGTGCTCTACCGATTGAGCTAACCGGGCTGACTTTATTACATGTAGCAGGCACTGACAAAAGTCAAAAATTGAAGATCGACCTTATCTATTAGGTATATTTTCATTTATATCTCTCCATAAGAGAACTGACTCAACATAACTCATTGCTCATATATACTTTCAAAATATCTACTGTTATGTGTCTTAAGTCTCATTCTTGACCATCATTTGACATGATCATTTTATATTTAAACGATCTTATTTTAGTTCGATGATGAAGAAAGCTCCGTAGCTTATTAAATCGCTTTTGAACACTCATTCCAGATGTCATAATGCTTATGAGAGTCAGGCAGCGAGTTTTTCATCACTGTTACCCATTTATGGCTGGGTGGACTAAGGCACGTGTGTCATCAGTGTCTTGGCACAAGGACACAACTTGTGCTTGGACTGGGATTTGAACCGGGATGGACTTAATAAATTATTGTCAATCTGAAAGTTATTACAAATTTGGCGTATAATTTATGTTCCATAGAGATGATTCATTGTTATTGTGAGGATATTTGAACTAGTTATAAAAAATGTACATCGTACAAGCTTACCTAGCAATGCCAAATAGTTTATTTTACGAAAGATACATATTGTTTCATCATTTGTATTTTTCAGCTCTAAGTAATTTGACCAAGCATGATGAATGCATTAATATTGATTCAGGTAATTATTTAATTTGAACTTCTTTCGACATATCACATATTCCTTTGACATTGTCAAATAGTGGTTGCACAATTTTAAATAGTTTATAGTAACATTTATTAAGATTTTCATACATATTGCACCCGAATATTTGCGAACGTTTGTCCTTCATCCCTGTTATGAACATACTTGTAAACTAGCATTTATGCGGTAATACATGTGTAGCTGTAAAATAGGAAATAGTTTCGATCTACTGTTTATAGGATTAAATACAATTTAAAATATGAAAAAGTAGTTAAAAGCCTTCTTTTCATGAACTAATGAAAGTGATATCAAAATACGCTTTCAATGACTTCATTTGAGAAACAGAGATATGATCTGGTCCATCTATGCAAGCGGGATGCTGCTAATTGTAAAAGAGAAATACATTTATGGAACCTTTAAACCTTTGGAAGGAATTCAACAAAATTTATTCAAGAGCATTTTGCAAAGAATCTTTCGCAGAAAATGACAATGTTAAAAAACCGAAACATCTTCTTCGAACATAATTTCCAAATATTTGTATCATTTTCAATCCCCTTTTTGCTTGCTAACACTATACTAGTTGCCGTACAGGTCGTCTTTGGTACCAGCATTACCGTTTACATCGGTCAAAGGATAAATACTTGTAAGAACTTTGTACTGGTTAGAATGACGATCTGCCCAGCAGATAGTATAGTAGTTCAAGCCAACAAATACGCGCTTAGCAGAGATTTTCGATCAACAGAATATCCACGTGAAAGACAAGAAACCTATTTTGTATCTTTTTAAATGTTTGTTTCAGTTTTCAAACTGCTTGTTGACTTGACAAAAAAGGATCATTCGGACTCCTGTAGAGTGCAGGTGATTCACCGCTTATCAGGTAATGCTTAAAAGGGATATACTCTACAACTAGCAGTTTAATTCATTAAATATAGTGTGCAAAATGTATTTCAATAATTAATGAATAAAGATTTAAGAAAAACACTACATGTATGTGGAAAAATGTCTCTTCTCCCGATACCCTCCCCTAAATTGTAAGACAAATGTAAATGAAAATCTAATGTCACTACCACACATCTTGTTTCCAAAATTTAACTTGTTTTTACGACGCTGAAACGTTGATATGTTTTACATTTTATTCAATTTAAGTGTTACTTCTATCTTTTATGTTATTTAAGCGTGCATTCAGGTTTAAGGTGTGCCTTTCTTGACTTGCACTTAAACTGGGTGCAGATTTAAGACCTTTTAAGATATATTTTGTTGAAATAATATTTCTTAACCTCAAAGTTATAGTTGATTATAAGTGTAATAACAGGTAAAAGTATCGGGCAAAGACCTATTGCAGTAATAATAATAATAATAATAATAATAATAATAATAATAATAATAAAACATGTAATAATAGTAATAATAATAATGATAATAATAATAATAATGATAATAATAATAATGATAATAATAATAATAATAATGATAATAATAATAATGATAATAATAATAATAATGATAATAATGATAATAATAATAATAATGATAATAATGATACTAATGATAATAATAAAAATAATGATTATAATAAAACAATGATAATTATAATAATAGGTTGGTTAATTCTTAGCTTTGTTTACCTTTTTACTACAAACCTTATTTAATTCCGAGTATATTCTAAAACGGAATAACAAAAGGCTATTCCTCCGTCGAAATTCCATAGAGCTTCCTTTGGTGTCCCCGACTGGTCTTAGTTCAGCGCCTGAACTATAAGTCAGACATTGCTTGAACCGTATTATTGTTTTTCTTTTATTATGGAAAGTATGCGTATTTTCATCAATCATGTTTTCTTATTACCTCGAATTTCCGCGTTTAATGTTAATTACCTGGTATCCAGTGACGACTCCAGTTTAGCCTGTGCACAATACGAGACAATGATTTTGTTGGTGATATCGGCCTGAATTCTATTGAATTTTGTTATTATATATGTACATTGTAGTAACGTAAGTAATAACAACAATAAAAGGTTAATACACCACTCTGTTTTGCTAATCGTCGGTATAAGTCCGTCTGTGTAGGTATCGCAAATTTTACTCAATTTATAGTTGATAAAGTATATCAGTTTGATGTCAATAATGTTCAGCTAAAGTTTAACACACAGCTCCGGAGAAGCTTAAAGAGAAGGTAAGAAAATTAAAGTCTCTTGCAGTGTCACTGAGAAGGAAAATGTTTATTAGACGCACATCTCATCATAAAGGTCAAAACGCAGGTCTTACTATCAAACAATATGCAAAAAGTACGGCGATTTTACAAATAAAGTGCTTATGCGACAAATATCTATGTTTGTACAAAAAGTGGTTTATAAAAAAACATTAATTTTTAATGAAACACTTTAGTTTATGTCATTCTTAACAGCTCACTTCAGATCTCATGCTGCAACACCAGATTACTGTCAGTGCCGGGGAGCCAACAGGCTCCAAGAGTATCACACGGGACTCAGAGATGGTAAATAGAGTCATTTTCTTCACTGTTTTACAGCATATTTTCTGCGAGATCAATTTGATGCTGCACAAGTATATATGCTTAATAAGAATAGCTATATTACAAGAAGAAGCAAAGTTATTGTCAGGAAGCGTTACCGAACCGCAGCAATAAGTTTGTTTACTCCTGTTATCTGGAACTGTAACCGTCTTACAGTTAGTCCAACCTACATACACGTCTAGCATTGAAATATGATAGAGTTTTAAGGCGAAGTTTATCCCTGGATTACACACTCCTACCTATTTAAAAAAACACATAAAATATTGATTTTCAAATTGCAGATACTGAGTAAAGATGGTAAATTAATTTTGATATTTTAATAAAATGGGACCATTTGTTTGATTAAAAATGTAGAGCCAACTTTAAGGCGATATGTAGGGGCTATATTTCTGGATTTCTGTTTAGTTTTGATTCAAACATGTCACGAGGAAATGTTTTTCTTTGACTCCCATATACTGTTACTATGAACTGGCTTTGATATAGTAGTCAACGACGTGTTTTAAACCTCAGTACCAAATATAATACTTTTTAGAATCATGAATTTACAAATAGAATCAGATAAATGGTGCAATTGTGTTCTTTTTATTGCTAAACAAAGTTGTCATATCCTCTTTCATATTTTGTCGCTTCTTTACTAAAGAGCGTTGTCCGAAAGTGTTTCTATTTAATGCAATATCACTGTAAAACATTCTGCGCTATTTGTGTCATGTATTACCGATTCAATTTTGTACAAACAACGTTGTATATTGTTTGTGAAACATATGTCTTGGTGATAAGAAATGCAAATTATTTGTTCTGCACAGGGCTCCTGTGACTTATATTTTTTGTCTTTAATGACTGCTTTTGAAGGTCTTGAATAGTTAATCATAACTCATTCAATAGTCTGTGTACTTTACTTATAGGAGTATACGACGAAAGGGACGCATGTCTCCCTTCCGATTCAGCCTACAGAGGTGAGAGAGATACATTTTATTTTATTTTTTTCTGTCAGTCGGATCTGGTTATTGTTTTTGATTATACGATTCGACTGTTTCATATCATAAAGCTAACATTTTGTTAACATACAATCGAAATCCAAAGTTTTAATCATTTCAACTGATGATGTTGGTGATATTGATCTTAAGCACCTTGAATGATTAATTGAAAAACGTAAAGTGATTAATTAAAGACAATTCTTTTACATAACACTGCAATTAAGTAACCTTGAATTTCCTCCATACATTGAAACGCACTGCATTTCCCAGCCATGTGCTCATAACATAACACTACAGATAAAGGTAAAAAAGGTTTATCTTAGATTATCTGACAGAGATGATTTGAATAAATTTCAGACTTATACTACCAGTTTTTCAAGTCTGATCAAACGCACCACTCACCAGCCTGCAGGACCCATCATTCATGTACGGTTTGTTTAATAAAGTTTACTTCCATCAGACACTTAAGGAGTTGATTTAAGTTTTACAAAAGATAAGGTCAATTATTATATTGTTTGGTTTATGGCTTAAAGAAGGCTAAACAAAATCAAGACATTATACATGTGTAAATACATTTGTAAGATTATTACTTTTGCAAGAAAGCAAATTTGTTTGATATGGTCTACATTTGCTGTCTGTGATCTACATGTTTTATGGTGGAAAAATTACAATTTTCTCCTAAGCGTATTCTGACTCATAAAGCATTTACTTCAACAAGACAATCTCCGAAACACTGGTTTGCTACGTCATATATATCTCTTTATGAAAAAAAGTATGTTTTTAGGTCATCAAAATGTTTTTTTCGCTTTCCAAGAAAATGGCCCTTTTGTTTTGAAGTTGATTGCTGATAACACTTTTTAAGCTCGATAGCAGGCTTTGAATACACGGTCCTCAATCAATAAGAAGTTACATACAGTGATTTCATGTTAGCCACTTCAACCACTCGACCATCGCGTGTAAAATACTGATATATAGATACTTCATCCGAGTAGTATCTTTAGTCACCCGGTCACTTTATCAGATGTAAACTTCATAATATTCATAGACGTTTCATTTTAGTATGGAGAACATTAAAACAAGTAAGGCATGCAGATCTTGGTCACAACAACAACTGCCAAAAAGATATTGTATTTCATCTTAAATGTGAGTATTGTTTTATATTATATAAATTTATAATAATAAACTTGCTAGAAGATCTTTCACAGCCATTAAACTGTATAAATATTAGTGTTTCTTTGTTAATTCAATTTTATTTTTTAACTATTTCACAAGCTCCCGAGGGCACGTTTTCAGAATGATACAAATTTTGATTTAAAAGTTGTTCACAAGCCGTTGTAATGCCAAAACATATTCTGTGTAAATTAAGAACCGTAAACATACACATTAAAGGAGTACGTTCTTTTTTCTTTGAATGGATGTTTTCATTAGAAAATTGACTTAAGCTAATAACTGGTAGCATTTTTTTTCAGATGCTTTCGAACATCATGCGGATAGATGTAGATGTTCAAGTAAGACGATTGCTTTACTTTAAAGTATTTAAGTTAAATCTTTTCCCACACAGTTGTGACACCATTCTTCATAACCTCTTATTTCAGCATAGTCTTTAGTCAGTTTGTACGAATGCCTGCAAGACCCACGATCAAGCCGCGCCATTTTTCTTACAGATAGATACTAATTTCCACATCTTGATGTACCGTTAAAACAGTTCGCTCCGAGCCAGTATGTAAATCGCAACCTACAGACAGTCCAATCAATTTTATGCACTCAAGTAAAGGACAAAAATTAAAGAAATCAGATATTTTCCGATTTTATCATATGTATTCGAATGTATAATTTACGGTGCCGATATTTCACTATAAGCCAAATAAAGGCAAAAAAAGATAATCAAATATATTACAATTTAACTATATGTATTCAAGTGTATAATTTTCCGTTCAGATATTTTACTCTAAGCCATGTGGATTATTAAGTACAAAATACATGGAATACATGAATACGTATGTTCAAACACATTCGTTAAGTTTGATGCTCCGTAGGATCAAGTAAACATTTACAAAGAAGTTGATCACACATGATAAAGTTTCTCTAATCAATTGTACGTGTTTTATTCTTTTGTTAATATCTTCAAATAATATTGACGTACACATTTTTAAATATCTTCGGGCTTTTTTCACTATAAAACGTTGTCTGACAGCGTTGCTTACGTTTACCTATATCACTGAAACAATTTCTCCGCTGTTTTATTAAACGAACTTCCGATTTAAAAATCAACGTTAAAGATATTGTTCGGACAATCAACAGTGAATTTATCTTTCGTGGTAATAAACATGTAAGTGTTTCAAGTAATCTTAACAATAGAAAAAACACATTTTAATTGAAAAAGTGCTAATCAGACTTTAAACGAGGTTCATGTCAGCACAATTTATTTTTCAGGACGCCATGTTCCTCAATCTACAACTCAGCAAGTGCACGTGAGTACTACTCACGTGACTCATGGTAACTGTCATCTTATCCACAGCTTCAATAGTAAGGCATACTACAAATACTATATTGATGTTTGAAAAAACGTTAACAGAAACGTAGCATTCCTGACCCATTTTTTATGTAAAGGACTTGTCAATTTTTAAATGGCTTATTGCAAATTGCGTAAGTATTTTGCTAATTTACTATCGTTCTGTTTGGTTTTGAAATTCAATAGAATCTAAAGACTCTTCTGCGAGAAGGTATTTCAAAACCCGATTTTATGGGGTGTGGTTTACAAACTTGTAAGATTTTGGGTCATGGCAATTTTCCAACTGTATTTGCTAAAATTATAAAAAGTTTTGTTAAAAAGAGGTTACGACCCAACTGTTTTGAGACACACCGCATGTTTGGTGTTCAACCCGTTTACAGTTGGACGCTATGCTTCCCTTTGATTGTGTCTGACGGAAGAGGGGAGGACTCTGTGATGGGCAGTTTTAAATCCCACTGGGACGAAACTGTTTTGATTTCTGTCCTCTGGCCTGTTTCGTCGGGCCCTTAAGGGTGTTTCTCTTGGTGCTCTGCCTTCTGCAAAGGCATTTGAGTACATACGTTTTTTGTTCTCAAGGTTTGCTTTTATATATTTATACACGAGCATGATTTTGTGTTTTACATACCAGCCTTTTTTTCCATTGCGGTGTTAGAGATTCACCTAGCAGGGATTACTTTTATTTACACTGTCCTGTGACTTTGGAACATGGTGGGGGTAAGAGTGAGGTTGGGTGGCACTATAAACCGGTTTAAGCTCCCCTGGTGTTTTTGCCACTGACCGTTCCAAAGCGGTGCCCCACGTGTTCCTTTATGTTCGTTTTGTCCTCGTGTGTTTGCTTTGTATGCTAGTGTGTGTTGGTAGTGTATATATGTGTGTGTACATATTGTGTGTCGTGTGTCGTTTGTGTGTGCGTGTGCGCGCGTGTGTGTGTGTTGGTGGTGTGCCTTCTGGGTGATGTGGGGTTCGTTTTGGGGAGGCTGCGTTTTTGGTACGTGGCATTCCCTGTTTGATATTATTTTTGTTTTTTTGGTTTACGTAGAGGTGAAAAACAGTAAACTTTATCGAAATTAAGTGCAGACGAAATCTTAGTAAAAATGACCATTCAAAATATCACAATTTGTATGCTTTTGAATTTTAGTCGTTACCATAGCAACTTATAGGCTTTTTGATCAAGTCCTACTAACATTATCATAAATAATACTAAGAAGTGCCTACTGAAATTTTTATGACTGTTTAGCATGACTATGTATCTAGTCAGGTTCCCTGTCGCACTGGCATGCAACAGTACACCAGACAAAGCTCAATAATGGCGGCGCCTAGTGGAACTTGAAAAGTATACTGCTTATATAGTGAAAAGGATAAACATATTGATCATTCAAAACTTATGTGTTTATTTAAGATGCGAAAGATGTTGTAAAATATTAAATCTCTGAACGTTGTAATTGTTGAAAAACTTGAATCAGAAGAGTACTATATGTCGGACAAGTCAGTTCAAGAAGTTTTTTCGAGTATTAAACAGTTAAAAAAAAGATTTAACCGCCTAAGCCGAGCCTAAAATGTTCAAATTTAAAGCTGAAAAACAACAAATAATACAGAGATAAAAAGCAGACAAAAAACAAATTTGTGATGGCGGGATTTAAAAGACAGTGACAAAGACAGCAAATTTAAGAGACAGTGACATAACCACTGGGCCATGGAGACTGGTTGAATTATTCGGGCCTAAATAAGAAAATTATAATCAATTTCTATTTTTAAATACCTGCAAACATATTAGAATACAAACTCAATATCCAAAATGTCAACGAATACCAATCATGTCCGGAAATACATGTACGGCTAATTTTCCTGATGTTGTTTTCGCGTTATAGATTATTTGTCAATCAGAATTTGATAGCAATTTACATTGGCTTGTGTTGTCAAATCACATATTGCAAGATTTTTAATGATCGATTCCTATCGAAAAGGCAGAATCACTTGCCACAAACAAAGTAACTGTTAACTACAATCATGATATTAAATATGTATTTTTAGAGTAGATTACTAACTGACAGATACAACAATGTTTGTTCTAGTATCAGGAAACCATTATCAGTCATGTTCGAACACATGATAATCGACAGTAAACGTGTTTCAATTTATCTGTATGAAGAGGACTAAAATCTTCATAAAACATTTTGTGCGAAGACTGTACTCTGTATGTGCTTAATTGACGAAATTGCACTTTGAATGTACTTAAATAGCGAATACATATTTAAATTTTCATTATAATTTCAGAACTAGAACATCTTGGAAAAAGAAACGGATGCTTAAGCGCGAATTCAGGTAAAACTTTTTTTATTGGTCTTAAGTCGTGAAAAGGCTTGATTACGTGAGGAGACAAATGTGGGGGGTTTGTCTCCTCATCCAGCTCTGTTCTTTTATCTCTTTTTATGGCTAGACTTATAAAAATAACATTATTACTTAGAGAAAACTTAACGCTTTTGCACTAATAACCATCGTAATATTAGACGCATGTGCGCGATTAAATATAAGTTTTTGTTTTGTACGTGATACATGTATAAAGCGAAAACCAGGCGGACAAAATCAAAGTAAACAAGTCATTATTACACATTAATAATTACATTTATCATATACAAAAACACCGTTTTTCTCACGCTCCGGTCAAGCAAATGTTTAAAAAGTAATTAAGTGTATTGATACGTTACAAGAATGGAAAACCATAGCAAATAATTTTAGCCGTAATAAGCTCGCTTTTGCCAATGAAATGACAAGTAGAATGAATAACATTTTTTGAATTGGGAAATTTACTCTGTAAGGCACCGTTTAAATAGATAATACCGAATGAAAAAGGTCAATACTCTTGGGTTATCAGTCTTTCTTAAATGGTGTTATAATCTAGTACGTAAATAGTTAATATCTATCAACATAATACATTGTTAACGCGAAACTTATAATTGTTAATTATGAGTGTAGAGTAATTATACGTTCGTGGCCAGTGAATAACGGTCAATATCTCGAGTCATATATTTGATATGAAAAACAAGGATTAAGTTTGTTTTCCTGATGCACATTTCACGGTACGTATTTAATCAAAATTGGTGGGGGGGGGAGGTGGGGGTATGCAAGTGGCCGGTTAGCTCAGTTGTAAGGGCATTCGCCCTTACATGTCTTTACCCGAAGGTCCAGGTCAGAAGGCACATTTTTTTCCTCACTTTGTGATTAAAGAATAGAACCGGACAAGGAGACACTTCCATATACAAAACCTACAAACATCAAGACTTTGCCAAGTGAACACTTAAAACACGTTAAATCAGGTCATATTTATGATATCATTTTATTGACGTCTTTCAATCTTAATTTCCCGCAGAATTATGACAAAATAGCTGGGGAAATCTTAATGTTGATGTCAAAGGTACAAAACAGAGTACATGTACACCTTTTACAGACTTTTGTATGGTTTGCGCAAGTCAATTCAACGTTTTGGTAAAAGGGTTAAATAAGACCCAGTACGGATATTTAAGTGAGATAATTGCAGCATGAAAACCGATGCACAAATTCTAAATGAAATTTGATGTCATTAAGGTAAAGAGGAGGTGTTAGATAGTTAAACGTCCTGTTGATACTAAATATCTCTTCGAAATATAAGATTTCATTGCAAAATGCACACGAATTACTTTTTTCTATGACTGTAAATACTTTTTAGAGTCTGAAAAAGTTATTGTTTGTAACAGTATTTGTTACTGTGTTTGTTACAGTGTGGCAATATTTGGACGATCTTCAGACCAAAAATCCCGAATGCCGACGGAGGATTCAGACATATATGATGAGTAAGCTTTTATGCTGTGTTTGGCATAAACTGTAAAACTAAATCGTATACTACAATATAGATACCACTGGAATACTTTCTACAAATTGAACAATTACTAGTGTTTGATTAAAGTAGTTGAATTCCGTCAATCTATTCGTAAGTTAAGACTGACTTTCAGAAGTAACGAGAATACGTGAATAGTTGGGCATAAGCAAACAAACAACAAATTGAAATAGAAATAATAAATGCGTCCTTGTATTTTATCGTTGAAAAACAAATAGTTTAGAGTTCGGATGCGAAGTCATTAAATTACGAGTGTGTAGCACGAGTAATTTAAATTTTTCACATCCGTACGACTGACTTCATTTCATTCAACGTCAAAATATAGGGATACATATATAATTTAGAATCCAACACGTCTTTTTTTCTAAATACATGTATACCCCCTACTTTATGAAACGTGGAGTAGTGCATCGTGGTAACTTAGAATACACGAAATGCGAGTGGACGCGTTTGTTAACATATGTTACGGCGTTAATTCATTTAGCAAACTTCGTCTTTGGAGAAACGCACTGTAGTTTGTGTCATAAAATACAATACAGGTTAAACACCTAAATATCTTATCAGAAACCCAGCTGCTCGTGTTAGAATTGAACTTCATTGTTTCAGACCACCAACACTATTATTTTCAGCACAAGCAACGTCGCAGGATTACGATGGATGTGTTTGCAGAGAACAAAGTCCATTTGTCAATATGAATATACATATAACAAGTGAGCACGTTAACTGTTTTAACACATTACAAGTCTTAGTTTTCATTAATAACGCATTTTGATCATCAGAATAGTTCATATTATACACAGTTTTCCTTCAGTTTGTAGTTTATAGAAATTGTTTGTGGCACCATAGTGACACCATGTCTGACTTGTACAATTTGGCTTGCTTACATGAAACAAAGGGTTTAGAGCCTCCGTCGTTCGTCCAGTAACGGTGAAAGCCAAATGTTTAACAAAGACGCTTAGTTTGCTGACCGCTAATTGTGTGTGACAGCATCTTCTAGAATCAAGTGTGAAGATGTGTGATTCACGGCGACGTCACTGACTAAACTCAGTGATGGGATTGCACATAATTTAGAAAGACTGGAAATCAAATTTAAGTGCAAATAACAACGTTCAGTGAACAATGTCTGCACTCATGGCATTCGAGGAAAACGTGTAGGTAACGCTTCGTTTACTGCAGTTACCATAGAAATCGGATGGGGAATTATATAAATAAAAATATGGATATAGAACTGAAAAAGTCTGAATATTAATATAATATAATTAATCTATTTCAAAACTTCTTATCATTTATACTGCAACAGCCAATGGGAGCCTTGACGTATGCAAGCACGTAGGAGGCACCTATAACAGTAAGTGAACGGTCTTAACCAAAATAATGAATTGTTTGCGACTGGTGTTTGAATTGCCATAATTCACAATCTTATGAACTTCATTTTTTTTCTTTTTGTATGCATTGCTTTCTGGGATTGTCTTGAACTGCGTAGAGACTGAAAACGTATGCTTGCTTTTCATTTCAATCATCTTGTGACAGACATGATTCATAAAAAACTTAACTTTATTTTCTGTAATACGAAATGTCTTTTACGAGGGTTGTTTGAAATATTTTGTATATTGTGATAACAAGTAATTTCCATGAGGCATTTTACATAGATGTATAAGTAACTAAATACCTCAGTTGCAAAAAATGATTAGAAAACAAACAACCAACTCTGAAGCAATTCAGTCTTATATAAATTGTTAAATGTGATTGGTCGTAGATGGAAAAAGAAATTTGATTGTATGTTTCGATCTGTTGAAAATGCAGCAAAATCAGGTCGGCTGAAGGCAGCAAAACGTGGAACAAAAATGTATTGGAAATAATAGTAATTCTTCAAAATGATGCTAGATATACAGAGCGTGATAGTGAAAGGCCCACTCAAGGGTTTCAAACATGTTCGACAGTTGCATGACAATGACTAAGCGTACACCTCTAGTATTGTAACACAGGTTTTGAAGTCGGAGAAAGTTTCGTGCTACCACATCTTCCTTCTTACCCAGACCTTGTACCACGCAACTTCTATCTCTTTCGAAAATTGAAAACAAACATTTCTGGGCTTCAATTTTTCTTTGTATGCATTGCTTCTAGGATTTTGAACTGCTTGACTGAAACGCAGCTTGCTGTTTCATTTCAATCATCTGTTACAGAATAGATTCATAAAAAAAATTAACTTGGGGAGTATTTTCTGGTAATAAGAAAAACTGTCATTTTCGATAGTTGTTATGTTACAAACCCCAGAACCATACATTTTGTATATCCTTGATAATTAAGTCCAATTTCACATTGCAGGCATAGTTACTTATAGCACTTTGTATAAGCAAATAAATTACCTACCAAGGCTTTGTCCAAACAAAACATTAGAAAACCCATTATTTAAACAACCAAACCCCGAAGCAATTCAATCTTATATAAATTGTTAAACTTGTGATTGGTCGTAGAGGCTGGAAAAAGAAAAATGCAACATTGTATGTTTCGAGTTAATTAAACACTACAGTCAACAACTTTTCTAAGTATACAGCTCAATTATGGCAGCAAAACGTGGAACAAAACGGGCATGAAAATTTGGCAACAATAGTGGATTCTTCAAATGATGCTAGATATACAAGTTGATAGTGAAAGGTCTTTCATTGTCTCAGAGGGTTTCAAACATGTTCGACCTAGTTGCAATTGACAAAACTGTAAATTAAGCGTAAACCTCTAGTCTAAATTGTAACACAGGGTTTGAAGTCGGAGAAACGGTTTCTGTGCTACCACATCTTCCTTCTTACCCAGACCTAATGTACCACGCGACTTCTATCTCTTTCGAAAATTGAAAACAAATCATTTCCCATGCAGTCGTCCAAAAACCTATTGATTGTGATCAATGGTCTAAGATTTTGCTGTTTTCATCAGCACTTCCATAGAATACCATAAGTCGAGAATGCCATACATTGACACTTTTCAGAATAGATCAATATAATAAAAGTATGCTTTTCTAACCAATGGGAGTACTTGAGGTGGGGTAAGAATGAAATGAAAAACTGCAAGTTTCAATAAGTTTTTTAATGTTACAAACCCCAAGAGACCATACATTTCGAACATCCTTCATATTTAAAGACCAATGATCACGTTGCAGGTTATAGTTACTTATAGCACTTTGTATAATCGCAAATAAAGATTACTTACCAACGGCTTTGACCATTATTCAAACAACAAAAACCCATTGGTTATTGTGTTTAAAGGCTGCAACAAATGAGTTTGGTACCCCATCTTAAAAGTCAATGCTATTGCAAAATATAAAGAAGACTTTGATCTTTGATACCAAGAGGCTGGAAATACGACAAAAAGGCATACGTCAACATTGTTTAAGAGTTAATTAAACACTATTATTGCGTTATTCGGTGGGTAAATTCATTATTCCTGCCTTTGAATTCAACTAAAAGGTCATAATTAAGAATTTAGTCAAGACCAGTGCTTTGAGGTGTAAAATATGTGAAATTTACTATTAACTGTTGTAATTTATTAAACAAGAGTCTGCGTTTGTGGGGTGGGGGTGGGGGGGGGGGGGGCTCGAAAGATATTAACAGTGATTATTTTTAAAAGCAGAAGCCACGGACATTCAAATCAACCGATTTTTGTTACTTGAGAAATTAAACAAATATTTTTGTTCAAAATCAGTATAAGCTGTTCATCATCAAGTAACATTCAAAATAATTGCCGCAGATATTACGATTCTCGAATTTACTGTACATGTGTTCATATTTGATTTCAGAAATAGTAGCTGACCTTTCTTCAAACAACGTCGCCAAAGTATGTCAAAATCATAACTACTGTAAGTTTTTTGTAATACAAAACAGTAAATATTGAATTTATTTCGTGTGCTTTTTGCAATAAGACCTATATATTTGAAAGTTACAGATATCTAATGATCAAGCGGGGTAACAGGAGTAATTGGAGATAAGAAATAATCTATGACTCGGAGTGCTTTAAAGAAATTAAATAATTCCCCGGAGGTGATGTGCCGGGCGGAATAAAATTCACGAAAGCGAAGCCCACACGCACATGATTCAGTTTCGAATAAACACTCCGAGTCATAGATCATTTCGATTCTCATAAGCCGAATTTATGAAAAATATCGTAACTACTACGGACCTGTTTTCAGTTTGACTGTGATGTGTATAATGACATTCATAGTGGCTGTTCACTCCCCTATTTCGGGCCACCATTCAAGATAACTTACATAACTATATTATACAAATGTCATTTAGTTTAGTTTAATCATCACATACAACCTAACAAAACAATCAATCGAATGGTATGAAGCAATTTGAAGTCCCGTGATCACTTCGGATGTTATAATTACCTATGGCCGGCCTCCCCGGCCCCCCCCCCCCCCCCCCTGGCTCCCCCCCTTCCTCTCTTTTTTTCTCTTTTTCTCTTTTTTTTTTTTTTTTTTTTTTTTTTTTTTTTTTTTTCTTTTTTTTTTTTTTTTTTTTTTTTTTTTTTTTTTTTTTTTTTCTTTTTTCTTTCCTTCTCCTTTTTTTTTTTTTTCTTTTTTTTTTTTTTTTTTTTTTTTTTTTTTTTTTTTTTTTTTTTTTTTTTTTTTTTTTTTTTTTCTCCTCTCCCTTTTTTTTTTTTTTTTTTTTTTTTTTTTTTTTTTTTTTTTTTTTTTTTTTTTTTTTTTTTTCTTTTTTTTTTTTTTTTTTTTTTTTTTTTTTTTTTTTTTTTTTTTTTTTTTTTTTTTTTTTTTTTTTTTTTTTTTTTTTTTTTTTTTTTTTTTTTTTTTTTTTTTTTTTTTTTTTTTTTCTTCCCCCCCCCCTTCTTTGGGTTTTTTTTTTTTTTTTTTTTTTTTTTTTTTTTTTTTTTTTTTTTTTTTTTTTTTTTTTTTTTTTTTTTTTTTTTTTTTTTTTTTTTTTTTTTTTTTTTTTTTTTTTTTTTTTTTTTTTTTTTTTTTTTTCTGGGGGTCTTGGGGGGGGTTTTTTTTTTTTTTTTTTTTTGTCTCTCTGGCCTTTCGGGGTGTGGGTGGTTTTTTTTTTTTTTTTTTTTTTGTGGTTGTTTTTTTTTTTTTTTTTTTTTTTTTTTTTTTTTTTTTTTTTAAACCTTTTTTTTTTTTTTTTCTTTTTTTTCTCCTCCCCCCCGCCGCGGGGGGGGGGGGGCTCTCCTCCCTTTTTTTTTTTTTTTTTTTTTTTTTTTTTGGTGTCGGGGGGGGGGGGGGCCCCGGGGGGGGGGATTTTTTTTCGGGGGGGGGCGCCCTCTCCCAAATATTCCCCCGGCCCCCTTAACCCCCCGGAAAGCGACATTTTGGACGGATAAAACAATATATTACCAAGAACGATGCTTTACTGGGGATATTGATCATTATATGTACAAAATACAAAAATCGTTTATTCCTAAACGTGTTTATTTATTTGAATAAAATGTACATGTTATAACATTAGCGTAGTATTTTCAATAATATTCAATGATAAGAAAACGATTTTAGTCAACACTTAGTCGTGGACATAGATACGAACGAAAGATATTTGAAAGTTAACCAAGCGCACTTCTATCATTATTCAGTTAATGCGATACTCTCGTGTATGATTATGGACCTTTTATACAACGATACGGTGCTAAACGGCTCCGTACATATCATACATTCTGATATAGTTTTTACTTATTTCTTTTCGTGCCATATCGTGACTTTTCTATCGCACCCGAACATGACTTTTCTAAAAGTGTATTTAAGTATTGATCTGCGATGTAAACTCTATTACAGTTAACATTTTAACGGTCTTTTCAGTGTGGGGTATGTTAAGAAGAATCCATAACTTCTGTAATGACGACAAATGTATCAGCTCTATTGATTGCACACTGGACCTAATCGCTAGAGGAGCGCGTAAGTTTCACAATAAAGTAGAGAGATGTGATAACCGAGAGTAGTTGAGCCAATTTAAATAAAGCGAAATGATGGCAGAGAAAAGTTGAGAGGTTTTGAGTAAAGTTTCATCATAGCAGAGAAAAGTTGAGACGTTTACCTTTTGAGTAAAGCTATATCATAGCAGAAAGTAGTTGAGACCGTTTGAGTAAAGTTATATCATAGCAGAGAGAAGTTGAGACCTTTAGAATAAAGCTATACCATTGCAGAGAACTATATCACAGCAGAAAGAAGTTGAGACCATTTGAGTAAGCTGTATCGTAGCAGAGAGTAGTTGAGACCATTTGAGTAAAACTTTATCATAGCAGATAAAAGTTGAGACCATTTGAGTAAAACTGTATCAAAGCAGAGAGAAGTTGAGACCATCTGAGTAAAACTTTATCATAGCAGAGAGTAGTTGAGACCATTTGAATAAAGCTATATCATAGCAGATAGAAGTTGAAACCATTTGAGTAAAGCGCTAAGATGGCAGATAGTAGTTGAGACTATTTAAGTTAAGCTGGAGAGCAGATAGTTGTAGTGGAGACCATTAAGTAAAGCTATTTAATAGCAGAAAGTAGTTCAGCCCATATAGGTAAAGCTATATTACAGCAGAGAAATTGAGACCATTAAGTAAAGCTATTTAATAGCAGAAAGTAGTTGAGCCAATATAGGTAAAGCTATATTACAGCAGAGAAATTGAGACCATTAAGTAAAGCTATTTAATAGCAGAAAGTAGTTGAGCCAATATAGGTAAAGCTATATTACAGCAGAGAAATTGAGACCATTAAGTAAAGCTATTTAATAGCAGAAAGTAGTTGAGCCAATATAGGTAAAGCTATATTACAGCAGAGAAATTGAGACCATTAAGTAAAGCTATTTAATAGCAGAAAGTAGTTCAGCCCATATAGGTAAAGCTATATTACAGCAGAGAAATTGAGACCATTTAAGTATAGCTATTTCATAGCAGAGAAAAGTTGAGACCTTTTGAGTAAAGCTATATCATATTACAAAAAGTAAAATTTAATATATCTGCTTTCGTATTCAAGTTTAATTTATACTTTATTTTCGCAGAGATTAATCCTTGTTTATGTTGAAATAAGAAGAGCGAGTATGTACAGTCAGTTTAAGATAATTCAATGGACTATCAATCAATTACAATACAAAATCGTTTGAATTACAGTAAACTTCCCTACAATGGCATCGGACAGCTGCATTTGTTCAAAAGGTAGGTATTGTCACAAAGAACATAAAGAAAATTAATAACTAAATCGTTTAAAATGCATGCATATTATTATATGCCTATGCTATTTTTTTTATAGTAAATCGGAGTTAATATGGTTAATTCACTTGGAAAAGGAGGTTGAGTTTCGGATATCGAATGGCTCCATCCGGCTTTTCCAGTTTACTCCCGCGCAAAAAGGACTATTGTACATGTAAAAAAACATAGAAATCGAAGTCATCCATCTGTAAAAATATTTCCGTCGCATGAAACATTGTGATTAAGAAACTAACAATTATTTCTGATTGTTAGAGTTAAGTCTAAGCGTATCCTACACCTTGGTTTCCTTTTAAAAGCCCAGACAATTCAAGACTAAACATCAAAGTGTTTTGTTCACTGAGACAAAGCTTAGGGTATCCCACTTAGGTCATTACCCCACGTGAAAACGTTGTACACTTTCAGATTATCAGTACGCATTTCAATCGTTTAGTTTGTTTGATTCTGAGTAGGACGTCATCCGCATAAAGGTACTTTCAATGTTAGATGGTTGAACAAAAAACTTAGATATTTTGAATGGTGGTACAAATAATGGGAGTGAACCTAAAAGTCACTATTCATTACACCCGAACATAAAAGGACCATAGTTGTTACGACAATTTTGATAACTCCGGCTTATAACAATTCGCCCACCTTCGCCCTATTTCGGCACATAACCTCTCAGGAATGCTTCAATTTTAAATAAAGCACTCCGAGCCATAGACTATTTTCTTAATTCATATATTTGAAATAAAGAACTACGCTTTGATCGCAATATAATTGAATGCTAATTTCCTTCTGGTTACGTATATATTATAGGTTTACCATGTTGATTGTCTTTATGTTTATTCATGATTATCCAGTGATACATAAATGTCGTTATATATATATATGATATATATAAGAAGTCTAAAAGTAGGTACAATAGTACTTGTCTCTGTATAATCACACCAAATGACGTCAACATACAGTAAACCCCGTATATAACGGCCCCGGATAAAGCAAAATTCCGGATATAAGGAAAAACATTCTGTCCGAGTTTTTGTCTTTCTTTTTCTATATAAAACTGATATATGGATATAACAAACTCCGGATATAATGACCAACTTTAAATGGTCCTTAGGAGTTCGTTATAAACAAAGTTTACTGTATTGTATGACTTCATATGAAGGCTGGATATAATTGCGAGGTATCTACTGACAGCTCGCATTACAGGAATGTTTTACAAAATTAGAATATATAAATATATCTATATCTTTAACCTAATCCAAACACAAAAGCTGTTTTAGAAACTACCACAACAACGCCAACGACTCCGAAATCAGTGACTTCTCTTGTTACAACTCAAACAACGTCTATGCTAACGACTCCGACGTCAGTTTCATCTGTTGTTACAACTCCAACCACGACAGTTACATTCCCGGATGCGTCTGCTACGTCAAAAAGGGTAACAATGGCGTCAACGACTTTAATGCCAACACAGCCCACAGTACAAACAAGCAGTAAGTAGATAGATAGCAACAGTAAACGTAACGAAGATAAACACGACAGATTTGTCAATTAACAAGGTATCACCATTACTCTGTACTGGTTTTAGTCAAGAGTGTACTGTCTTTTAAATGATAAGAATACCCTAACTATTAATTAGTCACACTTTCTTCATTAACGAAAAAAACTCTAAATTAAAATGCAAATAACAAAGAATCATTTATGTAAGTTGATTTTGATAGTCACATGATATCAAAACGAACAAAACCCCCTATTAAAGTATAAAATTGCAGATTTTGCCTAATTTGCTGATGTTTTAACAAGCGGAAAAACGTGTGTTAACGGGGAGATAACCCGTTTTCATTTATGCGCATTACAGGTCCATTGTAAACAATGGACCTCTTCTCAAATATTTTATGAATCACGGATGTTAACAGTAACGGGCTTAAAACGCTTGTCGTGTCATACATATAAGCAAACAACACAGACGTTGTCCCACGCATTGTTGAGAGTCGTACCAGTAAGAGCGATTTGTTTTCATCTTTTGTGATTTTTATACTTGAATAGAATTGAAGCACGTCTGTTCGTGTTATAACATCTGCAGAAACCCTCATTATATGTCCTACGGGCTTGGGCACCAACCGTCCCTCGGGGATTCTGCAGATGTTATTAAACGAAAAACGAGGGTTAACCCTATATTATTTTTTCCTTCCTTTTTCAAGTGATACCATATCCCATTTCTTAACCTTTTATGCAGACATACATTTAATACATGAAAGATTGTGAATTAATAGTACTATTACTTGGTCTAGATTTTTATTTATCAACTTTACATGTAACAATTGATTGTTTATTAACTTTCATGACTCTGTACGTATGAAATAAAAACTATACGGGGGGTAAAAAGGGGCCTCAAAAATGAGAAAAAGAAGAAGAAAAAAAATACGCTAACTCTTACACAATCCGATTATCCAGGGTTTTCGTGCGACAGACTATCAGCTGTAGAGAGTTTTGCAAAATCAGAGCATATAACGCACCCAGATTCAAGTCCTTGTTATCCAAACGCTCATGGTTCTGATGACGCATATGTATTGTCAGTTTGCAACATGACGTCACCAAGCAGGTGGACAAAGGGAGCCAATGTAAGTACCAGTCCATAGGCGTATACGTCAACTTTTTTATTATTCTAAGCAGAAATTATTTAATAAGGCTCCCATTTTAAACAATTTAGGAAGGCTAATTAATGTTTTTTTTCCAAATGGTTGCAAATCAAAATTAGTTCCTACAGACAAAATGAATTTTAAGAACGCATAAATACAAAGGAGCACATTTACAAATACCTCTGATAAGAAAGATATTTTACTGACGAAAATGACCTGTATTTGTACCAAAAACATTCCTATCATTGCTTTTTACAGCGAAAAGTACAGCACAGTATTTGTTTCAATGATACTGCAAATAAATAAAAGATAAACGACTTTTATACGAAAGACAGGCATATGCCAACATTGCTTTTAGAGTGAATAGAACATAGTTCTATTATTATCATATTAGTAAATGAAATTCTATATCAGTAAATTCAAAGTTATCTTGGAACTTTAAGAACTCTGTACAAGAACTAATAAGTAATTTTATCAAAGAGAAGATTAAGACATAAAAGTGTTATATCGTAAAAGTTCATGTAGCCACAACTGATAACCAATACAGTATGTTTTATTCGTCTTACCTTACCATTCACTCAACATTTTCCAGTTACATTGTAGCACTTGAGAGTACTTAAAAGCTGCTCGTTTAAAGATGCACAGTTTCCGGTGAAATTGATAACATTCTCCAAAATGATATACTAAAATATGAAATATAAAGGTAATGGCTAGAAGCAAGAACACAATTTAAAATCTACAATGCAATTTGTGACAATATGTTGCAAATGTTGCTGAGGTTCGTATGACTGCACCGCTACACTATATGTTTATATCAGGATTGCTAAAGCGTTTGTTACACTTTATAATTTGGTAGCGTGTAATTTGAAAAAATACAGATATGCTTTACAGGAATTTATACTGGAACCTTTTAATTTTACGGTTCGGTTTTGACGATAAATGGATATATCGAACGACAGTGGAATATCAAAGTATTTATACTAATATAACGAAGAAGATTACTTGATATTTATAGATATAGCCGGAGATAAGATGTTAATACTTAATCATCTTTCAAACTTTTTAAGGAACTTACAGATAATTTCGAAATATCCGAAAATACCTGATAAAATGCATAATGATAAACTTATTAATACTACAGCTAAGATACGTGTTACTTTATCAATTACAATTGAAACCGGTACTTTAGAAGAATTGATAGAAGTGAACGATAATGTACTTTATGCGAAAAAATGACATTGAAGACGCGAATACTATTTTATAGTTTTGCCCTGTTTATTCTGAATTAAGAAATCATTATATACCTAGATATTATAGCAGAAAACCAAATATGTTTAAATTTCTTGAACTCCTAAATACGACACATTGAAGCTGTTAAACATGATAGCAATTTTCTTTGATAAAGCATTTACAAGTAGAAAAGAAAAGTTAATATTTTTGCATAGTAGTTTGGGAGACCTTAAATGTAATTAACGGAGATTCAGTCTGTTCTCTGCCATATGATATTATTGTTTTGTGTATAGTAATACTGATCATATTCTTTTGTTGTATGTACAATTTGTCTATTTTATTATAATATGTGTGTCACTCTCGCTGTATTGTTGAGCGCAGGTATGTAAATATAAAATACGAGGAACTGTTAATGTTCAAGTCTGTTGTGTTAATAAAATTCCAGTTGTGTTCTATGTATTTTTTATAACAAAATGCTGATTGAAAATTGAAAAATGTTTTCTTTTTTGTATTGTTTAAGGTACAACTATATATGGTTATTAATAGCAAACAGTTTTTTTATAAGCATCATTACTTAAAAGTCTGCATATCTGTTGCTCAACAAAGTTCTTCCAAAAAAAACGATAAACATGAGCTTTATGGACTTTACAAAATGACAATTTCCAATTTTAAACACTGTGAAGGAGTATTATTTAATTCTTCACATTCTTTTATAGTTATACCCCCCGAACACTTTGTGGGGGGTATACTGGATTCAGCTTGTCTATCCGTCTGTCCGTCCGTCCGTCCGTCCGTCTGTCCGTCCGTCCGTCTGTAGACGGAATCTTGTGGACACTAGATCTGAAATACCCCTGGTCAGAATTTTTTGATACTTCACACAAGTAATAAGTACAATGCCTAGTTGTGCATGGTCCAGGTTTCGGGTCTCCACGTCAAAGGTCAAGGTCACAGGGGCTCGGGATAGTAAAATCTTGTGGACGCTAAATCTCCAAAACCCCTGGTCAGAATTTAATGATACTTCACACAAGTGATAAGTACAATGCCTAGCTGTGCAAGATCTATGTTTCGGGTCTCTATGTCAAAGGTCAAGGTCACAGGGGCTCGAGATGGTAAAATCTTGTGGACGTTAAATCTCCAAAACCCCTAGTCAGAATTTAATGATACTTCACACAAGTGATAAGTACAATGCCTAGTTGTGCATGGTCCAGGTTTCGGATCTCTAGATCAAAGGTCAAGGTCACAAGGGCTCGAGATGGTAAAATCTTACGGACGCTAAATCTCCAAAATCCCTTTCAGAATTTAATGATACTTAACACAAGCGATAAGTACAATGCCTAGTTGTGCATGGTCCAGGTTTCGGGTCTCTAGGTCAAAGGTCAATGTCACAGGGGCTCGAGATGGTAAAACCTTGTGGACGCTAAATCTCCAAAACCCCTGGTCAGAATTTTATGATACTTCACACAAGTGATAAGTACAATGCCTAGTTGTGCATGGTCCAGGTTTCGGGCCTGTATGTCAAAGGTCAATGTCGCAGGGGCTCGAGATAGTTAAATCTTGTGTACGCTAAATCTCCAAACCCGCTGGTCAAATTTTAATTATACTTCACAGAAGCCTTCATTTTTTCAGGTCCAATAATCAAAGCATCAAATATTAAATAAATTTTAAATACTGTGTCAGTTGGGTGTTCAGGGGGTATTCATCACCTTCAGTGATAGTTCTAGTCTAGTTCAAAATATATAATAACCCATAACATTATAGGTAATACTAGGTAAGTTGGACATTTTGGCAACTTTTTTGAATTTCCATCTTTCTTAGAACTGCTTTCATACAAAGCTTGCACATTGTTCTGAAAAGGTCTCCTCGAATCATCGCCATATATATTTATAAACCTTTCCAGGATTTGAACATGGAATCGCAATTTACAATTTTTCCTGTGTTTCTCGGGCTAATGATATCAGTATTAATGCTGTCATTTTGACTAATCTTAACTTTTAGATACATATAACTTCTTTTAGGTAGATTATTTCATTCAGAAAAGTACGCTTTATACTGATATATCTCGACTAATACAACTCATACAGTTATAATGCTGGTATCAATATAAGACGATAGTATATGTTTTACAGCTATTTGGATGTTAGTTAATGTTGTGTTACTTTTATCCGCATTTGTGTTATTCCACCTCAGGTAATGGCTGACTGTGAGTCCGCAACGCAGCACATACCGACCTATACACCTATATCAACATTTAGCGGCGACAACTATGTTTCCGTTGGAGCTCAGTCTGGTCTTTTCCTTGGCTGCACCACCAACGGCATCAAGGTAAGAAGCACTTTCTTAATATCAATGTACTTACTTTCCTTCACTGCTACATCAATTTCAACTTTAATTCGCCAGCTTTAACCTGCAGCCTACAACACATTTGCTTTTATTTAACAATGTTGCTGTTCATTGCAATACTGACCCATTAGGATTCAGGTATCACTTCCGAACACTCAGAAATATATATATGGGTAGCTTAAATATCAGATATAAATATAAAGTTAAAGTGCTTCAGTTGGCAGGTCAATTAAGCAGCCACCTTAGTTGAGCATCAAATGATGGTGCATCAGAATGTATTACGGTGCCCCGAAAGTGACATGAGATTATTATATTTCGTAAAATCGAAATGATAAAGTCGTTATTACGAAATAATATTTCGTTATTTTATGAAATATATTTTGTACTTACGAAATAATATCCGTAATTACGAAATAAAATTTAGTTAAAACGAAATAAGGAAATATTATTTCGTTTATACGATATACATTCGTAATTACGAAAAAGCCTAGATGAAAAAAATATCTTATGTCACCTTAAGGGCTCCGTAATTTATTCTGATTTGCCATTTTAAAAATGAAGCAATGGCTAACTTTAAATGACCACATTTGTTGTATCCCTCGACTAGTTGCTAAAACGACTGGTTGCTAAGACGACTGGTTGCTAAGACAAGTGTGTCTGTACATGTAATACATTTATTAAACGAAGAAATATACAAAAATACTCAATTTTATGTGCTAGAACTTTCGCTCTCTGTGAACAAACATCACTTATTTTATGCACTGAACATATCTTTTGTAAAATCGTACTATTCACATTTATGAATTTATGAAACATCCTTTCAAAATTACACATTTGATTCAGTTCAGATTTTTTGGCAGATAAACATAATAATAATAACCAAATTTACGAAAAACGAGTGCTTTGTCTAATTTGTTAACTTTTCTCTATTTTCACTTATACTAATTTGTTAACATTTCTCTATTTTCACTTATACTTCCAGATGGCAATACAGAAATGTAACGGAGCTCCACAGATAATACATGTTGAGCATGGAAATTCCACCGACAACCCAAGGAATTATTTTTTGATTGCCTAACTTTCATTACAATAATTTTAAATTAAAATCCTATAGTAGTATATATATAGTATTCTAGTACACTTTTATACACACAGACATCTAACTTTTAGTTTACACCAATTCAGTTTGACTTGATTGTTTTTTTTACATCAAAATCGACGGCATAGTTTTCCTAGCTTCTCTATCCATAAAGTAATGGCAAAACATTTATACTATTTCAAATTTAATACTACTTATTTATACATGATGGCATCAATAAAATGACGTCGTATTCAGTAACTATTTCGCACGAATGATAGTTTGTCTTAAAATGTACGCTTAAACTTTCATGTTTATTCAATTTATTCGTGCAAAGAAGTAGCTACATGTAATCGTATATAATAAAAGGGCCATTATAATAGAAATGTGATCCCGAGGCTGGACAGGGTTTTGTCGCGGTCTTGATCGTACTTGTGTTCCGCACTCGTATGATCAGACGTACAACTCAAACTAATCCTGCATTCTTGATCACATAACTATACAAATAACCCTACATTGTATATAGTCAAGGAAAATGTTACATGGCTTGTTTCTGCTTGGTCAACCACAAAGAGATGCATGCAAAAATCAAAAAATATTTTATGCAAAACTTTTGAGTGTAACCTCATTCTGTACGAGATAGCTTCAAATAGAATGGATATGTACAACAACCAGTCCAGTGACCGATGAAAATGACCTATAATATAGATAACAAACTTGATTTCAACAAATGAACTTGTTGACAAGAACCAATGCTGCTTTTAGAAATTTTACTATTTGGTCTGGAAGAAATGATTGCTTAGTTTACCATGTACGAAACAATATGCACATAACACATGTATTTTCTGTATCACCTGATAGAACTGCATTGTTTTATCATTGCAATAATAATATTGCGGTATATGTTGAAACTCATAATAGAGCTTTCTTTGGTCCAGGTGCCATCATAAATAGTTTTGCCCTATTTTGTGCTTACTTCGGCCATTACTTCCTTGTACAATGTAGCACATAAGGTTTTGTGAAGAAAGCTTTACCAACAGCATTGTTAGCACTCAAAACACAGTCGAAACACCTTATGTTCATATCTAAATTGATCACATAATGCTTCAGCCATCAGATTCAAAACAAAATGGACACAGTAGTACATGTATGTGTCTAATGTAAAGATGCTTACTGGTACACACATTATGCCATATATGTGAGTCACAGACACTACATGTGAGCTGCGTGGGCTAGGATCACATCTCTCACCCGTTGCCGAAGGGTCAGTTCAATGAAATCTAGTACATGTTACTCTTAGATCAAAGTCAAAGGACATATGTATTCAAAATTGGAACGCAGAGTTAAACGATTCTAAGAGAACTTCAACTTTCAGGTTATTTTCAAACTTAGTTTAAAACCATACTTACAAAATATTAAAAGTAAATAGTTCAGAAACACCCTGACAATTTTAAGACTATCGTCGCATAGACTATCTTTTAAAACCGGTAGATGGCATAAACCAAGAAAAATACGTCGCAACGAAAGAAAATGTTTAACGTGCAACAAATTAGAAGATGAATTTCAGTTTTACATGTATTACATGTAGAATGTGAACTTTTTTAAGACTTAAGAACTCAATACATCAAAAGATATTATTGTCAATTAATTATTATTGTCATTTACTGTCAACTCACAGGCATATCGCCTATTGCTTGAATAAACTATCCATCTATCTATCATGAACTTGGCTTCTTTGTATTTATTCGCAATTTGATGCAACTGGTTGTTAAACCCACAAACATGCCAGGCTTTAATAATGTTGGAATGCGTAATTGATAAATAAAGATAATTTTTTCCCCAGCATTGCCTGATACATGAATTTACGAGACGAAGACTGATATTTTTGTTTGCAGTACGTCATAGAGGTTTTTATTATAACATGATATCGCATTGTCCGTGCAAAACACCGTAATTGTTGCAGCACAAAAGTATAGCATGAATTGTACATTTACCGTCATCTCGTTTCCGACCTGGAAAATTTTTGGCTTTGAAGATCAGCTGCATCCACTCGTCAATATGTGGGCAGAAACCGTGTTTGATATTAATTTCAAGTAACTCCCTCTACAAAGATTAACACTTTTTAACTGGGTTTCAGGCACATCTGGATGAACTTTGAACAACAATGACAAATGACGCATACCCTCCTGGCCTTTTAATTCATCATAAAATAAAAACTTTAGGCAAGTTTTTGGAATCCTTTAACAAGAGTAGACAAAATTAATGATATATCAAAGGGTAGAATCTTGTTCTGTATAAGTTGATTTAAACTTTCAACAAATCATTACATAGTAAATAACTCACGAAGGGCTACTATATAATAGCATGAATTCTGCTAAAACCTATACATTTTTCATGAGAATCACCCACTATATTTTTTCATTTTGAAAATGGATGTAAACAGTGCTTTTGATGGTTTAAATTTATATAATATTTGTCATGAAGAGTTAAAAAATAATGTCTGCAACTTTACATAAATGTCATTAATAACCGATACACAAATGTTCGGTACCAGCACCGCATTCCGCCTTAAGCTAGAGCAGACAAACTTAATGACTTATATTCATACAGTCGCTTTGGTCTACGTGAATGCAAGATGTTTTGCTGAAACGGTGTACTAATATATGATAACATACTTGACATTTAACTTCAGGCCAAAATTTGTGGTTTGAAACCATGAGGAAACTTTATTATTTTTCTAAAGTTCAGAAAATGTGTTGTATGTACATGTAGTTTTAAATATTAATTTGAAATTTCAAAAATGAAACCATAAAATTGTTACGCAATATCTTACGGAATTCCGTTAGGGCCATGACCTTTGAATGTTTTTATCTCAAACGCGATACACGATAGTACGATGATGGAAACGCGAAATCACGAAACTACGTTACGAAAACGCGAAAACACGATGATGATGACGCGATAGTACGATAACACAAACGCGAAAATCCGATATTACGATGATAATAATGCGACATACTATCGTGTTTTCAGCATTGTACTGTCGCGTTTCACGATCGTAATACTATAATTATCATACTGTCGCGTTATCATCATTGTCCTGTCGTGTAAAATTATCTTACTGTCGCGTTATCATCATCGTACTGTCGCGTCGCGTTATCATCATTGAACTGTCGTGTTATCATTATCGTACTGTCGCGTTATCATCATCGTACTGTCGTATCATCATTATTTTACTGTCGCTGTATCATCATCGCACTGTCGCGTTATCATCATTGTACTTTCGTGTTATCAGCATTGAACTGTCGCGTTATCATTATCGCACTGCCGCGTTATCATCATTGTCCTATCTTGTTATCATTTTCTTACTGTCGCGTTATAATCATCGTACTGTCGCGTTATCATTATCTTACTATCGCGTTATCATCATTGTAATGTCGTGTTATCATTGTCTTACTGTCGCGTTATCATCATCGTATTGTCGCGTTATCATTATCTTACTGTCGCGTTATCATCATTGTATTATCGCGTTATTATTGTCGTACTATCGCCTTCCGGTTCGCATGTGCATGCTCAGAAATAGAGGTACAAATGGACGAGATTTTACAAACTCGTTTTTGAGAGAGGCTATGCCTACAAGGAAATACCTGTTTTATTGAAATCGGATATGGGGTAGATTAAGCTATAGCACCCGAAACACACAGTTTGGTTGACAAAGTAATGTCTGGTATGTGGATTATATAAACATTGTAGAGAAAGACCAAAGAGAAAGACAGAGAAAATTAACATTAACGTATCTGTACTCCCTGCACCCAAGCCGCCTCAAAATTTCACTAATGCTTGAATCTGAAAAATGTTGAAGATAGGCCTACAAGTTTTTCCAACAATAAAATCAGTTACATCTACAAGTGATACACGTAACTACTGATAATAGAGTGATAAAAACGTAAAGATACAAGAACATATTAATTGAGAAAATATATCCCCCTCCGACATGAGATTTGCATAGTGGGCTTTTAACATTTATAGGATGGCATTTTCAGTTGCACTCTCTTGATAAACAACCTCTCTACAGCAGTCCTATCTTTAACAACAACCTATAGAGTGATCATCTCCTGAACTACTAGTCCTTCATTAAAAGACTTCATCATTTCGTCAATGATTGGTTACTAAAGTATGTCCCATCCCATTGAAGTATATTGTAAGGGATGGCTACGACGAAATACATGCGTATTGAGTTAACGCATGTTAACAATTACAACAACTACAAATCCCGGTTAGGTAACAACGGAACAAAGAAGACAAAGTATCAATGATTTATTACTGCTACTTTCGCCGGTCATGTTACTGCTTTTTTTTATTGCAAATATGCCAGGCGGAAAAAAATGTATGCGCATGCGCACCGGAATGTGATAGTACCATGATGATAACGTGATAGTACGACAGTGATAACGCGACAGTACGTAAGTCATAACGCAACAGTACGATGATGATAACGCGAAAGTACGATGTTGATAACGCAACAGCACGATGATGATAACGCGACAACACGATGATGATAACGCGACAGTACGATGATGATAACGTGACAGTACGATAATGATAACGCGACAGCACGCTGATGATAACGCGATAGTACGATAATGATAACGTGACAGTACGATGATGATAACGCGACAGTACGATAATGATAATGCGACAGCACGATGATGATAACGCGATTGTACGATAATGATAAATTGACAGTACGATGATGATAACGCGATAGTCCGATAGTACGATAACGAAAACACGATATCACGATATTACGATGGTGTAAACGCGACAGTACGATGGTGAAAACACGACAGTATATCGCATTATCATCATCGTATTATAGTATTTTCGCGTTTTCGTTATCGTACTATCGCGTTATCATCATCGTGTTATCGCGTTTTCGTTATCGTAGTGACGTGATTTCGTGTTTTCAGCATCGTACTATCGAGTATTGCGTTTCAGATCAACACATTCAAAGGCGATGGCCCTAACGGAATTCCGTAATATCTACGTTCAGCAGTGTTAACAGACAGACATTCTATTTCGCCTTCACTGTCGTAAATGTACCTTAATTAAGAAAACTAGTTATAGTTCAAGTCACGCGATCAAGTGCAGGTCTTCTTCCTATTTTAGAACATAATGCTTATCAATGATAACATTGTCTAAATCTAGAAGATATTTTATAGTGTTTCCTTCATTTTAATATTTTTGAATTCGTTAAAATAAGTTTGTTTTTATGTATACATAGGTAATAAAAAACACAAGATATATATATGGTCTCCAAAGATTCATATTTTGCAATGGATGTATTCCTGCAGTGAAATTAGCTACCAAAGCTTTAAAGACAAAGTAATGATCATCTGTATTCTAAAACATGAGTGCATGGTGTAATGTACAGGTTAACGTAGATGAAATCCGGCAAACCATTTTGTAGAGGATAAATGTTAGTTTTGGTGTAATTTCACCGAGTGGGCACCAAAAATGATATTTTCATGAGTGGCGCAGCCAATAGCTACTTTTGGTGTTTGCGGGTGAAACTAATGTGATATTACATCGATACCAATATGTTTTCCGTTTATCTTATGTTTAAACCTGTACTTTTGTTAAGTCTGTTTCAATAAAGTAGCGAAAATCACAGTAAACGTCATCCGAAAGCATAGCACACTTGATGGAATTTTTATGACGTCATCGTCGTATGATTTCAAGCATTCATAACACTCGTTAAATTTTGACGTTAATCCGGGTAAACGATGTTGATAAATTCACTGAGTGAACAGTGAGTTTATCGAGTAATAATCGACCGTTATATTTCGATAAATCACCGAAAAACATACAATCAAAGGTAATAATCATTTACTTGGCAGTATTGTCTTGAATACATAACACAAATTTTAGTAATTTAAAACAAATCATGTCTATCTCGTCTTGAAAGAAAACTCTACAGCCTGCGCTACCAAATACGGTGCTGAGATTCGGTTTCGAAGTCAGTGATCACAGTACGTAACTGCTGGTTTTGTTGTCGTGACCGTGTCTGTTAAAATGGTTTGACCCTTGTTCAGTATTCACCTCTTATCTTTAAATTTCACAAAATTAGCAAACTTTTAGACAGTTATATACACATCAAACGGCCATGAATATTCAAGGTAAGTTTTTGTATATAAGTTTTAAAACATGATTACAACTCTGTTTGACATTAAATTTGATAAAGAAACTTTTGTCAGATTAAAATGTGCTAGTTCGTTGTCTCCTCCTTTTCGCGTTCATTTTCTTCAGCATCACACCGGTCACAACGATGATGACAGCTGTCTTTCTGAAATCCTTCTTCCTGCCATATAACTTTTCTTTCAGTGTTGTCTGTTCATACAGGACAATTCACTAAAAAGTGCTTTGATATTTTAAGACTTTTTAAGATTTTTTTTTATACATATGGGCATAAGCTTGTTGTGCCCGTGCGAAACCGGATAAGACTGACGTGTTCCCTTACGCATTGTGAATAGTGGTCATCTTTAATCATTAACGCTCTTTTAAGTGTCTAAATCAGCATGAGCTTGTCTTCATGAAAGATTCTATTGAGTGGCTGGTCTCCTCTAACTCCATGTTTAACCATTTGATCCGCAATCTCATTCCATAGCCACTATGTGCGCGTGTCCACAGTTGAGACATTTCTCGCTTTTCATTGAACCTGTTAATTGTTTAGTCAAGGCATGGTAATTTTACATTACCCAAGGCTTCTAGACCCGATAAAGCACCGCGCAGAAGGACGACCTGTTTGCAGTCCTATTTTGATTATTAAATAGTGTTCGGTGCCTGCCTGATTTATTCTTCTTTTGACCTGTAGTTCGTACAGTAATTGCTTATTATTATTCTAACTGTTTCTCACCTTCCAATCGTGTTCATGATGAACAAACCTCAGCATTATTCTTGTATACCAGCTGTATCAGATCTTTGTACACATGGTCCATTTCTTTGGTGTATTATCTTCCGAAAACATGCGTGTATCATAGATTTTTAAAATTATCATCCTCAACATATGGCTGATGTCCAGGGATTATAGAGCAGTTACTGATGTTTGACAGGTCATACCTCTAAGTTTCGGCAGTTCTGACTTGCCAAGAGGAATTGTTGGTGGTCCAAGATAGACTGCATTTGCTTTTTCAACTTGTTGGATTCATTGAGAAATTTCCATCTTTTCAGACGATTCTTTTTTTATGCTCCACTGTGTTTTCGTTGTATGACAGAAATGGTATTTTTGGGCTTGCACGAGTGGCTTCGCGTCTATTCTTTTACTGATATGTGAAATGGCAATGGCTACCTACATCACTTTATTTGTATTTGAACTTTAGTTTTAGTAATGATTCTAAATACCTGGACCTTGTCCAGCATTTGCTGATTTGTCTTTGCGACGGTCGTCAAAGCTGCGAAGTCATATTCGATAAGAAGTCTTACTGTTCCCAAGTAAATTGTTTTCAGTATCCTCTTATTTTCTCCCCAATTACTGTCAGCTTTACCTCCTAAGCATTGGCAGCTTTCGACAGGACCTAATTTCAGCTCTGGCTAGACGGATTCAAGGTAAGTCGTCTGTTAAAGTTCACTAGGATATGTAGTCTCTTTCACCTCAGTTAGAGGAATACCGCTAATCCTGGCAGCACAAGCCGCTTGCCTTGATGACCTGTATGTACCAGTGTTTTGCCCATACTGGACGCGTGTCTTCAGTTTGCTGCATCCTGAGATTAAACGTTGATGCAAACTCTTCTGAACAGCAAAGCATAAATTCGTCAGAATGGAGGGCAGCTTTGCCTTTTCTTGAACGATAAGACACAAAGTCAGTCATGAAAAGACAGTGGGACTAATTGACAATACACCTCACTCGGGGATATCATGTCGTTGTAAGAACTGTAGCCTTTCTGTTGCACATATATGACTTGATTAATTTGTACATTGTACCTCCGATTCCATTCCGGAGTAACCTCATCAGAGTATGTCTGCGTCCAGACTTAGTCGAATGCTCTCTGTATGATATCCCTCAAAAATTATGGAAATTTACCTTTCCCCTAGTAGTTTTAACCATATTCTGCACTACACATATATTTCGGACTGTTTTTACTTCCATTTTGTAGCCCAAGTGTTTGTTGTGTTGGCAAGCATTCTTGGAACTGCGCTGGTGCAGGCTCAGAACTGTAAGACCGCTTTTTATACCGTATATTATTTTTCTGTATCTATTAAGTAAGTGAGTATTAAGAACAATGCCTTGCCAGTTTTTAATTATAGAAAGCAACACAGAATTTCTTCTTTTTTTGACATTACTACTGTGTAAGTGTTTCTACTTAAACAAATGCATGTATGAGACTTACATTGTAACTCAAAACATTTCATTTAAGTCACTCACCTATCTTTTTGCAGCATATGCTTATTGTTCCAATTACCAGGAATATAACAGTAAGTTTTTAGAACTGTTCTTTACTCACTTAGATATTTCCAACATTTGATTTTCGCCTTATTTTGCATCACTTATAACACATGTTGGACCTTTAAGAACGTCTGATAAAACTCTATTGATCGTTTACTTTTTAAGTATTACAATAACGTCACCGTGTCGCTTCATTACTGTTTTATAGGGTGTTAAAGATAATTTCAAGCACCATTTAAATCAAAGTCGCTGAGATTGAAGCAAACTTGGATTGTCTTATAGGAAATATGTTTGCCTCTTTAAACTGACCGTTGAAATATTACAGCATTACTATTCATCTAAGGTAGATCTATATTATTTTCTTTATTCATAAATTTGTATTTACAGCCTTGGTAAACTTGATCAAGAAGGATGAATGTATGAACATAGATTCAGGTAATGAATTCTATTAATGGTCTTATGGTATCTGACTGTTGCGTCAGGAGAATCGAGTCAATCTTAATCTACCGATACAGTTTTAAAGGGGCATATCCTACAACTAGCAGAACATTTTCTCAAAATGTTTATAATTTTTTGCTAAATGCACGTAAAATGATAAATACATTTTGCAATAAGAAATGTCTCTTTTATATACAATGCCAACATAGCAAACTTTTAAAATAAGTCTTTGAAGCATTGGAAAAGTAAAAGACATTGTCAAACAATACTACTTAACTTGCTATGTTATTTAAAGAAATTATTTAAAATTTTGCTAAATTTAGTGAAAAATTGCAATGGCTACGCAGTCAATACGCTTCGTCTTCGTAACTGACATTGTTTTAATTTCTATGAAGCTTGCGCAAAATGTAAGTTAAAACATGTAAAATATATGTAGTCACGATGCGGTGTGATCGGAAGGTTAGTATACAGAAAATAAAAATAAACACTTTGTCTTTCCTTAATTTTTTGTTTTTAGTTTTCAAACTTCTTGCTGATATAACGTTAAAGGAACATTCGGGAACATGCAGAATTCACGCCATACATCTGCTCACAGGTACTTTTAATAGTTATGTAAGGCACAAAATGTGAACTTAAATAACTTTTTCCCATTCATGCTGTTAATAATGAATCTCCTAGCGATAGCATATTACATAAATAATGCAGCGTTTCTTATTGTGTTATTTAACTCAATATAGAACTTTAAAAAAATTATTGACACGAGAATGTGTGCAGACAGGGGCCTAAGAAATAAGAATACTGCACGTGACATTATGGTAATTTGATACGAGACATAAAAGTGCTATTACCCTGGGATTCAACATGGCAGTATAAACTTATAGTCAATAATGTAGCTTAAAGAACAGTAAATGGTTTGAAAACATATAAGAAATGAGTTATGATAAGTTTTTATCTCTTTTTACAAATAGAAATGAAAAGTTAGACTACATTAATTAAATAAATATTTAACATAGTTTTATCTATATTAAATGGGAAAAGAGCTATTGTACAGATTTATATACAGTACAGGTGGTGTGGTGGCCGAGTGGTTAACGCTCTGGACTACCAATCCGGAGGTCCCCGGTTCGATTCTCAGCCGGGGCACTGGATATTTCAGAAACGCTTTTCAGTGTTTCCCACCTATCTGAGATGAACTGGTTAGAAACCCAGAGGTAGTCTCGCGTGTATCGGTGCTATACGCCGGGCACGTTGAAAAGAACCAAGGGATCTATTCGTAAAAGAGCTAGGGTCTGGTACCCGGATTCCCTTGTATCTGCTTCTGTCTCTAAAAATAAAGGACCACAATGGAAATAAGAGCTTGCTCTTTATTGTGTTATCCTTGGTACTTGGTACTGAAATAAATACATACATACATATATTTTGTTCAAACTATGACAATGTTCATTATTTTAAGAGTATAAATCAGTGATTAATGTCTTATCTAAACTGTGATGGTAGGTTTGAACTGTAATTTCACTTTAAGATATAACCTTACGTTTTGATGGTTAAACAGCCATGGAATAGCATTAAAAAAAAATTTAAAAATGGGAGGTTATTCAGCAACAGTGAAACAAAGAGTTACTTATATTTCTAAATTATGTCGGTTCCCTCTACTTTGACTGTGTAAATATGCCATGATATGGACATATTGATTTTCATTGTGCATTGAAGAACTGCACAAGACATCCAACACGTCTGACGTAGGGTACAAAGAAGTTATATTTCAAGTGTATGTTACCTTCTTACCTGGTCCATTTTAATCAATTTCTTATAACGTATCGAGGACCAATCAAAAGGCTGGAAATTCCATGAAAGGATAATACATTGTAAATAGTTTGTTTTGTATCCAATACAGTAAAAGTCGTAGTAGCGCCTATTTTTGTCATTTGTATCAATCTATCGGAGAAATAGTGCGGGTACGTACCGTATCAGTTACCTTCTTTAAGCCTTATCTTTATTACTTGTGGTCATTTTGAAGAGACATATCACTCTAAAGTGTAATAATCCTTAAAATTTTGAACGAAGTACCTGCACTAACATGAGTACTTATTTGTATGTAAGCAAAACTAAGTTTTATGTCCTACCTGAATCTAACAATAAGGTACGATAATACGTGTGCACTTTTCAAACTAGATGAATCAGACAAAGACTGCACAAACTAGAACCGTTATCCATAAGCAGACCAGCTAACAATTATTTTCTTAAAATATGTGTTTCCTTGTAATCATGTACCAAAGTACAGTTGGTAATAGACCATGTTTCTTAGCTACAGTGTGAAAAAGATTGTGCTTGGAGAAGTTCTGCTATCTTAAGTATTTTTAAAGATAAAAACGAAATAATTCTTTTTATTTATTTTAGCCCCAAAACAAATTCCACTGCATAACCGGAAAAGTTAATATAATGTCATACAATTCTTATTCAACAGAGGTTCAGTCCGGAAGGACAAGTCTGAGTGTATTAAACACCTTTGTGTCATAACCAAAACATGATTATAGATTGTATGTTATGACGTCATGTCTTAGATGAGTGAAATATGAAAAAGCTGTTAGTATGTCGTATTTAACAGATCATTTCGGATCTCACGCTGGGACACCGGACCACTGTCAGTGCCAGGGAGCTAACACACTACAACAATATCACATGGGACCCGGAGACGGTATATATAGTCCATGTCTTCAAATCAGTGTATATGTCACTTTTCTTCAAATAGTTTCACGAATCGATGATACTTTTCTTAAAATCGCGTTCAATGTCTGTTTTTCTTTTAAAAACCGTGGTTAATGTCACTTTTCATCAAATCGTGATCAATATTATTATTCTTTAAATCGTGCTCAATGTCTCAGATGTGATTAGTTTCGATATAACTTAATGCAAAGTCGCCACCTCTGTACAAATACAGCTTTTTCATTTGCTTTAATTTTATTCAACACATTCTATTGTTCGGGGGCAACATTTTACATTGCACTATATCATGCTTGACAGGGAATGGCCTCCCTAGTTATTTAAAAAAATACTATCTTTATTTTTTAATCAAACGCAGTAAAAGTCACCGGAAAAGGACAACTCAAGTAGTTAATAAACAAGTTGTATTGAAAGTACTCTACGGGTTTCAACTGGCTGATTTAGTTTAGGCTGCTGGCTTGTAAACGTATTTTGCATATCGAATAAATTTTAATTGTAGTTTAAACATTTTCATGACAGGAGTGTCTGATCAAAGGGACCATTGCCTAAGCTACGATTACAACTACAAAAGTGAGTAAACTCTTGTTCTTTCCTACAGGTATACAAAAATGTACGGACATGAGTTCAAGTCAAACTATTGCGCTTTCTTTTTCCATCACGTTTTCTCTAGTATACAAAAACACTTTTCATGTCCATCTAAAGTGTTTCCTTTCCGGCACGTTTTCATTGGTTTTTAAATACATGTATTCTAGTGAAACGTATTGGAAAGAAAACATTGTAGAATGACTTGAAACCAAATGCCTTTGGAGAAAAGCAAGAAACATTACATGTATAACACTACCTTTGTTCTTAAGTCTATTAATCAAAATTCGAAACTTCATTGCACTTGAGTTTGTAGTTGCTACAAATTAATAAGAATAGTACATTTGTACTTGCAAAACGACATTTCTTACAACGATGAACATACGATATTGTGTTATAGTACAAGAAATACAAGCCCTTATTTGTAATCTAGTGAATAACAACACTGGTCAGATGGTATGCTCGTCTATCGTCTGACGTAATAACGATCATCGTTTTGGTTATGAGCAATATTCATATTTTATATTTCAGACATGTACAATCACTTTTTCCAGACCGATCATAACCATGCACCAGCTTGTAGAACACATCATTCGGGTATGGTTTGTTTGATAGCTCTAATATTGTTTCCTATTTAAACGTACTGCCTCAGTCTAGTATACACTTATGTATATATATGTATAGGTGAAAAATACAAAAACTGTGCCGGAAAAAAGTTAATTATAGTAAAAGATAAAAACACAGTCCATGAGTTAATTAAATCTTTATTTGCCAACCGGTTTCGCTTTTTCTGCTCATCAGGGCAAATATGGCGTCAAAATATGTGTAATTGCTTAGAAACGTACACAACGTACGTCAATATTGATGACGACATATATTACAAAAGCACTGATTCAAAACAATATCTAAATTTTAAATCATGTCATCCAAAAACACACACAAGTTAATATTCCGTTTTCACTTGCAAGGAGAATCTGTACAATTGTATCAGACAAAAACATATTACAAACTAGACTAAAGGAACTTGCCACTACCCTACTTAAAAGAAAATTCCCGAAAGAGGTAATAAAAACAGGTTTAAGGAAAGCATTACAAATTCCTAGAACAACCTTACTTCAAGTTAAAGAAAAGTCACAAGACAAAAATTTTCCATACATTTCTACGTGCAATCCAAAAACAGAGAATTGTTTGGAATAATCAAAACCAACATCGAAATATTAAAACATGATCAGAAAATGGAAAAAATAATAAACAATATTAAAGTCATTCAATGCAAAAGACAACTACTCATTTTAAAACACTTTTTAATAAATTCAGAATTCAAACAAAATCAAACAAGTCATACCGTAAAAAGCCGAGATGTAGGCTTTGCAATTATTTAATAGAAGGATCGTCTTTAAAACTGAAAAATCAAATATTTAATGCAAAGGAAAATATGGATTGTACCGTGGAAAATGTATTGTATGTTTTAGTTTGCGATGGATGTAAGGAATTTTATATAGGTCAAACAGGAGATAAACTTAGAAACAGAAGAACAGTTCACGCACAACAGATAAGAGACCCGTCAACGAGACAATTACCTTTAAGTGAACATTTAGATACATGCGCCAAAAGAGACCCAAAATTTTATATTTATCCATTTTATAAATTTCATAGCAATAACGTTTCAGCTAGGTTATCTAGAGAGCAATATTTTATAAACATTTTTGAAACAAAATTGAATAGCGTTAATTGACGTTCTATTTTTAGACTGACAAATATAACTGACGTCATCAATATTTTGACGCCACATTTGCCCTGATGAGCAGAAAAAGCGAAACCGGTTGGCAAATAATCATTTAATTAACTCATGGACTGTTTTTAACTCACCTGGCTACGCCAGGGTGAGCTTTTCTGATCGATGATTGTCCGTCGTCCGTCGTCCGTCAACATTTTGATTCAAATAACATCTCCTCTGAAACCTCTAGGCCAATGTTGATAAAACTATGCAGAAATGTTCCTTGCATGAAGCTCTACCAAAATTTTTCAAAGAATTCAATTCCATGCAGAACTCTGGTTGCTATGGCAAAAAATAGGAAAAATCTTCTTCTCTGAAACCACAAGGCCTAGAGCTTAGATATTTGGCATGTAGCATTGTCTAGTGGACCTCTACCAAGATTGTTCAAATTATGACCCCGGGTCAAAATTGACCCCGCGCGGTTGGGCCCTTAGTTTTTGCATAGGCATATATAGGGAAAACTTTAAAAATCTTCTACTCTGAAACCACAAGGCCTAGAGCTAAGATATTTGGCATGTAGCATTGGCCAGTGGACCTTTACCAAAATTGTTCAAATTATGACCCCCGGGTCAAAATTGACCCCGCACCGGGGGTCACTTAGTTTTGCATAGGAATATATAGTAAAAACTTAAAAAATCTTCTCTGAAACCACAAGGCCTAGAGCTTAGATATTTGGCATGTAGCATTGGCTATTGAACCTCTACCAAGATTGTTCAAATTATGAGCCCTGGATCAAAATTGACCCCGCACCGGGGGTCACTTAGTTTTACATAGGCTTATATAGTAAAAACTTTAAAAATCTTCTTCTTTGAAACCACAAGGCCTAGAGCTTAGATATTTGGCATGTATAATTGGCTAGTGGACCTCTACCAAGATTGTTCAAATTATGACCCCGGGTCAAAATTGACCCCGCACCGGGGATCACTTAGTTTTGCATAGGAATATATAGTACAAACTTAAAAAATCTGTTTCTCTGAAACCACAAGGCCTAGAGCTTAGATATTTGGCATGTAGCATTGGCTAGTGGACCTCTACTAATATTGTTCAAATTATGACCCCGGGTCAAAATTGACCCCGCACCGGGGGTCACTTAGTTTTGCATAGGAATATATAGTAAAAACTTTAAAAATCTTCTTCTCTGAAACCACAAGGCCTAGAGCTTAGATATTTGGCATGTAGCATTGCCTAGTAGACCTCTTTAAAGTTTGTTCAAATTATGCCACTGGGGTCAAAACTGACCTTGCCCGGGGGGATCATTTGTTGTACAAAGGCGTATATAGGAAAACTTATTTGGTATATAACATTATCTAGTGATCTTCCACCAGGCAAGTGGACTTGTACCAAGGTGAGCGATATAGGGTCATCTTGGCCCTCTTGTTTATCTTTTACTATGCATGTTTATATATATATATCTAAGACCCAAACGAATTAAAGACTTAAAAAATTGGCGCATTAACCCATTTATGGACAACTGCTTGAGTACTTGTTTAGCAATAATTAAACTGCGAATGACATATTGTCGCAATATAAATCAAAGGGATTTTCAGAAGATCACCAGAGCAATCGCTTCAAATTTCGAATTTCACAGCCTCATGCTTCATGCTTACACATGTCGAGTAAATATTTCCATTTCCATTTGGATCCCAATGCAGAATCTATGTTAAACTGATATTGTTAAACTTTAACAGAATTATGTTTTTCTCAAGATTACAACGATCAACAGAATCGTTTATAAATTATGAAAAGGAAAGCTGAAAGTAATGTGTCTCCCTCTGCACCTATTCTAACAAACCTTCTGATATTATTCGGTTTCGGTAGGGCAACCATCACAATCGATGACAATTTGCATGCAATGAATATGCAGCCATAATATTCAATATTCGTAGAATTCTTAATCATCTGTTACGCATGAAAAAGAAGATGTTTTTCGAAAACTGAGCATGACTTTGTTGAAAACAGTCGTGAAAATATTGTTTGTGGTGCTGAATTTATGTTATATAATGATTTCAACATTTTTAAACTACCAGCTAGGTCACTTGCGAGCATCGTACGGATCTTTTGACCTCGTAGAGGACTCGGGGACTCAGTGAAAATATTTTACCGAGCTCCCGAAATCTCGTCAATCTCGTAGAAATTTTCGGGAAGTCGGAATGGGCCCCGGTAGAACTCGTACGGGTATCGCACGATCGCAGATTTGGAGCAACGCGAGGCCCGTTAGAACTTGCGGTGCTCTTACGACTATCGCTGGGGAGTCACACGGTACGATGTTCATACGATACGACGGACCCCGGGTGGGGAACTTGTGATATGTCCGTACGAGACACGCAGCGCCTTACGTTCACCGTACGATCTCCGTACGACATCCTTTAAGATTCTAGCTAAAAATGAAAAAAAATCAGATATCGCCTAACTGGTTTATTATTGTCGTACGGACACCGTGCGGACACCGTACGGGCGTCGTACGAACACGCGTGCATCGAACGAGGTACGTCCGAGCTCCTTCAAAGCTCCGCACGACTTGTTTGCGATGTCCATACCGATATCCAACAATTGCATCCTCCAAAAGGTCGTACGGGGCCCGTAGGCATGTGCCCAGAAGCTACAATTGTACGGAGACCGTACGGATTTTAAAAGTTGGTGGAATCGTATGATTTTATCGTACGGACATCTTACGGATATGTGACCAAGGTATTAGGTACTGTCCTACCTGTTAAATTGTACAAGTGAATAATCCTTTTTCAGATATTTAGTATATACTACATAGTAGTATGTATATACTACATTCCCGATCTGGCCAGTCGAATGCTAAGTTATGGCTCATGAATGGTGCTTCCAATAATACGTGTATTTGACGGGGAAGTGTTCTTTCAGTTTGGTATTACCCTACCTGTTAAATGTTAACCAATCAGAATTCAGTTTATGAATGATGATTGTCTGACATTTCTCAACGAAGGCAACGAACCTCAATCTAAATTGAGAAGTAACTCACTGAAATAAAATTATAATGTTACTGTTTTCATTCGAATTAAAAATCGATGAAATCAGTAAATAGTACATACTCAACGTAAAACTAGCCAGCCGAATGCGCCCATTATAAGTGTATGCGCATTAGATGTGTTCTCAAGTACATCACCCGCTTTGTTTTAAAATACAGTGATAGCAAACCTTTCGTAACTTTTATGGACATTTTGAACATCTCTTTTCAGTGTGGAACACGTTACGACATATATCTACACATAATCTTGATAGAGGTAACAATTGTCAAAAGGATATTGTATTTCATTTAAACTGTGAGTATTCTAAATATCGGATCTACTTTTAGATACAATACAGTTCAAAATAGTAAAAAATGGTTTTTTAAAAGGATCAAGGAAATAAAGGTGTTTTTCTTATTAGCAGAAATAAAATAAAAATTAAACTCAAACAATAAGCACATTGATTATCTTTTTCGACTAGGATAGTACAAAATGAATTTCTTAATACTCAATAGAAATAAGATCATGAAACAATTGCATATACATTTTTGAAACAGTTATACTTTTAGTTATAGGCGTAATGCATGGTTCTAAATGTACAAATCAGTACTAAATGTTTGTTTTGTCATGGTCATTTTGAAGAGCAATACAACTTTCGTAATTTCTTTTTGTTTTTGCGTAAAGAGTATTTTTTGTGATATTTGGAATTATAATAAATGTTTCAAAGAATCAAAGTTATTTAAGAACTGAAACCAAGATTTCATCTAGTGATACAAAAGAAGTTGTATTTCATCGAATCCACTTCATCACAAACTCAGACACTTTATTATATTCCTAACATTGAAGTCCCAGGCCCACATTGACAAGTAGCTCTTATTTTACCAAGAAAGATGTCTTACTGGCAGAATGTCCTTTATTTGTACCAAAAACATTCATAACTTTACTTTTTAAAACGATGTACATGTTAGGAATACAAACCAGTATTTTTTTCAATGATATTGCAAAAAATTAAAAAGGCTTCCTGGCACCTCTTCTTCGTGAAAAAGCGACTTGAATACAAAGGAAATGAATATGTCAACATTTTTTAGAGTGAATAGAACATGGTTCTATCATTTTCCCATCAGCATATTTATTTTACGAAATCAGTAAATTCAAAAAATGCCTGGGACTTTAATACATAAACTTTCCTAATTTTCAGTTTTAGTTAAAACTTTGGTATGTATCATTATTTGGTATGCATGGTAACATTTTCAGCATTAAACATGCCTTGATATAACGGTTCTTGTGGGGACCAGCATTAATCTGAGCTCCTTCTTTACAAATGAACTTTTCGTATTTCTTTCAGATGCCTTCGAACATCATGCAGACAAATGCACCTGTTCGCGTAAGTAATGTTTGTTTATTTGATCTCACGGAAGCACATATTTATACGTCTGCTACGTGTGTCCTTTGCAAATAGATAAGACAAACCTTTGACCCATTTAGTATCAAATAGCTCTATGTCTTTGTGACCGGTGTCAGAAATGTACATATTTTGTGTAGATTGATACTTGGACTGTATTGCAAACAATCAAACGTTATATGATTAACTGTGTTAATTTGTAATTTTGAAATTTGCAAATGTATAAACGGTTTTTAATGGTATTAACAGTTCGCTATCATTATTGCTGCTCATTCACAATAAAAATAAAATGTCTCCGCCACAACGTATTCTGCTCTCTAACACTACGCTGATTCCTAAAATTGATATAATAAATGAATATTTACGAAAAAATACGAATTTCCACATTTTTTTAAAATTAAAATTGCACTAGATTAAAAGGCGTTTTATGTAATTGTGTGATGTATATTTTTATGTAACATCAATATATTTTATCACATTCATCCATTTGCATAGTGTCTCCTTCCAATAGATAAGAATTAAGACGTTTTCGAAGACACTCATTTTTTTTCAGAAAAATCTGCAGGCGATCAGTTTTAAAACCAGTATATACAGTTGCAACTGTCAAAATCACTAAACGGTTAATACTATCTCTAAAATGCGATAATTACAGATTGTTTGATTTTGGAACTGTATATACGTTATTTAACTATTGCAAATTTTAATGAGGCAACTGATAAGAATCCGGGAAGCACACATTTGTTTTGCTTAATCAATGTTAACTTAAAAATCGTAGTTTCTCATTCCTTTAAATTTCAGACAAAAATTCGTCCCAACAAACAAATGCTCACCAAGGGCACCAAGGGCACCAGACTGATGACAAGTGCCATCATTTAGACAGCTTTAACAGTAAGGCACATACGGTTTTGAAATTCATGGGCGCAACTTTCAAATACTTATGTTGCATCACGATTATATGTACCGAGTTTTAAAAGAAAACGTTCACGAAATGAAATGTATTCAAGTATCATCTTACGTGATTTCTTAAGTATTTAAACTTAATTCCAAACATTTAAATCATTACACTTATCTCAAAAGTCAATGTTTGTGTATAATTTCATCATCATTATCATCTATATTCAATGAAGATGTAATACATTTTAACATTTCCCTTTTTAAAGCATCTTCTTAAGGACATAGTTTGTTTCAAGGAAAATCGTAAAATTTGACTTGAGATGCTACTGGAATATGACGCTAGATTTCGCTTAATAATGTTGTTTCACGAGAACTGCAAACTTCTGAAAACACCATAGGTGTGTATTCACGCTTTCTGAATGTGTTCAAGTGAAGTCTTCATATTTGATATTTCATTTTCAGAGTTACAACAACTTGCAGACACAAACGGATGTTTAAGTGCCAATTCAGGTAGAAATTTCATTTCTTTTAGTTCACAATAGCCTAGAGTCAAGTGCCAATTCTAGTAGAATTTTATTTTAGTTCACAATAGCCTAGAGTCAAGTGCCAATTCAGGTAGAAATTAATTTTAGTTCAAATTAGCCTAGAATCAAATACAAAGTGTTGTGATTATACTTTGTCTGGTATTTGTGGGTCCGTTAACTACTAATACCCATTTAAACTGTGTATCTAGTATTATTGTCTGTTCATCTCGGTTAGAATAAAGCACACAAAAACCTATCACAGTTACCTCTCAGAAAAATCCTACGTTCCTGTATTTTCAGAATATTTTTATAACCATAGCTTTATCATAAAAATTAAGTCATTTCTTCCACAAGAAATTAGACTAATAATAAGAGGATAATAGCTTGTTTCGGTATTTTATCACGTTATAATTCCACCGAACGAGCACCAAAAGTGATATTTTCATGAGTGGCGCAATATAACTACCTGGTGTCCGCAAGTGAAATTAACGTGATATTATATCGATATCATAACTTTTCATTGTTAATGACACATGACGTCATTTTAAGACGTCATCGTCGTTAGGTTTCCGGCATTCGTTACGCTCGGCATTCTTTTTGACGGCAATCCGGGTGAAGATTTTGACATTTTCACTGCTTTGAAACAGTGAAAACATCAATTTTATTTCAGAGATATTTCAGTATTTCGTCGAAATGCAAAAAAATAAAAATAGGACGATCGAAAACTTTAACATGTTTGCTTAAACACAATCATTTATTAAGTTGAATACTCTATTGAATTTCGTACAGTGTGGCACTATTTGGATGATCTACAGGTCAAGAATCACAGCTGCCGGGTGCGAATTCAAACACATATGGCAGGTATGAATGTTGTTTTTCTTGAAAGTATGAATTCTTAAAGTAAGTTGCTAGAAAGTCAAGATAAATGCACTTACCCTACAAATTATGTTAGAATTTTTACAATCGTATATTAATTAGTTACAGCTTACATTGTACGTACGAATGAAGTTAGAAAAAATATTCACATAATTTATTCAAAAGTATAAAGTTTACATTTAAAACAGATAGGTAGAGATAAAAAGAAAATACATGTATGTTCAGAAAACAAACGTTAATGCTCACAACATAAACTAAGCTAAGCTTACACTAGACTTTTTCATTTGTATGTCAAAGTGTGCCAGTTAACTGATAAAGAGAGTGCCACTCGAACATTTACAGATAGGGAAAATATCCTCCAAACATTTACGGATTGAAAATATGTCTTCCGAACATTTACAGTGAGCGAAAATGCCATTCGAACATTTACAGAGTGGAAAAACGCTACTGAACATTTACAGAAAAAAACATTTCAGAAAATTTCCAGAGAGAACAAGTTTCCCCGTCCCTTCCCTACGAACAATTTCAAATAGAAACTGTGTCCTTCAAACATTTTTAAAGAGAACTATACCTAACGAACATTTTCAGAGAAAAACTATGCCCCACAAACATTTACAAAGAGAAAATATGCCCTCCAAACATTAACAAAGAATACTTTAACTGAAATAGATCACAGTTTCAGCATGAAGTATTGGATATTGGTCATGATACAATTCAGATAGAGAATTGTTTGCAACAATAAGTTCGTCCTTACTCGGAGGCTACGCAAACAATACTATATATATATATATATATATATATATTTCTTATACATGTAGTACTGTGTAATTCTGTACAGGTAATCTAAATGAAATCTATAGTACTGCATTATCGTATGCAACTTAAATACTCCATACAACTATAATAATGTTTTATTATGTCTGACTCTTAGCATACTAAAGTAAAACAGTACTTTATGAGACTTTACACAAATGTTTTACGTACATGTACATAGGATATAACTTACTTTCATAGTAGTTGCCGCCTCTGTTGTAAAGTAGAGAGATGTTGTTGTATATATTGTAAAATTATATATCTTTGTAACATTTCAGATAAGTTTAAACACACAACAGCACAAGGTGGATGTATCTGCAAAGCACGAAAAGAACTGGTCGACCATGAAATACATAGAATGAGTAAGGACAGTCAGTTTAATAAACATTATTTTCATGATTCGCTCTAAGCTTAACGTTTTAATAACACGTTAATATTCATTGTATTTTTTTGCTTCTTTATCTGATCAAAATGTACGTGGCTCCGGCAAAATGTTTTGTCACTAATCGGATTCCATTTATTTATTTCAGTATATTTTACAACGCTTCACGGCATCTCAATACTGTTTTATATAGCTACCGAAACCTGTTTATTTTGTGCATGTTGCTTTTCAAGCGACCAAGATATTTAAGTTTGAAATGTATGCAGTCATATAAACTGACCATCTTATAATTCACCTTGTAACATGAACGAAAACACTGTGTTGCTACACAAAATGCATCACTAAGCTTGATGTAAATGCAAAGCAGATATTTGATGTGATATATATGGACCTCAGTCCGTATCTATGCGTACAGTATTTAGGTGAAATAAAGCGTTTAAAGCTGGGAAATTGTCTGTCAAAGATGACACCCGCTAAGATGCTACAAAACAGTCAAAGCAAATTAAACATCAATATTGTTTTAGAGTAATTAAAACACACACTATCATTACTCAATAACTGAATTTATAATTCATTATTCTATATTATCAGTATTTAAAGTAGTATTTGGACTTGTACTATGTCTACCCGGTCGAGGGGCAACAAACTGTTGCTGTCTCCCGGACGTTACGGTAATAAAGCAAATTCAAAGTCAACTCTACTGACACTAAAATAGGACGAAAAAGAAAAGTATAACTATATAAGGGTATAATAAAAAAATATATATATCTGAATTCCTTTTTGTTATTACAGATAACGGAAGTTATTTTCCCTGTCGTGGCGAAAGTGGCACATATCATGGTAAGAAATATATTTGTGCTTCTTTATTGATTTTCTATGCATGATTGAAATTGTATAACAAGGCAAGAGCAGATACGCATTTATGTGTATTTTTTTTCAATGGCACATTTTTCTCGCACAAAGAAACGTCATAAGAAAGATGAGTGTTTTTTTGACATCCCCATCCCCCCGCCTCAATATTTTATGTCGGTGTTGTTCTTAAACGTGATTTTTGTTAGATCTCAATCGTTGCTTTAAACACAATATCTCAACAGGAGCTTAAAGTATAAGCTACCAGCAGGTGCTTTAAGCATGAGATCTCAACAGGTGCTTTAAGCATGTGATTTCAACAGGTACTTTAAGCATAAGATCTCAAGCAGGTCCTCGGGTCACTTAGTTGAGATCTCAAGTCTGATGCCGAGCGTAGGGTGTCAAATATCATACTTAAAATCTTCAGCTGATAGGAGGGACACGAACTCTTAAACTAGTGTTGGAAATGTGATATCTCAGACGGAGCAATGATATCTTATGTCACTTCAAAGGGCATGAAATTTTAGGTTGGTCCTAGAAGCGTGATGGTTTAGATTACTATCGTGGTTATGTGATCTGAGATCGATGCTTATAGTATCAAATTGCGGACAAACATTTTAGGCCGGCGCTAATCTCGCGTGTTATGAAAATAGGGGTTGAGTTCGATGCACGGGGCATCAAATTTATAATCGTGTCAGAAGCAAAATGACCGGCCAGTGCTTGTACAGGGTCAAGGAGTTGCAATGGAAATTAGACCAGCAGAAAAATATACAGTTTCAATTTTGCGGTTGTCTGTCCTTTTTCTAGAATCTTCGTACTACAAATACAGATGTGGATATAGTTACCATGTTAAGGTAAAAATATACCCTAGGCGATGAAGTGAGATGGATTTCGCAATTGTGAGAAAAATGTGAAGTTCATTACCCTACAATAAATTTTAGCTATGAAACAGGTTTTAATACGGTTACTGTAAATTGGGTATTTCGCGATTTGAGAGCAGACATACTTATACGCGAAAGGAGAATCCTCCGATAGTAAATCTATGTGAAATGAAACTTTCGCGATATTTTTAAATTAGCGAAGTGAGAATTTCTCGAAAATAACATAAAAGTAAATCATCGCGACTATTTTCCAATTTACAGTATTCTGGTTACAAAATTCACTTAGATTCGCGCAATCGGAACACCTCGGCAGAATGCTGGGTAACGGAATCTGCCGAGGACTTCCGATTGAGATTCGCGCTGATAACTTTAAGAGCAACAGGAACATGAAGTCGGGGAAAATTTAAGTCTTGCTACCGTAGAAGAGAAAGAAGAGTTATATTTTTTTTCGCACAGTAAAATCTTTTGTATAACTCCGAACATTTTTCAGTTATAAATTAATCATTATTAAAAGTATATGTGCATTTATTATAATCAATTTCAGATATTACAAATGACCTGTTTTCCCAAATTCATGAGAAAGGATGCCAAAATCATAACTACTGTAAGTTTGTTTTAGCATGGACAGTATTTGGAAAACGGTAATTCTGAACTTAGAGTGCAGTTGTACTTTCATATATCTGGTATGATATATATATGATACACTTGTATGTATAATAAAGATTTCAAATATGCTTGTTACCACCGGATGTTAAAGAACTTGGCTTTGTGGCTACAACTTTATCATTTTTTGGTTAAATTAGGTGACCCAGATTTCTTCTGAAAATTTCTTGCTGATAAGGAGAGCACATACGGTCATAAAAAAACTTACCACAGTAATCGCTCTGAGATAATAACAGATCTGCAAAAACTACACTATGGAATAATGTTGAAAACTCTTCATGAACATTATTACTCACTGTGGCTGGTCTCGAACGGAGGTCCCGTGTTTGAATTACGGCCGAAGCATGAAGTGATGTGTGTACTTTGGCAAATACACCTATGCTACACGTGCCTCAGTCTTTCATGCAGCCGTAAAAACTCGCTGTCCTTCTATCGTCAGCATAATAACATCTGGAATGAGTATCCAAGAGCGATTCAATAAGCTACGGAAGCGTTTTTCGTAACCGAACTTAAATGAATTCGTATAAACTAATAACTCCCTAATTAAACATTTCCTGTCTGTCAAACTGCAGTGTGGACTAAACTACAAGGAATCAGAAACCACTGCACCAACTACAATAACAATTACTGTACAAGACATGTAGACTGCACACAAGACTTAATCGTTAGAGCGGCAAGTAAGTGGACTACAATGTACTTAAATGAGGTTGTGGTTGAGCTAGGTATAACCAATAAAGTGTATGTCTTTTGTAGTAGGGAGTAGGTATAACAAATAAATCAAATAAGCGAAAATATATAACCAATAAAAGGTACGCCAATCGTAGTAGCGAGTAGGTATAACCAATAAATGAATGTCAACCGAATAAGCGAGATGTTCCCAAAAAAGGTATGTCCATATGTAGTGAGTAGGTGTAATCAAAGTAATCAATAAAGTGTGTGTATGTCGTAGCATGTCAATCGAATAAGCGAGATGTTACATATAAAAGGTATGTCCAGATCTAGCGAGTAGGTGTAATCAATTAAGTGTGTGTCAACCGTAGTAACATGAAGGTATTATCAATAAAGTGTATGTATATCGTAGTAGCGAGTATGTATAACCAAATAAGTGTGTGTCAACCGTACTAAACATGTAAGTATAATCAATAAAGTGTATGTCAGTCGAAGTAAAGAGTATGTGTAACCAATAAAGATGAGTAGATTTAGTCCATTAAACGGATGTCTTGTCCTAACAACAAAACTTTTGTCCATCGTAGCTGAGAGTAGGCGTAACTTCCAAAGTCTATGTCTATGTAAAGCACGTTAAAATAACCAGCAGAGTGGAGGTCTGTCAAGCGAGCAATTATCATCAATGAAATGTAGGGCTGTCATGGCAGTGAGAACGATTAATAATTCATAGTATGTAACAGGCCTACTTAGAAGTGGCACAAATTAGTGAAAATATTTAAGAGCAACTGGTGCATGTAATAAAAAGTAGATTTGTGATAACAGCGAATAGAGCCTGGTGAGCAACAAGTAGATGTAACTAAGGAAGATCGTAAAGTATTCTTTGATCATTTTTGAACAAAGTATAAGTATTCTTGTTTGCGCTGCAAGGTTAATAGTAGAACGGTTTGAACAGTTTGAGCACAATATTGGGATAACATATCTTCTTAGTACCTACTTCTGAAAATATTAATTTATAGAATGTACACAAGTATGTAATCAGATTCGATTAACATCCTAAACTTGTCATGATATTTACGTGCTGCTCTCAGAGGTTCACATTGAGGATCATAGGTTCGAGCCCTGCAACGGACCATGTATGTTTAGGTGAGAAAGTTGGTAGTTTCTTACAGCGGATAGGGTTTTTGTAATTGTTCTTCCAAGGAATGAAAGTTAGGTAAACTGCCCGGCTGAAAAAATGACTGAAATGTGGTTGAAATGTGCATTAAACTCATACAAGTACAATACAATAGTCAATACGAAATCACTCGGGTTATTCATTTCTTAGGTGTTTTCAAAGAATCTAATGTGTCTTAAGCTTCATTCTTTCCAATATTCAATGTTGTCATTTTAAAGGGTACATGTAATATAACTGAAAATGACAGTTGTACATGTACTAGGTTTGCCCATTTTTCGTATGATTTGACATTGATCTATTATGCATGTATGGAAACAGTTCACTGAAATTATTCATTGTACATAACGTATGTAATTTGCATTTTAGTCCAGTACCCCGATGATGCATCAGATAGTTGCGTTTGTTCAGAGGGTAAGTTATATAAAAGCAAGTGATAACAAAGTAAAGAACTTATAGGTCTTATCCTTACAAGCTTAATTCTATCTTTAAAATGTGGAATGCCTAATAATAATCTGTCTTATAATGACCACTTTATGTTTGTTATGTCCATTCTTTATTTTATTATGTACATTTTTTGTATATATTTATTGTATGATGTGGATATTTGTAATGTTAAATGCATTCTTTATTTTATTATGTGGACTCATTCGTATGTTGCGTGTATCAAACCTAGGCGTACCATATGTTAAAGTCAAATTAAAATACATGTATTCAGATTCAGAATGAAACACACACACTTGCTTCTACTTGAATGTACATGGTTTAGTTGTAAAGATTAAATTAGATTTGAAATTATAAATACATGTGACCAAGAGTTATTGTCTAATGCGATATGCTATTAAATACACCTTAAATATGAATATCTTGTTTTAAGTTACTACAACACCAATGCAGACACCAAACTCGACACCAGAACCTGTGTCTGCTACGTCAGAGCGAGTAACACAGGCGTCAACGCCGGCAGTCACAGCACAGCCCATGGTTCCGACAATTAGTAAGTAACAATATCAAACAAACTAATGTAGAAAGAAAATAATTTTAAATGTATACACAGTTCACAATCAATGTAAAATATCTAAAGATATTCAAACTAAAGCATTTGTATAGATCTAGCCATTATAAAATAGGTTTAACCTGTAGTAGATATATCGTATACAATTTTAAAAAAAACATTTGTTGAGCCACCGTGTCAGGATGGTGAGCATTAGACTCAGCTGCCTCCTCTTTTCCTTTTTATGACTTTACGTCGTTAAATCGCAGATGACGTCATTCGTAACGTCACTATCAGAAATCAACTCAAAGTTTCAAAGATCGCGACGTAAATTTTGAACTGACGATAACGCGTTGTCTGTTGAACAAAACTCTAACATCTGTGTATGGATCGTTCGTGCTGATTATCGATTATAACAATACGGGATCGAATAGCCATTGAAATTCAGCAAGCTTAACATATAAATACGTTCAATTTATTGGTTGTGATGGCCTGAAATCATTCTTCCAAGCGAAATATGATTTCTGCAAGAATGTTTAACTTCCATCTAATAATGACCTCTGCCATACAAAGGTTAATTTCAGGCTTGAAAAACTTATACAAATTGCTCTTCAGCAAATACAAGACATTAGCGAAACATGTAAGTTATTTACCAAATCCATTTCTTTCAGAATTTTCTTGTGACAAACTGTCAGCTGTGGAGGAAATTGCGAAATCCTTGCATGCAACACATCCCGATTCTAGTCCTTGTGACCAGAGCGTAGAAGGTTCTGATGACGCATATGTTTTATCAGTGTGCAACATGACGTCACCAAGCACGTGGACAAAGGGAGCCAATGTAAATATATTCCTGGTGGTCATAGGAACACTCATACCAGTCTCCCTATGTAGGCTGCAGATATGTAATTAAGAAAAACTAGCCGTTATAACGTTATTTATCTAATAGACAACGATTTGGAGTTCTGATAACTAAGCACTCGAACAGTATTCATATATGAAGGCAGGCCTTTTTTTCTACATAATATTATAAACTGATCTTTGTTATGACTGTCAAGAAGGTCATTATTTTCCCTCAGGTAATGGCTGACTGTGACTCCGCAACACAGCAGATACCGACCTATACACCTATATCAACATTTAGCGGCGATAACTATGTTTCCGTCGGAGCTCAGTCTGGTATTTTCCTCGGCTGTTCCAACGGTGGAATCAAGGTACGGAACGTCTTTGTAACAGAAAACAGATAAAAGCGTTTTCATTGTGCAGATATATTCGATATGGAAGGATGCTGTTGAGATTCCGTGTAATCGTGACCATAACTTTAAATAATGAACTCCGCGGTCATTTCTCAACCAAAATATTGACATTCTCGAAATATGCTGCTTTGTTTCATTCCATGCAGAAACCTTCTTCAGTTAACAAGTGACCATACAGTATGTACCTGTAACACCTCATGTAATTAAATACAGATGTATCTAAGGTATGTTAACCTAAATGTAGTGTGTTGTCACTTATAATGTGAACCTAAATGTACAATGTAGTCTGTTGTCACTTCTAATGTGAACCTAAATGTTGTCACTTATACTTTCAGATGGCAATTCAGAAATGTAACGGAGTTCCGGAAATAATCCATGTTGATTCCGGAGTATTCCTCAACAACCCAAGAAATTACTATGTGATTGTCTGAATTCGATTAAAATAAACCTTTTAAGACACTAAGCTAGTGAACTTAAATACCTAGTTAACTATAATTACTTCATCCGCTACCTATTCTCATATTTGGAGGATTCATGTATCTCCTTGTGTGCGTGTTTGATTTTTATTGTGTATAGTCCCGACCGACCCCAAGGCTAGGATGTCTTCTCGGATGAAACTGCCAAGACCCCTGACAGGCACTGGTTGAAGAGATAGATGCAGATACAAGGGAATCTGGGTACTAATCCCTAGCTCTTTACGAATAGACCGCTTGGTTCTTTTACATGCCCGATGTATAGCACCGATACACGTGAGACTACCCAGTTCATCTCTAGATAGGTGGGAAACACTGAAGAGCGTTTCTGAAATTTCCAGTGCCCCGGCTGCGATTCGAACCGGATACATCCGGATTGGTTTCACCGTGAAAAATACATCGGACCAAGCTGGATTCGCACTCGGGTCCTCCAGTACTCTAAGTTGACACTCTACCATGTCGCCATTAAAGCTAGCTCTATGGCAAGGAAGTACAATTACCGTATAAAACCTTTAATATATTGGTAGTTCACAGTTTTAACCACTAGACCACCCGCCACCCTCTATATATGCGCATTTGGTTGATGGCGGGTGCTATGATTAAATGTCTGAAGTTTTCTTTTATCATAACAAATGATACCAATGATATTCAGGATGATTGTGAAATCATAAAACTATTCGAGCAGTTATCAACTCTCCATCCAGGTAACAAACATTAATAAGTGTGAAGCAGTGTGTATCCCGAGACCTCAAATCGGCTTCGAACTCGAAACCTCTAGTTTGTGTTGCTGACGTAATTACCAACACACTGCCTTGTATTTGGCTTTAAGGGCTGTAACTGTTGCCTTATTGGCCATGCATTGGACCGACTTTATACTGAAAGAAGGACGCTCATAGATATAAGTATGTCCAAAATGTCCGGTTTCGTTTTCAGTTCAGTTTCATTACATAGAGCATAAGCAAAACGATCATCGACAACGTCAAAATGAATTATTTCATTATTTCTCTTACAGCTATTGGCAAGAAAGACTTTTGACACCGTTACTGTACGCATGTATGCACTTTTTATTACGAATATATCACGTGCAGTTCCACTTACTACTTCGAATTAATTAAAATGTGGTCTAGACAGTTAATCAGCAAGTATATTGACATACATTTAAGTCTAGAAGTATACGTACTCATAATTCTAAGGCAATTGGCATGAGCTGGATACATACTTGAATATAAAAGCAAGCTTGATATGCCTGTACCTTAGATTGAGGCATAAACGTAAAAAAGAAGTGCTTTAGCTTTGTTCAAAATACGAAAGATTCTTAATCATCAGTCAGCAAGTTTTAAAACTTACCTCTGGTGACAATTTGTATTTGACAAACAGAAATGACTTATAGCCCTATTACACCTCTTTAGTTGTTAAGATACTCATGAATGTTATAGACGAAAATGGAATTGTGTGCTACTAAGAACTAAACTATTAAGACCAATACATTTCTTACAGAAAGAGTTTGTTATTGTTGTTTTTGCAATATAATTTACTGAAATACTGCACTACATTTATAGCACATACATACAGGGTAGTTTTCCGAACAAATAACGGTCAATTTCGCCGTTAAGTTATCATTCCTGTTTATATAACAGCTATACATATTGGGGCTTTGAACAAGTTTGAATCGAAACAAATCTTTCTTTATCAGACCGATTCGTTTAGTTTTACTCATTTATTTCAGCTCGATTGTGAAGAAAGCTTGAAGCTTTTGGAGTCACTCCCGAGTCCGCTTCCAGGAAAAACCAGTACTGCTGTCATATCGGGAGGTATGCTTCAGATTGGTGTAGACGTGACTTTTCCATAGATTGAAATGATTAAGAAAACAAAACACGGTAAAGCCCCAAAGAACAATTCAAACATGTCTATTAATTATTAGAAAAGAGATTTCAACTGTTTCAACTGAAGGCATATCCTTTGAACGCCGATAACGTAATAAACCGTATACGCGGGTTAAGACAGGTTTGGCCTTCCATAGAAGTGACAGTTACCGTATAGAACACGTTTTGTCTGTATGAATTTAAAGGCTATGCCGACAGCTCCTGTATGTTGAAAACTCAGACGTCCGAGATAAATGCTGACACTTTAAGACAACATTGAAAATGACATTGAACACAATTTCACCAGCTTTGAAAATTTTCATTTTACCAACGTTCGCGTACAGGCCCCTGTGGGATAGTGTTTTGAGCGCGTGCAAATATTTTTTCACAGACAAAGCAGACATGTCGTACTCAAACCTAGGTATATTGACATCATATGAGAACGCTTAAAATTGACCTCACGTTAGCAAAAAAACAAGAAGTCCATCCGCAGGTTAGCAGACAGGGTGACCCCTGCGCGTGACCTCTGTAGGTGGGCCAATGGAAATTTTACTTTCATGTTACAGCTCAATCTATTTGCTGACGTATACAACACACGCAGTAAACCGAAAGTAGCATAACGTGATGTACAGTGTTTACAAAAAGACATGCATGTCTGTCGAGTGTGTAACAAAATATGCCGATGTGCAAAGGTTATAGTTATTGAAAACGTGTACAATCCTCAACCGGAAACATGGTTAAGGACCAAAAATAATTGTAAGGAAATTAGTAGGACGTCACCAAATGAAAATTTCAATTAGGGCAAATAATTTAAAACATTTATAGATATAAGTAGATAATGGGCAATATAATTGACGCCGCGTTTCCACGAGGCGCCAGTATTGAACAGGTTTCAATTTTGTACCATGGGGTTGCGTGATCAAATAGGGAGCAGCCAACATTATTATTGTACGTAAAAACTATGTAATTATCATGTTTGAATACAAGCCCTGTAATGAATTGTACTAACTGGTTACAAACAATACGATACCAATAACATAGTACGTCTTCGACCGTTATTTTAAAACTTTGGACATATTCTAAGGATATTGAATAACTTTTCCACAAACTTGAAGGTTACGGTTTTTATTTAGCTTTGTTAAGGGACCTTACGACAAGATTCATCAAAGCTCAGAAAAAGACTGAAAGATGTATTGCTAACTTTAAACATTAAGAAGTTTAAATGCATATGTCGTCAACAGAATTAAACACGTGGATTTCATCTGCTTCAGTTCGCGCAGAAAACAGCAAAGTTTAACGCACAATCAGGATTTCATATGAGATCCCTGGTACAATGCAGTCAGCTTGATAGTAACTTAAGAGGTCAAAATACCGTGTACGATGTATTTTGGCCAGTCATTTTAGGAAACTTTCATCGAGGCTGTCCAAACTTTGCACATTATAATGGCATGCAATTTATTCTTTTCGACAATATTTAGACCCTGTTTGTAAATTATATTTGCACCGGTTATTAATATATTCTGAAATTTCTCGGCTTTCATTAAGTCGTGCTTCAAAAATATGCGCGGGGTCTTTCATGCCAGATGCATCAAAGTTTGTGTTGTTTTTAAATACCAAGATCATCTTACTAAATATAAACACATTTACTGGCTTTACTGATAGGACTGACTTGTATTTGCCCTAAAACGTAGTTATATTTTTATTTTTCTAAATGTTTATAGTTCCGGCCGACCGTGGGAGTTTACCTTGGTGAATACAGACAGTGCCCCCCCCCCCCCCCCGCACTAAAAATATATACAAATCAAGTCAAGTCAAGTCAAATTCCGTTTATTCACTCATTTCATATACAAATGAAACAATGAGGATAACAAAATTATATATCAGAGGCTCAGAATTTAAACAAGCAAAGTGATTATAATACAATGTTAATGTTACTAACTGATTAAAGTTTTACTAACTGATTAAAGTTAAGTTTCAGTACAATATGCATTATAATAATGTTATAATCTGCATTTTCGAATTCACCATTTTCCTTTAACTCACTTACTGATTTGATAAAGATGTGTTTTGGAGAGTCAGAATTATAATATGCAACTAACATGTTTACACTAAAATTTGATGAAAAATTTACACTAATCTGAAAAGCCATCAACGAATAGTGTAGGTTACATAATGATATCAAAATCTGAAAGAAAAGGCATAAAAGGAGCAAAGTATGTCTAACTGCAAGACAGAAAGTCAGACAAAACAATCTGACAAGTTACATGCATGTACCACTAAATGTTATATCAAAATGACAGCAAGATGATAGAATAAACAGATAGTAATACTTTACTTTTAGGGCTCGTTTTAATGATTGAAAAACAAACAAACAAATAAGTCATTTATTCATTGTTTAGAATGTATTTTGACGTGCTTTTTATACACTTAGATCTATAACGCAGTTATATGGAAAATTGCACCGGTAAACTGACCGTGAGAATTAATTTTTTTGTGCACGGATTTAACGTGTTATAACAAATGTTCATTGATGTATATCATTTTAGAAAACATTGTGACAAAGATCGGTTGGCCACGCGTTTTATTCTTGCTGGAGTTAAAATACGCTAGATAGAGTAAGGTACTTATTTTATATATACATATTCATACAAGTAATTATTTTACACAAAGCATTATTTTCTTTATAAATTTGCACAGTTTAATGTACTGTGCACCGTTTATATGATTAAGTAGTTTTTCCATTTTGTAAGTGTTAGGTCTTCTGTAATAGTAAGGTTTCAAATATAACTTTCTTTCATCTTCAAAGGATTTACATTGGAAAAGGTACTGTAATGAAATTCGTCCCCTATGTAATTATTATTATCATTATTGCATAAATTGCATACTCGTAATTTTAGAGGTGTTTTGGACCAGTTTCCCTGTCTCTATCGGCAATCGATGGTTTCTCGTTCGGAATTTCAGCATATATGTAAGGTAACCATAAGGTGTGCTTGTGAGATATCTTTCAAATTGAAACGTTTGTTTGAATATTCTATATGTTGAACCTTTACTTGAATTTTCAATCTGGGAATACCATGCATTTATAAACAGATCTTTCAATTTTTGCTGTACGGATGATTTTAACCACTTCGCGCCTGGGAATGTTTGGGTATTCCAAATACCTATAAAACCACATTTACTTAGAATATCCTTTACTGAAAACAGCCATGGAAGTTTTTTCTTTAATGTATGATCGTGTAGCTCTAGTGAGGAGTTAAAAATATTTTTGTATATTAGGTAGGACAGTTTATTAGGCTCCGTGTTTACAGGTTGGCATAAATGTGCCCAAAACGAGATTAATTTTGTTTAATATATATATAGTTAATCAGTGGTTTACTAGCACATTGTAGTTATTCCTTTAGTAAGAGTTATTGTTCAGAGTGATAAGAGCTTTCACAGTATCATAATATTTGGCGAGTTGACATTTTTATTAACTTCAGCTGCAAACAAAAGACCACTTTGTGGCAGACGTTAGATTTACGATAGGTGTGAAAATTAATAACAAATGTTTTGAAAAGGAATTAAATCATTGTTTTTTCATGGGGCATGATGCGAGTATTTACAATGAGGTAGATGATTGGTAGATAAACATTGGAAACAAAATGTAATTAATCAATAATGTTGAGTAAATCAATACCAATACCAATATCTTTATTGCATAAAACATTATTACAATGTTTATAACATACACCGCACATACTGAGAAAAAACATAGAAAAAAAGGAACACTATTTCTGAAGAGGTCAAAGGAAAATAGTTTTCGCCAATATTTTAATATTGTTACTTTTTGAATAATATTAATAAAGAGCAGAAATGTTTGTTGATTTCTTCACGACAACAATTTTATAATTATTTCATTCTGCTCTTTAAATGCAATATTTTTTTATCAATTAATCATGGTAAAACGTATATGTAAGGAGCTCTCCCTTTACAAGAATGTTTAACTAGTTAATTTAATTAAAGTATATAAATATAATAACATGCTGCAATCCACTTAAAGGGACAAACCCTATAACTGATGTCAAACTAAATAACCTCCAAAACATAAATAATAGAATCTTTGGAAAGTATTATAACTCAACATAAAAGTTTCAGCTATGCATCCCAGTCATTATCGATAAAATCAACGGTTTAAAATATACTGCAGTACCGTAAACCATTCAATAATCCATGTAGAGTTGTTGTTTTACAATTAATGGGTGGACGCGATTTATTACAGAAAGCCTCTATATTGATTAACTGTGGTAAAATGAGGCAATTTTCGCCATAGGTTCTTCTTTAAAATTGTATTTATTTATCATTTTACGTTCATTAAACACATAATATATATTTCGAGAATATAATCTGCTAGATGTAGGAGTGCCCCTTTAAGAGGTGGGGGGTCACTGGTTAGGTTTCGGATTTTTGCACTTCCAGAAATTTACATTTGTTTTATTTAAAAAATGATGATTTAACTGGAAAAAAACAATTATGCAGTAGTAAATTTAGGCACAATAGGAATATTTTAGTGCAAAAAAAAATTGAACATTTTTGAGAAAAAATATTTTGACCTCACATTCTGTGACTAAATTGACAAATATTGCTATATGCCAAAATGGGGGTACGGGTACAAAAATAGTCATTTCTCAAAAATCGTTTAAGATATTTACTCAATTCAAACTTTATTACAAGAAGAATTGTTAGGATAAAAAATACACTAGTTCCTTTTACAGTTCTATGTTACAGACCTATGCCGTCATATCGCAAAGCTCGTCGAAATCTAAAACACACATTTTTTGTCAGTTTTTATTGAATTTCTTACTTATATGCACATTGCATTCTAAAACAAATGTTTTAATCAAACTATTCCTTTATCATGAAAATATTCATTTATCAAACATTGAAAAACTGAATTTTAGTAAAGTGGGTGGGGTAGTAATAAGGAGCGTAATATTTATTCGGATGATGATAGAAATACCACTATCTCTATTTTTTCATCCTAAAGTATGACATACTACATTAGAAAAGATTAAAATTTGATACTCATTCTGAAAAAAACACCACATACATAAACGTTTACAATACCAAAAGTATAGCTAATTCTGCATTAAGCACCTTGATCTAATAGTGTTTCATTTAACATTAATATTGCGAAAAAATGCATTTACCCATCATTGTTTTTCTAGAAATTAACTAGCAATATTTTTGTCTCCATAAAAAACCGGGTAAATAAAATTTATTGTTATTTAGAATCGTTCTTGAATAAGAGGTTTTCAGCGAAATAACATCATAAATTTGAAAACCATACTAAAATCTCTTTAATCGAGCTCCGTACATTCCGTAAATATCCGTACTTTTCCGTGATGTGCATATGATAATCTTCCGTACGCAGCGTAAGTTGACATTTACAGCGTAGTAATTTCTAAAACTAGCCCCTGGAAAAACTGTTAAATGGGGCCTGTAGGCTATGAACGTTTGAAATTTGTATGTACTGTACTTTTGCAAGTAGTATTACTTTACCAAATGTTTAAGCTATACATTCCAGCCATTGTCTGTAAAATCAGCGTTTTAAAATACATTACAGTATAAAATTCAATAATCTATGTAAAGGAGGTGCTGTTGAACAATAGATGGACGGCATGCGATTTATTACAGAAGGTCACTATGTTTACTATTTGTGCTCAAATGAGGATTTTTTCGATATATGTACGTTGTTCTTTAAAATGAATTTTACGTTCATTGGACACATTATTTTTGTTTGGAGAATAGAATCTGCTACATAAAGGGAGTGCCCCTTTAAAGGTTGTTCGTAAACGAAAAATTCTCCAAAGCGGTATTCAATTCTTGAGAGCACTTATTCGACTAAATACAAAACAACACAATGTAAATTAACAACTGGTCCCGGGTGAAGCCGAAGCAGGAGAGCAGAATGGCGGAAAATATAAGCAATCCAATAGAAAATCCAACAGGTAGGCCGAAAGAAATATATGCATACCCGCAGGGGAAGTATTCATTTACATATTCGCACGGGCGATGAAATGGCCAAATACTTTCCCTGTTGCAAATCCTCTCTGATAAAAACAAAAATAATATCAAACAGGGAATGCCACGTACCAAAAACGCAGCGAGAATAATGTCCTTCATTCGCCTCCTCGTAAATTTCAATATCCGAGTTTTCTGTTTCATAAAGACTACAATCACTATAGAGAATAACAGTTGGTTTCGATTTAATATCACATTATAATTTCACGGAGTAGCAAAAGTGATGCTACTGTTGTGATGTTCCTTAAATCTATTATGATTCGTGAAATAATTCTTTTGTAGAATTCAAACATCTGCACCAAATATGAGTCATTCAGGTTGATGTGAATGAAAGCTTATAGACTCAGTTAAGTGGTATACGACCATCATGACTCTTCTTTACTTAGTATGATCTGTGACAATGTATCAAACTATTAATTTGTTTGCAGAATGTTTTTGTGAAAGTTAAGTTGCAATTATTCTTTTTTGACCTACGTAAATTACACGTGCACAAAATAAACTATCCGTTGATAAGTAATTTGCATTATTTTAACCCCATATAGATGTGATTGAATAACTCAGGTTTTTTTTCATACTGAACATTTTATAAAACAATGCTAGCCCAGATCTTTATTTAGCTCAGATCTTTATTCATACTAAACATTTTATAAAACATCGCTAGCTCAGCTTTTTATTCATATTAAATATTTTCTTAAAGGCTCATCACTGAGACGAAATCGAATTTTCTTTTAAATCTGGAATTGTAACGGGCGCCTTCTCAGAAGAAAAAATATGACATACTGCATCAAATGTTATCGAATTGTGTTGAAAATTTGAGTTTAACAAAAACTGAATTTTGAAAATTGATAGAATATAGTTTGCCTTTTCAAAAACGAAAATAGGTGTTCCTACTTATCAAATAACTTTCTGAAGTAGTATTTCAAACAGGAAAATACAGTCTGAAACTGGCTTCTAAATCTTTACAATAGCCGTGGAGTATTTCCTTGTTTGAAATACTGCTGTAGAAAAACGAGTGAATGTTTTTGTATTTCCTTAGATTGACCTGGGTGGTCTTTTTGTCCTAGTTTCGCTTTATTGCACGTTGTAAACAGACAGACATATACGTATATATATAACACTGCTAGCTCATATCTTTATTTAGCTCAGATTTTTATTCAAACTTAACATTTCATAAAACACTCCTGGCTCATATCTTTATTTAGCTCATATCTTTATTCATACTAAACATTTTATAAAACAATGCTACCTCAGATCGTTATTCAAACTTAACATTTTTAAAAGAATGCTAGCTCAGATCGTTATTCATATGAAACGCTTTATAAAACATTGCTAGCTACGATCTTTATATATACTTAACATGTTATAAAACAATGCAAATGTTCTTGAAAATCAACAACAGGTAATTTGGAAGCCACTATATAGGAACAATGGTTTTCAATGACATTACATCAACACTGTAAAAACTGGTAACACGTGACGCGTTTCAAGGGTGTTCATTTTTTAAACGGTGGTGTTCTCATGGTGTGCAATTTTGAAACACAATGTGTTCGTTTAGTATACTGAAACGGTAGTGTGCGGTATTGAAACAGCTTGCGTTTAAATATGAAACACTAGTGTTTACCTAGCGTTTCTATTATGTTCCCCTATGTTAGCGTTAAATAACTTAAACGTGATAATCTTACTGTAAGATTTAATTAAAAATTTGTCCGCCGGAGATTCAAATCGCAGGAACCTCTCGGTAACCGGAGGTGTTTCATTATGAAACCCGGGTGTTTTGAACGTGAACGATTTCGAACACTATTGAGTAAAGCGTTACAATCGAAAACACCTATTAATCTCTAAATCCTGAATTGATAATTGTTTTCATCAAATTGTTACAATGCACTAAATCCACAATATCTTAATGTTGTATGTTTGTCTAATTTAGATTTACATACAAAAATGTTTGTTTGTCGAATTGTGCTTAAAAGAAAACAAAAAGACCAAAAATCGGGGAAATAATCTCGTCATTCCAGATTTTGGCGGTAAAATATTCTGATGCTGACGATCGTATAAACTAAACAAATTTTATTATTTTGTCCTGAATATTGAAGCATATAGTTGCAAGAGGTTGAGTGATAAAATATTTTCAAAGTTCTAATGCCCTTCTGTAGGGAAAATATACTGTACATGGGTGCTTAGCAGGTTTAGTTGATTATCGAATTTCCCCACCCACTGCTTTCCCAGGTCAATTTGACAAAACAACTTTATATTGGAGTAAAATCATTAAATGAAGTTAAGATAACCGTCTGGTCACCATACTGGTATGAACTGAATTAAACTTTAGTTTTTCACAAACATATTTCACTTTTTCACAGTAATTCTGTTCATTTTTGACTGATTCACCTGTTTGGCAGAGGTATTTTTCTGTTATTGTTATGACTAATGTACAAATCTAAACCTTGTGGCTATTTTGGGTAAAAGACTGTCTGAGATTTTATGTTGCTGTACTGTTTATTATCACTGAATATCACTGATTGACTTGTTAAAATTAAATTTATTAATAGATCTAACACACATCATATGAAATCGTGATCTGCATTTTATTTTAGGCGTTTTACAGGAGTACTGAGTTGATATTTTCTTAGCACGCATATTATTGTGCGTTCATTGCCTGATTATCATATTGCTGTTTGGCTGATTTTTGCAATGTAAAAATGTTCTTTTGTTCAATGTGTTGTTTTGGTTGTGAAGATCATGGAAGATTTACTGTTCGTGTGGTCAGGTTCCACCGGCATGATGCCAACTTCATTGTTAATTGCTGCATTGATGACTGCCAGTACTCCACAAAAGCTGGAATGCATATAAAATGCACATTCTGCGTAGGCACAGAGAAATAAATTTTGACGAAGTGGACATAGAAAATAATCGTTTTGAGTCAGCTGATGAACTGGATTATGTGGAAAATATAGAAAATGTAGACGGCATTAGTGAGCAAACATACATTGATCAAAAATTTCTTTTGGCTTTGCGTGTTGATCATCATATTTCAGAGAGGGGTTTACTGACTGTCGTAAATAGCGCACAGGATCTTGTGTCTAGTCACCTTTCATTATTTAGAAAAAAGGTTGAAAATGTGCTGACAGAACATGGACATGATGCTGGTTTTTTAAAAGATTTGTCTCTCACAGATAATATACTTGAAATGTCAAGCAAACACTTGCATCATAAATTTTTAGAGGACAATTGTGGCTTGATTAGAAGTGTGCCTGTACTAATGGGAGAGAAGTTGCAGCAAGTAAGAGGAAATGTACGGCTGGTCAAGACTTATGGATACATTGTACCATTTCAGAAAAATTTGATTAAACTAATGTCAATGCCTCAGGTCTGGTACTGGCTGACACGGTCACATTGTAGCAATGATGGCATCATGCGAGATTTTTGTGACGCATCTTACATGAAAGACTTGGTCAGAAATGGAGTTGCTAATGGAATTTATTTGCAAGTTGTACTGTACATGGATGATATTGAGATTGTTAACCCAATCGGAAGTCATGTGAAAAAACACAAAGTGACAATGGTATACTTTACACTTGCAAATATTCCACCAGAGTTTCGGTCAAAATTCGAAGCTATTCAGTTGCTAGCAGTAGTGAAAAGTCGGGATGTAAAGGAATTTGGGTTAAAAAACATTCTTCAAGATTTTGTTGAAACAATGGAAAGGTTAAGTACCACTGGTATTGAAATCTTTATTCATGACAGTGATGTGACTGTTAAGGGTTCTTTGATAGTTGCCCCTGCAGATACACCTGCTGCACAGTACTTGGGTGGTTTCAAAGAAGGAGTTGGATTTGCCAATAAAGTATGTAGGACATGCAATACTTCAAGAAATGAAATGAAATCAAAATTTCTTGATGCCGACTTCCAGAAAAGAAATCCAGAACAGCATTTGGAGCGACTTACACTTATGACCCAAATGACTGCCATTGGTGCCAAATACTGGAGTAAGATGTGGGGAATTAATGCCAAGAGTCCTTTACTCGATATAAATGGTATTGACTTGGCAACATGTCTTGTTCAGGATCCCATGCACATATTGACAGAAGGTCTACTTTCTAAGGAAGTTTGTCTGATACTGTTCAATTTCATAACTGTTGAAAAATATTTCACATTGACTTTTTTGAACAATGCATTAGGTGGATTTTGTTTCACTTATTTAGAAGAGAAAAACAAACCAGAGAAGATAAGTACTGATGATCTCATCAGTGGAAAGTTGAAACAGACATCTGCCTCTTTGCTGATGCTTTGCTGCATTTTACCATTGGTGATAGGAAAGAAGGTACCGACAGGCAACAGCAAATGGACAAACTTCTTGAGGATGGTTCAGATAACGTTGTTGTCAACTAGTCCATATGCTTCAAAAGATACTGCAGCAGATCTGGAGCAGCTCATCTACACACACCATTGTGAATTCAAAAATGAGTATCCCAAATCGCCCCTGACTCCAAAATTTCATTACTTGGAACACATTCCACAACAAATATTGAAGTTTGGACCAGGGCGCAATCATTGGGTTATGCGGTTCGAAGGCAAGCATTTGTTCTTCAAAAATATCAAGTGGAAATGTTTTAAAAACATTGCGCTTAGCCTATCGCTGAGGCATCAGCTCTGGATGTGCTGGAGACAACTGGGCAGAAATGGCAAACCTGCAGAAAACTTCCTGTATGGTGGGGATACTACTTCAAAAATGAGATCCTCTAGCCTTGAGTCTCTGAGTTTGGATGTCAAGAACTTTCTGAGAGATTCAAATTTACATCTGAATTGTGTATTCAGTGCAACTGAACTGGAAATTAAGGGTCAGGTATACAAACCAGGATGTGTACTAGTGATAGATTATGTTGACAGTCTGCCAATATTTGGGATTGTTGATCAGTTGTTGGCAGTTTCCATGGAGAAAATCTTTCTCTTGGCGAAGTTGGATATACTAGACTTTGACAGTCACACTTTGCATTACAAAGTTCAGAAGTCTGGCACTAAACAGTGTTTCAAATATTCAGATTTAAAGTTTGTGTGGCCCCTCTCACTGCATATGTATAATGGTGATTCTGTTGTTCTTGACAAGTACTGCATATTTAGTGAAAATTTGTACTGAACGTCTACCTCACTGACTTTTGAAGACAGTGTCTATTCTAGGACGGGTGATTGATGGATTCACCATTTTTTTCAAAGATCTCGCATATTTTTGTAACGTGTGGGTGAAAAATCCTGTAAACAAATCAATAAACTCAAAATCTGCTGAATTTCCAGTCGGCGTATTTGTTTACATGAGCACCGGAAAAGTGGAAGGGAGGTAACTCTAAGCAGCATTAATTAAAAAAGTTTCGTTCCAAAAGATTAAGGGAGGTGACTCGTATCACTTTAGATAAATATTTTCGTTCAATTTTGACCGGTTTGATTTACATGTAAAAAAAGTGCAGATGACAAAATCATGTCATGTCAAAGAAAAGAATCACATTTTTTTTCGTAAAAGCAACAAATGAATAGTCTGTAGCAGAAGCAAAGATTTTTTTTTTCAAAAACTGTCCTTTGATAATGCATGTAAAACTTAAAAGGTCATTACGCAATAAAACCTGTACAATGATTAAAAACAGGTATTTGATATTGGCCCCCCATATTTTTGAAAATCCCCCCCTACTTTTTAAAGTGAGGGGGGGAATTCACCCTTACTTCTGAGATTCTAGAATAGACACTGGAAGAACAAGTACAGTGTACCGGTTGTGTCTGCAAAATAAGCACACACCAGAGGCCAAAGGCATGTAGATTTCTGCATAGACTTTGTTTTCATTTAGCTTGAGCAGTATTTGCAAGCAGGTATCCACCATTGCAGGAGTTATTGCTTATTATATTTGATCCTTTCTACTGGTAATTTGAAACAATTTTTTTTTTCAAACATTAATATTATGGGAAAAAAGATATAACAAAATCGCATCTGATATTTTAGGCTACATTTGTACTTGACCGAAAAATGTTTTCCCATCTATTTGTAAATTTTACTGCTGCTAGTGCATTCAGATAAAATGTAATGTGATCACGATCTTATTTTTCAAGCCAAAAAAAGGCCGGGTGATTCTTTTTGCACCATGATGTTTCTCCATTTAGCCATTTGTCCATTACCAGATCCTTTCTAATATGACCAAATGCTGCTACATGTAGTTGTCAATACTAAATAAATGATCAATTGATCATAAAAAGTATTAGAATTAGGGACATGTATTAAGTTTGACAATTTCAGTTTTTATTTTCTCTTTTCTGTCAATCAGTGATACAAAAACAAAAAGTTAAAGTGATAATACCCTTTAATGTGACTGTCCCAATTAAATGAAATCCATTCACCAAATGCTTGTAATTATTAAAAACAATTACTACAAAAGTTATAGCTAAATAACATAAATGTATATATAAATAAAAGTTTTATTGCTATTTAACATAGTTGAAAATAACCAGCGCAAATTTGACTGTCCCGGTCATAAAATGATTTTCTGTCAGTTTTGTATCATAAAGTTTTGTTTGTATCCATTAATGTAAGAAATGGTTTAGCATAACTTATTTTCTTTTAATGTCCTAAACATTTTTCAGGTTTTAAGAACTTTCCTTGACTGTCATTTTTCTGATCATTTTGAACAGTATTATTGCTTTTAACCAAATTACAAATTGTATTAAATATACATAAAACAGTACAGGTAACAAAAGCACCCTATTGTGATTCAAAGTGGGGCTTTTTTTTGGTCAGTTTTATTATTGAATATTGATTTACTGATTTTTGTTGTTGATATTTGAACCAGAGACTTGCACATGTTTTGTAGAAGTCTCTGTTAGAACTGATAAGCATGCTGCTTTAATTACTGCTAAATTTTAAACCAGATGCAATGTAAAGTATCATACCTCTAGCCTCTCCATGTGGTTTTTTTTTGTATTCCACATGCTTTGTTGACTTAATCAGGTGCTTGTGCTCTTGCTATATATACTGATTTTCATTACCAGATTGCTATCAAAATAAGGTAGCAAAACATATAGAATAATAGAACAAGGACAATATTTTTAATTTGGTTTATTAATCAGTGTAGACATCAGTTTCTTTGTTGTCATAATCTAAGTGAATAACAAATTGTATGTACTAAGCTATGATGTCAGCCAGACTATATAAAATATGGAACAGTACCAGGGAGACTAAGAAAATTGTTGTGGCACAGTCATTGGAAGATCTGTTGCAAAAAGGTAAGAGCTCTTTATTTGGCACAAGTGAACATAATCAGCAGACTTTGTGAAAGTGTGGGGTAGTCTGCCAGTGACCAGGTGATTCTACCGAGATTGCCTAAATAAGTAATTGTTTCAGGTCTGTAAAGCTTGATACGAGCCGGCAGTATTTGCCACTTTGTTGAAAAACAGTTAAATTTTATACCCAGATGTACATACTACATTGTATTGTAAACAATTCACTATAAAGCTAGCTACTGGGTTTTGACCGGTTAAAAATATGCAAGTGACGTCTGCTATAAATTTGCATTCACTACATTCTGCATTTTGATATTTGTAAATGTAATGGCTACAACCAACAACACAAGTAAAAATTTGGGTAGAAATATGCAAAAATTCATTGATAATGTTGTTGGGTTTTGGTTCAGCATCATTATTTTGCTATATCGGGATTTTCAAAAGCGTATTGCAACACTTTATTATTTGGTAGCTTATAATTTCAAATTTACAGATATACTTAGCAGGAATTTATACTGGGGCTTTTTTATTTGACCATTCATTCTGAAGTATGTTATTTTCAGACAGTTTGAAGATCTTTGTATTTTCATCAAAATCTGAGAGCGGGCAGCTTTAAAAATGAAATTTATTTTTGTGTTTAGCTACAGATAAACTAGCTCTGACTGGTAAAGCAAGGGCAGTATTAGAAGCTGATGGGACAGAGATTGAAGATGATGATGTTCTATCCATGCTCACCAAAGATGATGTCATCATGGTCTTGGACGTCCATCAGCAGTGGGAAGGGGTATCCTCTGTTATTACAGTAAACGTTGAGGACAAAGAACAAAGTCAAGCCACGGAGGTTGAGGGTAAGTTTTTAGCCCGGCTTGTTTTCCTTCATAAAAGTGAGATTATAACGCATTAACGGACATTGTAAAAGATTGACACATTTCTCAGGACAATTTGTTATCTCGGGCTAAGATTTTCACAGGACAAAATAGTTATAAGTTTATGGAATTGGCAGGACAAAAATAAAGTTCAGAATTATTTCTTTGGAGGGTTCGTTTTTCTTGTAGTTATTCAGTGGGATTTATGTAACTTAGACTATAGCAAAGTCTGTTTTCTAAGTAAAAATTAAGTTGTAACTAACAGAAGAAAATTGACTTTTTGGCAGTTTTGACCAATGTAGACTCAGGTCAGACTATGGAATAGCACAATCTGATCCTGGTCTTCACTGTTTGACTCCACAATAAAAAAGAATAAACGACATTATATAGGTTTTGACAGTATCTTTTTGCCAACCGGTTTCACTATAAGATCATCAGGGCAAATACAATATATATATTGGCCATCAATGTAGACCCAGTCAACTAGAAAGAAACTGTGCTGTTTAATAGTTACATAGACTTTGTAGGTGAGGTTTTAATGCTCAAGCTGCAAGCTATGTAGACCTGTCTGTATGTATGGTTGAACAAAAACTTGTTTAAAGGGTTATGTTTTTTTAGCTTCAGGTCAGGAATGTCAAGGGAAAATCCAGCATGCTGAATCAGCTCCAGCCAGCCAATCTTCAAACAAGCTACCGCTGCCCGCCTTCTCAGAATATGTAAAGGGGAAGCTCGCATCAGACGAGAGCCACCTGGTTTTGCCGAAGCTCATCGGGGAATGTGCCTACCACTATATCACGGTCTGGCCTGGAATTGGACTAGACAACAGTTCTGCAGATTACAGAGACATCGGCAGGCAGCTATACGCAGCATATCCATGCATCGGGCGTGATGGAGCTCATCCTTGGGTAATTAAATGCTAATTGTATAGTTGATTTTTAGTTAGACTATTTGGAGAATAGTAAAGTTATTCTACTCATCCAGTCGTCTGTGTCAGCGTTTTTTGATAAAGTTACGCCCATTTTTGAACTCCTAGTTAAAGTTTTGCTCGCAATTTGCTATTGCCAAAACTAATGCAGATATTTGGTTGAAACCTAACACATGTCAGTGTTAAATATTTTACTAAGGTTGCTAGAAATTTGAGAAAACATTGCTTGCCAATCATCATGTTTCTATGGTATAGTTAAGATATATATGTGTTGACCTTTGAAAATGTTGATACCTCATTTTCTTTGATATTGTATCTTTAATGATGAATGTAAATAAATCTGTATCTATTGCGGTATAGTTTGCATCTTTTGTATTGTAACTTGTGATTTGTGGTTCGATCTGTGAATCGTAAGCCCTGACTTATGGATTGGATCAGATGGTATTGACTATAAATCTGTTGACATAATTGATCATATTTCAGAGTTTCTTTACGGGTCGCCTGTCCCAAAAGATACGTCGTATCAGATGGGATAATAAATGACGAAGTGCGCCAACAAGCATTGCCAGTGGAGCAACACCTTCACCGAAGCGTTTGAGGGTTGTTCCAGCACAAGACTCTTCAGGTGAGGAATGTGACGCCCAATCCTATGACAGCCATGTCAAGGAAATGGAGAATGAACTGCAGAAGAAAGAGCCAAGTATAACGCACATGAAGGTGTTGATGAAGGCTACATTGCCCCACCGGAGACAGTGGATACAGCAGCTGCCCCCAGGGAGTGTCCAGCCAATCTTAGAAAAGTTTCCATGCTTCAAAAATCCAATATATGTAAGTACTATGGATAGTGATGAATTATTTGACTTTTTAGCTAACCTGAGCTGGCTCAGGGTGAGCTATTAGGATCGATGAATGTCCATCGTCCGTCACACTCTAGTGGTCACATTTTTGCCTCAATTGTCACAAAACTTGGTCAGAATGTTTGTCCCAGTAATTACTCGGACGAGTTTGAATATGGGTCATCTCGGATGAAAAACTAGGTCACATGACCCAAAAATAGAAAAATCTTGTTAAGGCTCTAGAGGCTACTGTTTCAGTCCAAATATCCTGGCAATTTGTCAGAAAGGCTTTGGTGATTTCTAGCTCAACTTTTAATATGGGTCACCTGGGGTCAAAAGTGGGTCACACAGCCCAAATATGGAAAAACCTTGTTAACACTCTAGAGGTAACATTTTCAGCCCAAATATCCTGGAAATTTGTCAGAAAGGTTGTTTCGATGATTTCTAGCAACTTTGTTAAAAGCAGTTGTACTCGGGTGAGCGATAAAGGGCCATTATGGCCCTCTTGTTTATTAAAGAATTGAATCTTGTTTTTCTGCTGTTCATTGATATGAACTGTCAGAAAGTAATCACCTAATTTGCACAAACATGTATTAATGTAAAATTGTGTGTTCATTTTCTGACAGCTCATACATTGATCAGTAAACTTCTAGAATAAATATATCTCACCATTCAATGTGTTAAATATATCAGTAAGTTACAATCTCCCATACAAAAGCAGTATATTCTGTGACAACCTTGTGATGTTGTAATCTATTCGCTTGAGAAATACTAAATTATAGAAGTCTGATCTGGATCTACTCTGGTAGCAGTTGCCATAAGCCCAATATTTATAGAGTGAGCCTCTTTTAATTTTACAGATTATGGCTGAATTAAGATACTTGCTTCAAGTTTCAACCCTTGTTGATGTCATCCAGAGGTCTGAGGCTGTGTTTAAAGCTGTATCCAGCTTGAAGAAGGTGGCAAATGTAAGTAAACTTGCGCAGTTTTAAACATTTCTTAGAACTGTTTCTCTATTTAATTGGAATGTAAAGTACATGTAATAATGGATGAGATAGGAGAAATTGTTAAAAACCAGCAACGACATTAGAATGGCCGTCATATTTCTCCAGATGAGATTAATCACTGTTCATAAATGTGATTGTCATTTATCAGCTTTTTACAGTGCCAAGATGAATTTTACGAATTAAACTTGTATTAATGATTTCAAATGTCTCATTAAGATCCATTATAATGTGACTATAATGCAAAATGTAATGGGAGTAAGGTTAATTACTAAGAGTTTTTTGAGCTGAAAACTAGTGTTTCTCAAAATTACCTGCATTGAATAATTCTAGCAAAGTCGTGACTTTTGCAGACAATTGTGAAAGTAAACGAGGGTAAAAGTAGATCAACGAAAGATATTCCACTTTTAATATGAACTTGTGAACAGCTGTGCTTTGCCTTTTAGGATGCAACTGGTTTGGCAGTGCTGAAAGCGTTAGAATCAGAAACAGCATATAGACAAGGAAAGGGTCGAAGGACCAAGTCTATTGTTCAGATTGTCAAGGTATGTAATAATTGGATAAACAGCATATTTGCTAATTAGAGGGTGCACAATAGCCTACTGTGTATTCAGTATGCCAACCTAGCATCCTTACCTAGAACAGCCACAATGCTAAATAATCAATTTCGACCAGTGAAGATGAAGATCAGACTACATTCATCTGAGTCTTTAATAATGTCTTAATTATATACCCTGTTATTATTAAAAAATATCAGCCTTGGGATATCTTGTAATTATTGAATGTTGGCACAGTAATGGCAATCTTTGTTTATTAACTGACAGATTCGTATCGTATATTAGGGCTTTATCGTTGGTACTGGTTTCCCATTTGACCTACGCCCGCAGAGGAGGTTAGCTATTTTAGGTTTCGGAGGATAGTGCAAGATACAGAAAGCGTTTGATTCCCGAGACACCACTGGTTCTTATACATGCCAGGTGTATAGCACCCATACATGGGACCTCGGTTTTAGTCTCACCGAAAGACTGTTAGTAATTTTAGTTTAATCGAACCCGCTACCCTGAGATAACAAGTCTCGTGCTCTACCAATTGAGCTATCCGGGCTGACTACTGACAGATTTTTCTTGCCAAGCATTGTTATAGTCGAGCAGTGTATCTAAATACCTCTTGTTATTTCAGCTTGAAGGTGAGAATGTTGAACGTCTTCTGTCTTCGCCCGAAAAGTCAGCACCAATGTTGATTGCCATCAGCAAGGAGGAGAAGGTAGTAAACATGGCTATTGTGTGTGACAAAATATACATTCTCCTGGACACTTCAGAAACAGTAGAGGCAATGCTTGTTCTGCTGGGAATGTACTATTTAACAGACTTTGAGTATCCGAAAGTCTAACAGGTGCTAGGTTTTCTGCAAGACAATATTCCAACAGCAGTATGAGGGGCGAAAGACATCTGGATTCATACAATTTATGAAACGAGTGAGTGCAGAGATGGAGAAGTGAGATATATCAATATATAAATATCACACAGCTTTGAGTGTAACAGTTAAAATGTCAACATGAGGAAAATACTGTTACCCAAGGCAAATACTAATAATGATATAGATATAAGAATAAAAGAATCTTTTATTCTGCGGAAAAAAAATTAGTGGGTACTTGACATACTGTTATGGACAAGGGTTCATCACAAAGAATATGTTTTGTCTTGGCGTTTCCGGTATGCACCGCCAAATTAAAACACTCTGAGGAAACATTCAAATGGAATACAATTTTGATCCGTTGTGGTCAGTGTTAATTTGAGTTGTGTACCTATGACATGTAATAATGTGTTGGTATTGGTTTTGCTATATGTAATCTGTTGGATGTAATTTGTCACATGCACTTGTGCCTTTACTTCATGAAACTATGTATTTGTCCTTTTAATGATTATCATTATTGAACAATATAAATATGGTAATTAATTTTATATACCTTACATTCAGATCACATGTATCTCTTTATTGTTATGAATTAATGTAAGTGCATAACTGCTTGTCCGGAAAATCTTCATTCATGAGTCAATGAAATTTACACCTAGAACAAAAACATTTAATTGTTATTCAATTAGATTAGGTCGGAAAATTTAGTAAAATGTATTACATATTTTCTCATTAATCCTGAAACGACTTGTTAATCATTAATCAATGCAATCTTTGGATTTGATCTTGTACATCTGACTGGTTGTTTTCATGTGAAGGGAATTATTCAAGTGTCCAGCGTTGTCCTTGATTGTTTAAAATTATAATTATGCTCATTTAAATGTAATTGTTAAACTGTTAATTGTACTTTGTTCCCAAAAACATGCTCCCAAAAAACATGCTAGTCTATCTGATAACTCGTTTAGTCATTTCGACTCATTTGCATCATTAATAAATAAGTATTTTCTTTAACAGATAGTTAGCTTTTCTTTGTTATCAGTCCAAAGTTGGCAATACTGTAATAATAAAATTGAAACACGTGACATGTTTATCTATTCAGAATTCTAGGTGTTCTAACATGGCACACTTCAGTTTTGAAACATGTCACGTGTTTTAGTTTGAAACGTCTACCGTGTTTACATTAGGTGTTCACGTGTTTTAAAAGTGTAACAGAAGAAGTGTTCTGCTTTGAAACGTGTCACATGTTTCATTTGAAACACGTGAACATGTTTCAAGTTGGAACACTAGTGTTTCCCCCTAAAACAGTGTGTGTTTCAAAAGTGAACACGTGACGCGTTTCGTTTTGAACGTGTTTTAAAAGTGTAACAGGAAAGTGTTTCAAAAAGTGTTTAAAAACGAAACGTCCGTTTTTACAGTGAACATAGTTACGTGTCAGACTAAATATTTACCCACTTAAAATGTTGTTGAAATGCTAATATTTTATTTCGACGGGATGAAAATTGCCACTGCATACTGTGTATTGATTTATTAAGGTTGACAGCATGGTACTACCAATGTTGTGAAATCGGTAGTAACTACAAACATTCTGAAAGAGCATATTAATTAAGTAAAAGTATATAAATGGACTCTTAATGTGAAAAGTGTAATCTAAGCATTTTGTTTTTATATGAAGTGTTAGTAGTACATTTTTTTAAATTAAAACACAGTCTTAAGAAAATGTATTTTGGTGATTATTTTTATCACGTTTTATTTCTGTTATTTATATGTCAGAAATGTTGGTGTTTCAATCGCTCTATCACATACAACAGAAAAGATGCATTTGCTGGAAAAAAATGTGGGATTGACGACACAACCGTACAAATCGACAACGCTTTTAGCATATTTAAATGTGCCTCTGCGTGCTTAAATGAGTATGCATGCTTAAGCTTTTTCTATCAGCCGGAAACGAAGCAGTGTTATGGTTGTCGTACTGGTTACGGTGTAGAAAACATCAAAGTTCCGACGGAAAACCTAGTTGGTTCAGTCTACTACACAGGTTACCGTATGTATATTTTGTATCCTACATTTGTGGGCTTTATCCGTGGGTTTTAGTTTTGTTTATCATTTTTATATTCAATTTAATGAATGAATAACCATTGTCGAAACCGCATGTCGATTTATTCTATACTGAACTTTGGGATTTTTTTCTCTAGATATTTAGAAAACGTAAATATTACCCATCTCGGTGCCAATTTGTAAGTGCATGTCAGATGAGTTGAGTAAAAAATCAGTAAACAAATCGGTACGTATTACCCCATACGTATGACTTTGATAAAAAGCCGCGGCTTACTCTAATGTTTAGTAAGGATTTGGTGGCTTATATTCCAGACCGGCTTATTTTCCAGTCTGGCATATTTGAAGTACATTTCAGCGCTAGAAAATAAACACGGCGTATTTTCTAGTCATCGTCTTCATAATAAAATTAGTTTTTGCCATTTTAGAGTCGGTAAAACAGGTAGAACAGGTGTCAATCAATACAATTCTATGCCAAAAACACTATATGTATAAATAACTGGTCATTCACAAACAGATTTGAAAATTTTGTTGATACTTGTCAGTTTGCGGCGATCTATTGAATTGATTGTACATGTCAGGTAAAGTTTACCCTAGAGCCGTGTTAAAGTAAATTTTTTATGCGTTTGTTGGGTTATGTCCTTGAGGGCATCACATAGTATGGCTATAAAATGTACTCGGCGACTTCGATTTTTATAAATCGCAACACTTAGTCTAGTGTTTCGTTATTATGTGGCAAGTACAAGTAACAAGTAAATAATTATTATTCTGTCAGGTTTCTAGAAACCAGAGTCACAACGATAAAATTACCCTAAGCCATATCAGAAACTAAAACAATCACGTGTTTTCTATCCGTCAAATATACATTTTTTCTCAATATAACTAATATCATATTTGTTAGAGCTTATTTAAAATACTAAACATGTACATGCTAAGTTGAAAATTAAAAAGTCTTTAAAAGCAGATCTATGCCTTACATCTGAGTTTGTTGACCTTCTACGAATATTTGTTAGAGCTTACTTAAAATTCTAAACATGTACATGCTTAGTTGAAAATTAATATGCCTTTAAGGGTAACTCACGCCTTACATCTAAATTTGTTGACCCCCTAAAACCGTCATATTTTGCATATGTAATCTATGATATATCAGCTTTAGTGTGATGCTATTTGAAAGGAAGACGCGCATGAGACGTTAACGTAACGACGTCATTTACCGCCCTACCCATTTCTCACGAGTGGTTGAATATAAACGTTGGTACATGTTCTTAGATCACCAGTCTTTCTGGTTTTAACTGTTTTTCTGTTTAAATAACTCTTTAATTCAGATTTTGGCAATACTGCCTTTTTCAAAAAAATTGTCTGCACTTTTACAATTTACATGTTAACCATCTTTATGACAAGCTTAGAAAGCTAGGTGGCGCTTTAAACTCAGTTTCCATGGAAATATCACAGTATTTTTTCTACAAAAGTCAATTAGTCATGCTAGCATTTTATTATGATTAAATCACTATTTAATCGATTTCGTTTCTAAATGAAAGTATATAGTTGAAGTTGGTCCACTTTCACAACTCTGATAAACAAAGGATTGAAAGATATTTAGGACTCTTTGATTTCTAAGTATAACAAAGCAATTTACTTCGGGTTAAATTCGGGTCAAATTCTTGGGACTTATATGGTCGCTAGTTTTGAAAAGAAAACGTCACCATTCTCCATTAATTATTTAAGACGCCAGATTGAATATTTAAGAGGCACTCCCTACATCTAGCAGATTATATTCTCGAAATATAGGAACGTAAAATGATAAATGAATACAATTTCAAAGAAGAACCTACGGTGAAAAACGCCTCATTTACCACAATTAATCAATATAGAGGCTTTCTGTAATAAATCGCATCCACCCATTATTTGTACAACAACAACTTTTCATAGATTATTGAATAGTTTACAGTACTGCAGTATATTTCAAACCGCTGATTTTATCGATAATGACTGGAAATGCATAGTAAAGTTATAATACTCCCAAATATTCTATTATTTGTGTTTTGGAGGTTATTCCGTTTGTCATCAGTTACAGGGTATGTCCCTTTAATGGGCTAATCTGGTATTCCTATAGCTGGGATTTCTCAAATGCTTTAGGACGGGAAAAGTAGACGAAACAATGCAAAAGGGCCCACGTCAATACAAATCGTGCTTTGGTTGTAAGATAGACCTGACTAACAGAAATTATTTTGGCAGATACTTTTACTCTACGGTTTAAGTTTTTCTGTTGTTTATATTAAAACTGCTCGCTCGCAGTTTGCGGTGAAAAAAAAACAACATAATTTTTAAAAATGATATACCAAAATGTAAAAGTAATGGCTAGAATCGACTACATAGGTAAATATCTAGGTAGCAATTTGCAAAAGATCCATTGAAAAAGAAGGTGGGTTTGGTTTAACGGCACCACTACGCTATTTGGTTTTATTGGACTTTTCAAAAGCGTTTGTAACGCTGTAAAAAATTTGGTTGCGTATAATTTCAAATATACAAATACACTTTACAGGAATTTACAGTACAGATTTTTTTTTATTAGACAATTTATTCTAAATTATGTTATTTTTGGATATTTGAATAACTGTACATTTTTTCATTAAAATTTTAGAGCGAGCAACCTTAACGTTAATTAAGTCAACAAAGAATGCTGCAGTAAATTAAGTAATCATTATTACAACAGCTATATTGCAGAAAATGCATATTCCAAATATTTCTACCCACTGTCTTTTCTAATCGTTTCTAAACAGAAATTGTTTCAATTAAAATGTCTTGTAAATTTTATTCAGCCTTCGTTGAACAGTGAAACAGAAAATGGAGAAATACAATCCTTGGTTCAATTAAAAATAAGAACCTACATGTCTGACAGCAATAAAACGACCTGACTATTTTTGAAAATGTATCAAACACATGATTTTAGTCGTTATATTCTCTTTGTTTAAATTAATGCCAATCGACAGTCCCTCCTGAGTAAACATTACTTATCAAATACTTATCAAATATACATGCACTCAAATGTTTATTGTATATTTTCCTTTTTCCTACGAGATAACCATTTTTAACGGTTTGTAATGTAATTATAAAAAGCTACTTTATTGTGCGTTAATGGAAATTTTATCATTCGATCATTGATTCTGCTGTTATACGACGATAGATCTGAGTCAACCATAAGCAGAATATTTAGTCAAAAGTTCTTTTATGCTTTTAATGAATAAGAAATATTTATCATATTTGCTTTCAAGGGGTTTTTTATCATTAGACCACTTTAGTTAAAATCATCATGAAACACCAAGCTTTATGTCTCTTGATATTGAGATAAAATACTCCCAAAGAACAGTGCGATAATTATGTAGCTTAAGCTCAGATGTCAAATGACACTGATAACATAGATGCTAAATGTACAGTAGCTAGATCAAAGTTTGGAACTACTTTCAAATCGCACCATATTACAGTAAACAGTAAAAATTAAAATTGTCAATTTTAATGGCAACTAAATTGCCGAACACAAACTACCATTAAAGTCCTAAACAATCGTACATACAGTATAATGTAACACCTAATTTTTATACGGTAAAAGTATCAGAATTCGCTCGTTCTGTATCTTTCACATCTTCTAACTCTGTTTTCACTTGGAATATTCATATAGCAATATAATGTAAAACGTCAAAAGATATGGCGGAAAGAGTAAATAAGACAGACCGAACCAGTACGCGGACGCTACCAGTACTACCAGTACGCGGACACTTTCGGTTTCGGCGTTTTCTAAATCAAAGAATCTTTCTTGCATTCTTTTGATATTATATAATTTTATTCGTGCAGTACCAGTTCTTCTTCCGGTATACTAAATGTATTCTTACATTTCCCGATTTTCTACTGGCGATCAAACAAACAGAGAGGAAACCAAAAGGTAATGTAAACAAATCATATTTTTCGCTAATAAAGTGATAATATTAATAGCGACTGGGTTAAAAATAACTTCATTATAAGAAAATTGGATGTTTCTCTTTCTCATATATATCGTATAAAAAAATTCATCACGAAGCCTAACATGTGGCGTCAATTGTGAAGTGCATACTGATCATTAGGGTGCATCTGCAGTTACACACAAAAGTTTTTCTTCATCTTTTGATTTATTGGATGCATAGTTCAAGTTCTAGAAAACAGCAATAATCTATAAATTAACTTTCCTGGACGAAGAATTAAACTTCATGGGGTAAATTGATGACGGATCATTTTAATTATCTACAAACTACGAACTCTATTTTCATCGGTACCTCATGATTTTTAAGTAAAAAATGAAAGAATAATTTTCTTTTAAAAAATCAACACTTGAATTCTTTAAAAAAATCATTAATAAATCTTTTCGAGAAACTGGACTCCTCGTTTCATTCAGTTTTCTTCCCTCAAGAGGGTGTCCGCGTACTGGTCCAATCGTTTGGTTTCTGCAGGCCATGACCTTACCTCGTGCAGAGCGAGACTGCATTCTGTTAAATTACGTCGTGACGTCAACGTCTCGTGCACGTCTTCCTTTCAACTAGCACCACGTTAAACCAGATGAATCATAAATTGCATATGCCAAATATGACAGTTTTCTGAGGAGTTCGACAAAGTCAGACGTAAGGTGGTGAGCTACCTTCTTATCCGATTTGTTCTTTTATAATTTCCATATCCTGCTGCTTGCAAAACTTCTAAACCATAAGAGGAAAATGCTCATACATTCTGCGGGTTTCAAGTAAAAATTAGACAAACGGTAACAGCGATTGGTTAAAACTATCCCGAGTTTATATCATATCCAAGAATAATCGAAAGCACTCTACATAACATTTCTGAACATGCATAAACACCCTGGACCCGAGTTTACATCTACGTAAGTGTTACTGTTTGTGTCAAAGTGTTGCATGCATATCATAAATATACAAGAAAAAGCGGGCCTTGAAACAAAGCTTTCATGTAAAGATTTTGAAATGGGAGATGCAAATTAACTTTACAGACTTTATAACAGAGACAGAATAAATTTAAATTCTAGGTTCATGTAAAGCAAATACTTTGACTGTCGTAGAAAACTGTGGGAAACATGAGGTCACGTGCTACTCCATGGCAAACATTATTAGCAACCTTTAACTAAATTAAAAACGTGTAATGTAAAACATTACTGTTCAATAAAAATATTTTCTAATCTACTTCATGGACCAATATATGTATACACCCTTGGCTGAAGGTCAGTGGTCCTGTTACAGTATGTTCAGCTTTAATCTTCATTTCATATTAGGATGAATTATTTCCTCAGAATCAACTACATGTTTTCTCAAGAGATTTATTTCATCACCACTGTTAAAATGGTATAGAATCTTCATTCAAGCTCAAAAAGGTGGTTTGAATGCCAAACACGTCAGCTTATAGGACTCTCTTGTTATATTCATGCATGCTACTCATTCGGCATAACCCATTAGGTGCCTTTTAAGCAGCCAACTTGTTTTAAATGGAACAATGTACACCAAGTTAAGTGTCACAGTAAGTTAAGTGTTTAACAGTAACTGTTTTATCACTGTGTTAAAAAGTGTAAATAAGATTAAAAACTTTGTTTATGTTCTTATAAACAATGTTCTACTTGAATGCAGTTATATTCCTTATCTGCCTAAAGAAAGTACTAGCGGCTTATTTTCCAATCCGGCTAATTTTCAGGTCCACTTCAACTGCAAAAAATGGTGTCTTGTTATGGAAGCTTTAGGGTATACGACAGGAATTTACACTTGAACATTTTCATTTGAGGCTTCGTTCTAAACTATTTTTCTAGAGAGCTTGAAGAACTTTATTTGTTCACTAAAATATGAGAGCGAACAGCTTTAATCATAGGTTATGTTGGCAGTTTTACGTACTTTCTATTTTGTATTATTAAGAAAATAATTGTAATAATAACTGTATAATTGTAGCGATTTTTCAAATAAATTTCATTTTGCATGTGTTATACAAAATGTCAAAGGATGCAAAGAAAGTATGCAGAATTTAAAACATCTGGCAGGCTTATATGTGTGATACGTTAACTTGATACATTTTGATAAGACGGCAAATTTGTTTATATGTCACTTTTTAGATTGCGTTCAGTTGTGAGTCAATATTTTCTTATGACTGTATATTGCTCTTTTCTTTGTGTAGGTTACATTGGATGTGTAGATAACAATGTACGTGTTCTACGCGAAAATTATACACAATCTCTTACAATGACCAATGAGCAATGTATCCAAAGATGTGTTGCGGAAGGATACAGATATGCGCTAACAGAGGTAATTTTAAAAGTTTATGCAAAATTTAAATTTGCTTTTATTCAGTCATGTAGAATATGGATACCTTTTTTTATTAAACAAAACAAAGTGCAAAATGACAAAATTTACAATTTATTATAACTGATAAACGATACGATTATTTTATAAAGTGTCATAACTGATATGATTTTACAGTGTTCAATGTATAATATATATTGCAATGTTTTATCGCTTAATATCATGATTAAACGGCTCGCATTTTTATATATTGTTATAACCCAATTTCTCTAAGATCATTTATTTTTATTTACAAGGCGACGCAGTGGTGCGATTGTGGAAATGTGTTGAAACATCAAAACTGGTTAGTAGGCAACCATTGTACCCAGGCATGTCTCGGAGACTCAGACCAGATTTGTGGTGGTGATTTTGAAGGCTCTCTGTACACTACAGGGCCTTAGAAACGCAACAGAAGTACCATGTTTATTTTAACGAATTTTAGACAAAGCTCTTTCTAGTTTAAGACCTGGAATGTATTTGTTTTGATTTGATATATTTTAAACTGCATTAATTTTCGTATATGTCGTATTTGCAATTTCACAAGAAACGAATCAATATGATAACGATATTCTTTATTTCTCGTTAACTATACAATATTGATGACTCCGTATCATGTTTCGAATGTCTAGTATCGGTTCGTGTCTCGTGTATCGGTTCGTACCTCGTGTATCCGTTAATGTCTTGTGTTTCCATTCATGTCTCGTGCATCGGTTCGTGTTTCGTGTAATCTGGTTGCATTCGTTTTGTCTATCTTGCAGCATTCATATCGTTGAGCCGTCGTGGCGCAGTGGTAGAGCGTTCGCCTCATGATCGAAGGGCCCCGGTTCGGTCTCTACCATAGCCATGTCGGTAGTGTCCTTAGACAAGACACAAATATTTCCACATTGCCTCTCTCTCTCTATGTTGGTTCCATCTGGAATGAGTCCCGAGAGCGATTAATCTAACTTGTAAGAATTTATTTCGCAATCGAGAATACATAAATTAGTACATACACTTAAGGGAACTTCTAACGCTACCTTTCAATATGTTTGAATATCTCACAAACTGTACCACATATCTTAACCAAATTTTCACAACATGTGGACTGTCGTATTTCACCGCTAGTGAACTAATACATTCTTTGGTGGTTGAGTAAATACCCATTTACCGCACGTGTAATGTACGCTACCCTCGAAATCGAAAGTCGCAAAAATGAACAACGCATTTCACAGGTGTAAGATAAATCTGTTATTCCATCTCTACATTGTTTAACAATAGTGAATTCACAAAATATTAAAAATAAAATCACAAACTCAAATTCCTTTAAATAATGGCAACAATATCACAAAGCGCAAACCAAAATACTTTTTACAAAGCTGTGAAAATGTCACATACAATTAGAGCCCTTTGCTGTACAGATATTCTAGCCATTTTCCTAACTCAAATTTCAACATGTATGAAATGGAGATTAAATTGATTATGATATGATTGTGTTCTGAAAAGTGGAAGCGATCATCAACAAGTTCCACGTGCAGAATGGTTTCATTTTCGGACAGTTTAGGAAATGTCATAACAGCATAATGTTACCCTTTACCAGAATAATCAGGCGCTCCAATTATTGGTTATAATTGTCTTTCCAGGAACATCGTTTTCGAAAACATATACAATATTGTCACCTTATCGTGTATTCAGTCACTGTAGAATGAAACATTTATGTCCGAGAAAAAATGAAATGTGACCGCACACAAGGCCGAGTAGCAGTAACTCTTATACTTACATTCTATCTAATTAACACATTGCGAAAACGGCAAATTTTGCGACTTTCGATTTTGGGGGTTATTATCTTTGAGCGAGTGTAGTTTGATAACCAATGGGTCGTTTGCAATAAAAATTATACAAGATTTGACTAATATACTATCTATTATTCGTGTGACGTTTCAAGTACATTCTTACAGTAGTTTTCAGAATAATGAATAAAGACTAAAGGTAGCGTTAGAAGTTCCCTCAAGTGTATATCATATCGAGTATCGTGTTAAGAATCGTTCGTTGCGTGTGATGATGGCAATATAGATATAGAAAACCTCTTCTGTAGATTGTTTGCATAGTGTTGGTGCTGTTTTCATCAAAATGCTTTCTTTTGACACAGTTTCACGATCGGATTAACCTGTTCAATAATTACTCGAAATTGTTTGTTCATTTTTTACATTAAATATAATTGAGCTATCTGTTTTGTAATTTTAATATTTGTGACTATATAGTAAATCCGATGCTTTAATTTTCGCTATTTTCGGGAATTTCCAACTTCGCTAACTTTAAAATCTCGCGAAAGATTAATTTCACATCAATTTACAAATTGCGAAATGTCGTCCCGCGAAATTTACCTTATTGACAGTATACTGTTTTTAATGACCGGAAATATTTTCAACGAGGAATACACCGCAACTTTTTTTCTCAAAACGTTCAAAATTAGCTATATGAAAAATAGTATATTAATGCAATTTTCAAGAACAACGAAATACATTGTTAGTTTTACCTAAACATGAAAATAAATAACAGCAACGCTTTTGTATGGTTACTACCTACTTGACAAGTCGGTAGTTGCAACTTTATAATATGTGACATGGATACCTCTCACATCAACAAACTCAGTCCCATAAGAAAATTTGTTTAAATTAAAGCACACTGAGTTAAGTTCCAGCATTAACAACGTAGTATCAAAATATAAAACTCAAAATCAACATGCAGAAAAAAAACGCAGTTATGTGCCAGTACAGTCCCTTCCACCTCAGTGGTCGAGTAAATATTTTTAGCTGCTACGTTGTATGGATCTAAACTATGGGGCCTTAAAAATCCAAAATGTATTGAGACGGTACAGTCATATGTATGTAAACGTTTTCTAAATGTACATACAAATGCTTGTAATGATGCTATACTTCGAGATTTGGGTAGGTACCCTATGTACATATTTGCATCTAAACGTTGTATACAGTATTGGATACTGACTTCGGGTATGTATGGGAAGCCCAGGATGTGACAAAAAAAAACTAATTTGTTTTAGAGCAATATACACAAAGGCTTAAAGATCAGTTTATGCAAACATGGCACTTAGAATGTACTGATAGTAGTAAATCGTAGCACTATTCAATGTTTAAATATGCAATTAATGTTAAAAAATATGTCACAGTAATAGATATTGATAAATTTCGTAAATGAATGGCAAGTTTTCGAAGCTCCTCGCATAATCTTATGATTGAAAGGGAAGGTACTTCACTATTTTTAGAGATTATCGAGTCTGTCCATTTTGTGAAACTGTTATTGAAGATGAATATCATTTTATGATTGTATGTCCTTCATATGTTAGTGTGCGATCAAAGTAGTTACCTTTGTATTTATACCAATACACTACTGTAGAGAAATCTTACGACTTAATGTCAACTGAAATTGTTAATTTGATAAGGAATGTATCTATTATAATACAATAAACAATATAGAATTGAAATCATAGCAATCTCTCATACATTAAGGCCATGGGATCGGGCCATAGACCGACCATTCTTCTTTATGTGAGAAAAGTTGGAAGATTCTGACGAAAGATAAGGATTCAGCACTGGTTCCTCTCAAGAACGATGGTACGATTGAAACAGACCTTAACCTCATATAATCCCTGTTGTTTCGTTTTAAAGTCAAAAAATCAATAACTTTAAGTTCCTATACTAAACGAAAATTAAGTGTCAGTTATTTCAATGGCAAGTACATTACCTTATGCAAGACACTAAATAATGAAGATTATCAGGTTAAAATTTACAGAAAGTGTTTGGAACACGAAGAAAAGTATGTGTATTATGTTGAAATCTCAGTGATTCGACAAAATGAATACCCAGATCTTTTTAACTTTCTTCATAATGCATAGAAAAATAATTGTACATGTACTGTGGTTTAATTAGAATACATTTGCATACCAACTTTCATTTTATATTAAAAATTGATTTGTTTGCTGATGACTCAAAACTTCATGATTCTCTCAAATATAAATGCCATTGAATTTAGTCTGCAAAAATTGTAATGATGTTTCAATCTGGTGTTCTCTGAATATAATGTTACCATAGCCAGATAAATCAAAATGTATGTTAAATTCATTAAAAAAAACAGAATGAGAAACGTCCGAAAATTAACCTTTACATTAAAGTGACATTATGCGCATTTAATGCACATAGTATATTTTTGGTGACATCTTTATAAAAGCAATTTTCGGTTGCTGAGCATTTAAATGTGTTAAACTTATGATAATGCCGCATTGGTATTTGAAGTTTTCAAAATAAATGAAGATTGCTGTAGAAATAAAAAAAATGGACTGGAGAAAAATATTTCCTTTCTTGACAGTGATCTCCCTTGTGTTTCTGGTAGAGATTTTGGCAGTGGAAGAGAAGCAACTCCTCCATGCATTTGTTTATTTCTTAAATTGACTCTCCCAGTCAAAATAGGAAAATGAATATTTGAAAAGTTATTATTGTGTACTGGTAGCAGGAAGATTTTGGTGTATTGGGTTAAAAGCTATTATTCCCTCTACCCTTTGTATACACACCTATTTCAGCTGGATTTTTTCTTGAAAAAAATGCGCATAGTGTCACTTTAATGGTAAACATATTGAAACATGTTACGTCTAGAAAGGTTTTAGGCGTTTACATTGATAATACTTTATCTTGGGATATGCAAATTACATCCGTATACGATAATTGTCAGAAAGAGAATGCGAAAATAGTGCTCTTAAAACAAAAGTTAGACTGCTTGACTTTTAAGAACATGTGTATATACCATACAGCAATAGTAAAATGCAATAATGAATTATTTCCTGATTAAATGTCAGATCTATTATCGTTTGCAAACTTGATCTTGTTTTATTAAAGCACAAAACTTATAACATATGCTTTCCTGCCATAGTAGTCATATTTACAACTTTTACCTTTGTGTGTAAGTGAGATAAATTCATTGAACTTGTTTAAATATAATTTAAATTTTTTTTATTAAATACACATTGTATGCAATTTTCATAATAGTTTAATGAGTGATACATGTTTGTATATGAAAACTATCTCAATGTTCTGTTGTAGAAACTGTTTTGACAATAGTAACATGTATGTATTGTATTGTTAAATACTATTTAATGAATCCCAGTGTGTTTGTCGAGCCTGTTCTATTTTGTGTATGTTTTAGAATAATTGATACAAGTCGTGTGTTTTTCTTGTTTTATTGTTTCATTTGCTGTTTGAAGGCAACAGTGTAAATAATTGCTATGTCTGTTCATTCACTTAATGTGCTTACCGTATTGAAATAAAGGATTTTTATTCTTATTTTTACTATTATTAATACAAGGTCAACAATAGCAGAAAGGGTATTTTTGATCGGGGGTCCTGATTTTAACAAACTTCATAAATATCCATTATATAATGCTACACTCAAAATATCTACTATTTGTGCCTTGTGGTTTTATATATAAAAGCCTATGTAAAATCAAGTGACCCGCCAGGTGGATTCACTTTTGACTGTGTGGTCATGATTTGAAGAATATTTATAGAGGTCCGCTAGGCAATGATACATATTTAAGCTCCAATCCTTGTGGGTTCAGAGAAGATGATTTTTTTAAGTTTTTCCTATTTAAGTCTATGTATTTTCAAGTGACCCCGGGCGGGTGCAAGTTTGACCCGGGGTCATGATTTAAACACTATTAGTACATGTTTACTAGGCAATTTACGTGCTAAATATCAATGTTCTAGGCCTTGTGGTTTCAGAGAGGAAGATCTTTTAAAGTTTTTCCTATATAAGCCTATATAAAATCAAATGACCCTCGGGCAGGGTCAAATTCGACCCGGGGTCATATTTTAAATAATCTTGGTAGAGGTCTACTAGACAATGCTATATGCTTAATATCTAATCACTGGGTCTTCCGGTTTTGAGAAGAAGATTCTCAAATATTTTCCTTTCAGTTGCCATGACAACCAGAGTTCTGCATGGAATGGAATTATTTTAAACATTTGACAGAGCTTCATGCAAGGAACATCCCTGCAAAGTTCCATCAACATTGACCCAGTGGTCTTAGAGGACATGTTGTTGTAAGGAAAACGTGAACGTACGTACAACATACGGATATGTACATAGTGTTACAGGCTGCGCATACTAGTATTATTAACAATTACGGCTGCTAGAATATAAACAGAAACAATAATTTTTATGGACGACTTACAGACGGTATGATGAGGAAGGAAAGTCATCCAACTATTATAAAAACTCATCGTGAACAACAAACTAAAACAACACAGTCTTTTATTCATATATCATTTATAAAAAGGGAGTACACGGATGCGAATTGAGTGAATACAAAATACAATACATTTAGCAACAACATAATTATTTATAGCCAATTCGTACTGCATTTTAAAAAAAGTGAGAACCCGGATGAGAAGGGTCAGCACAGGCTACAATACTTCTTACAGTGGGACTCTCGCCATTGCCTGGTTTGTACATACGTCTGCCTGGTATTCGCCACAGTTGTCTATTGTATCTATACACGGCGGTGTCGTCACGGCTAAATATAGCAAACCAATCGTGGTTAAAGTCCCGTTTTAATGAGAAATACTCATATACAGAACAATGACTTTACAAATAGAATTATGATAACACTGTGCTATATTTACTCTAAATCCGATTTGCGCTCAGATTTTTAAATAAACGTCTTTCGTTTTTGTTAAAACTACCTACCGAAATTTCTTAAGAGTTCGCTCAAAATAGAAAGCACTTTAGCTCCGCCCACAATCACGGACCTATATACACATAGGACAGTGCCACAATACATGTCGGTGGCAATGCAAAAGGTCAAATGAGGTTAAACACTAAGTAAGTTAAAGTTTATTAAGTCAAATTTTAACAATTAAGAAAACCCGGTCGCTCGCTACCGCTCGCTCCCTTCGAGTTTCTTTATTGTTAAAATTTGGCTTAACAACACTAACTTATACATACAGTTCTTTCAAATCTATGTCACTCCTTCGCAAAATAGCGTTATCAAATGCTGCTTCTTATTTTGTGCAATATTATTGAAAAATTACTGTGCTATTTTCAGTTTAGTTTATACTAAGTTATTTTAGCTCGAATGTGAAGAAAGCTTGTAGCTAATCAAATTGCTCTCGAGTCATCAGTTCTGCTGTCAAATGAAGAGGTACTGTCGTCCCCCACAGTGGGGCTCGAACCCGCAACCTCTGGAATAAGCGGCAGACACCTTAACATCTACAACAACACTCCACTTTCTATCAGGAATGTTTTTCGCTCAAAAAACGATCAATTCCGCCGGTAAGACATCTTTCTTGGTAATGTAAGAGCTACAAGTAATTGTTCATGCAAAGTGCTAGTTTTCTTCTTTTTTTTAAATACACTCTTTCGAAACTGAATATGATCACTGATACTATAAAGTAAATGACAAAGAACGAACACAAAACATAACTCAATCGGTGGTTTTATCTTGTCTCTAAAACGATCAGTGATCTTTTATATATTGCTGTCAAGCATTTCATCACTAATCAATCATAAAGTGGCAAATTCTGTCTCTTCTGTTCTAAGCGATCATCGTGATTTTAAGAATTACATTCAATAGTTACGTGTACTCTAAGAAAAATAAATCTGACAAGATTTAAAACTAACAAGAGCTGTCCGTAAGACAGCATGCTCGACTATTTCAGTGCTTGCCAATAAAACAAAACTTTTATCAATACATGTATATAGCTAAACAAAATTCTGTTGACTCTAAGTGAAAAATAGAAAAAGGTAGTCGTACAAAATGCCAAAGCTATCTATTGTAACTTAATTGTTGATACCATTGAACACTATTGCTTAGTTTTTTAAACAACTCTCAGAAGTGATAAGGGTATGTGCATTATAGTACCCTGCATGCAAAACTTTAACCAAAGTTTCTAAGTTCAACAAGGGCCAAAATTAGTAATTGAATCAGTCTGGAGTAATATAACCTGACTGTTTGATACCCCTTGAGACTATATTGAAGATTTCAATCAATGACATGATGTGCATGATAGTACCTTGCATGCACAACTTTAAACCAAATTTTCTAAGTCAAACAGAGGGCATAATTTGAATTAAAATCATACAAGAGTTATCTTACTTGACAGTGTGACACACCTGAACACTCAAATAAATTTCAAATCAATGTCATTTTAAGTAATTAATAAGTAATAATGAGATATAGTGTGAATGACAGTAATTTGCATACAAAACTTTAACAACATTTTTAAGTCAAACAAGGGGCATAATTTGAATTAAATTCATATAAGAGTTATCTAACTTGACTGTCTGACGCACCTGAAGACTTTAATTGTTAGATCAATATCATATTAAGCGGTTACTGAGATATGTGCACGATAGACCTTGTATGCAAAACTTTAACCAAAGCTGCAAGGCCAGAGTCGACGCAAATGCGACAGTAATAGCCCTTTACCCCAGTAATAGCCCTTCTTCTAATAGCTTAGCTAAAGTAACCGTTTTACTCTTATTAAATACAGTTGAAGTCTGTATAAAATCTTGTTAGATATCCTAGTTAAAAATATGATACACTTACTTTTAGGATTTTAAATTCTATGTCCTCTTATTTTAACTATAAAAAATCTATCTGCACCTTATTTCAAGATTTTAGATTAAAGCAAATAAGAGTAAAACTTTGTTATTACTGACGTGTCTTCAACATAGCCATGACAAAAATTGTGGTCATTTTGAACCGTGATATCACTTTGACGTAGGACCTGTAGTTGTTCCGGCTGTTCGGAAACTAACAGTCTATTAACTTTAAGGATTGTCTCTACATTTCGAAGTACTTATTAAAACAAATGTGTGTCTAAGAAATTAGAAACTGTATGAACTCCAAAGTAGAATAATAATATTCTATCAGTGATTTCCATAAAAAAAATGATATTTTGAATCAAAATTTAACCAATGTCTGCCTTCACAGCTGGCTAGTTTCGAAAAACTAGTTTAAGGTGTTAAATACATCTCATTGGTAGTCACTTACTTGGACAGAAACCACAGTGAGCAGGACAATATCTATGAGCCCATGGACTGTATATACTGTTACATGCTTCCGGTCTGTAATACCCCGAGCAGTCTATCAAATCTTTACACTCACCAGCTAGTGAACAAAACAGAAATATATCAGGATCAGTTTCATTGACGTTGAAGATATCAACACGTCTATCAATGTTATTATGATAGTAAAGGCAAGAAAAAAAGTAAGCAATATTGTATGTACCCTGAATTGATGTTAATTTCAAGTGATCACAAATCCATTAGATTATTAAAATTATCGGTCACCAAGCGTTTTAACAAAATTTGTATACCTTTAGTTAATAGATGTATAAAAGGGTATATACAGTTTATATACATCAATAAACATATAATTTATAAAGACTCGTTATTTAACGTCGGTGAAATAAAACAAAAATGTAAACATAGATGATATGTGTTCTGTGGTATCACTGGGGTAATTACCTTAACAGGTGTATCAAATTTAAACTTTTGTTTGCTCAGATCCTCACTTAAAACATATGTTTTAACACTTCATAAATCATTAAGCATTAGTTGTTTAAATATTATAAGAAACACACATTTGAAGTTAAAAGGAATTAAAATTCATTTGAAACGAATCAACTTACGAGCTTGGGTCAGGTCACGTGTGACGTACTTTGACGTAGATGTGATTTTGCCTGCGTCATTATAGCGTGACGTCGTTACAAAATGTTATGTTGTTGAAACAGTTGTACCTGAAGTTATTTCTGATAATTGAAGAGAAGTCAGTGTAATTTTTAAATCTTATGATTCGGTGAACGTTAGAATACCGTATATCGAATTGTTTGTTGTTTATTTTTCGCGTACATCAAATTTCGCGATTACGGTCCTGATCTAATTTTAGCAAATCTAATGTTCGCGATTTTTAAAAAGTGGATTTATATTTTAGCGTTTTTGATCAAGGACGAAATTTACCTCGACACCGCTTTATAAACAAAGGGAGATCGCTGTCCGACAGTGCTATTTACCGGTATTATACCGTTATCCTGAATTGTCTCGGTTTGTTGTTTTCATTTTGCTGAAATGACCAATACATAGTGAAACATCATGTAAGTTTATGCATTTATTAATACATTTACATTAAAAGATTGAAAGAACGGTTAAATTTATATCTTTTTTATCAGAATAATAACTTGATCTATATAACAATTTTGTAAATAGTGTTTTTTTTTCTAAAAAAAGAATTAAATATTTTACACTGTTACTAAATTATCAAAATGGCCGAACGTATTTTTTTGAAACAAAATGAGAGTACTTTAAGTTATTAATTTCAATAACTGCGCCAGGGAGGCTAACGGAATGCGTTTGGCTTACATATAGACAAATTATTAATTATACTATTATGTCAAACAAAAATAAGAAATATCTTGTTTATTATCTGTTAGTTTATTCAAGATACCATTTTAAAACGTAGCAATACCCGGGCAATTTTAACTGTTTCTTAGTACGTGTTTATTTCTATGCTTATGTGTTTTTGTACATTGCGTCTTTGGAATATTTCCTTTACAATATTTACAAGAGCTAGATTGATGACACATTCATACAATTTTAACTGTCTTTATACAAGTTTGGCTTTCTTACATTTGTTATCGATCAGGATACAATGAAACAGACTCATTATGAACAGACTTATTTATGTGTAATATTTAGACCATCTGTGCGGTTATTGCAACAAGGACAAGAACAACATAAAGCAAATATTTTTGTTGTTATTGTAACTCTGCATTGTACACTGAATATTTAAATACCAAAGGTATATCAATTGCGTCTTTACTAAATATTTACAATTACTTCTTTCGGGTGTATCGTTGGTGTAGTTTAAACTTAAAATGGGAATAGAATATAACAAGAGCTGCCCCTCGTAAGTGACGAATGACCCCAAAAGAGGTATCTCACAGTCTGTGCCCTCTCCGTGTGCTCAACAATTGTGCCATGTAATTTTAAAATCCCTCCATGCACGACAGAGTTACCATGCATACAGGACTCAATTTACTCTAGTGTGACCTTGATCTTTGAGGTATGGACATGTGTCTTGCACGCGACACATTGTCTTGTGCTAAACATATGTGCCAAATATTTTTAAAATCATTCAATGCATGACAAAGTTACAGTCCGGACACGATTGTATGCATATGTACAGGACTCCATTACTTTTAATCTAAACTCTAAGTGTGAACTTGACCTTTCAGATAGGGACGTTGGTCTTGCACATCGTGTGTGCCAAGTTATTTTAAAATCCTTCTATGCATGACAAAGTTACAGTCCGGATATGGATATGTACATATGTACAGGACTCCATTACCAATAAACTCTAAGTGTGACTTTGTGAGTCTTGCTTGCGACACATCGTCTTGATGTGCTAGACATCTGTGCAAAGTTATTTTAAAATCCTTCAATGCATTACAAAGTAACAGCACGGACACGAAAAAATGTAAGGACGGACCCACGGTCCCACGGACGGTGCGATTTTAATATGTCCAACTTTGGGGCCATAAAAACAAAGATCTTAAAGGAAATTATTTTTATACATTTCAAAAGTTGAGGTTTAAATTATTTTGAAAAATAAATCCTTAACTTGAAAGTAATCCTCTGGAGTTTAAAAATCTAATCTATGATATAAGCAAATCAAAACAGGTTAAATGTTATCATGAGTCTGACACGGTCACAGTGTACGTTTCGAGAAAATTTGTTTTGAAGTTAAATTTAAGCATATAACCTGCATTATTAAAAAATATTATAAACTTACCACTTTTAGCATCACCTAGGCACAATCGGCCATTTGACGACGGGGGTGTGCTGGCGCACTTCCTGTACCTTGATTGTAGCCCTATACCACATGTTGAACTGCAACCTTACCATGGTCCCCAGTCCGACCAACTGTCGTCAACTGAGCATGCCCACATTAAACTAAGTATTTCGCAATCACTCATTCGTACACTATTTTGCATATTGTCAATACAATTACATGCTTTTTATGAAAATGATAAGCAATGCGGGATTCCAAACACGCTCTAAACAGGCGTATTTTTGTGGCATTCATGTCAGAAACAATTAAGTAAGCTTGATTGATATGACTATAAACTTTAAGACGTAGTCTGATGTACTTACTTGCGAAAATATGTACACTAGAATATATAGTTACACTTAACCCGATTCTCTTGGGTGTAAAAATGTTCGTCTTGGAAAGTGAGTGTTACCAATGATATCAATAATCACTTTCCTATGGGATTGTGCAAACATTGGCGAGGACCTTAGCACAGCTCAACATTCATATTAATCAGTCATACGCAGCTCAATATAGTTCGATGAGATTCAAGTAAATGTCACATTATAATTCTATAAAGTATCCTGAGAGTCAGCTAAGTCTAAAACATTTGTCTTTAATACTGATGTTTCCATTAAATTTGAAATAAAACATATCTTCATATCGTAATGCTGAATGCGTAGGAAAATTACATCCTTCTATTTTTAGATATAAAAGCCCCAAGTTAATGGGTTTATTTCCACTTAAAGGGTTTGATAAAACGAGTGAAAAAGCGCTTTAAAAAACCTAGGTCTCTCACTACTTTAAGACGATTCAAGGCATATAAGTAGTATATATCGTATACCTGTCATTCAAGGCATATAAGTAGTATATATCGTATACCTGTCATAAATACAAAATCCTGATTGGTCGATAGCGCTCATGTGCCGGGTCCGCAAAAGTATGTGTAGACCTTGAAATTGATGTTAAAACCTGCACGGATTTCAAGACGTCATTTCTATTATATTTTCGCACAATTTTCACTACTTTTTATGAGGTAAACGATAAAATAATTTTAGACTAATGTTTCGGTCAATATATAGTTTTGCGGACCTGTGAAAAACTTCGTCATCGGTCAATATCATTTTTAACAGGTCCGCAAAACTATATATAGACCTCAACATTTCCTTGATGTGCATATGATTATCTTCCGTACTCAGCGTAAGTTGACGTTTACAGCGTAGTAATTTCTAAATCCAGCCCGTGAAAAAAAAACTGTTTTATGGAGCCTGTAAGCTATGAACTATTTTGCAATCGTTTGAATCTGTCTGTACTGTACATTTGCAAGAAGAAATACTTTACCAAATGTTTAAGCTTTACATTCCAGCCATTGTCTGTAAAATCAGCGTCTAAAATACAGTACAGTATAAAATTCAATAATCTATGTGAAGTTGCTGTTGTACAATAAATGGATGGCACGTGGTTTAATACAGAAGGTCACTACATGTATGTTTACTATTTGTGACCAAATGAGGATTGTTTTCGATATATGTACGTTGTTCTTTATAATTCATTTTACGTTCATTGAACACATTATTTTTGTTTGGAGAATATAATCTGCTACATATAGGGATTGCCCCTTTTAAGGTTGCTAGTTCACATTTTCCAATAAACGAAAAATACTCCAAAGTAGTATACTATAGCATAAAATGTAAAAAGGATAGCTAGCATCAACAACACAAGTAAAAACTCTACATAGCAATTTGAGAAGGTTTGTTGAAAATGTTGGTGAGCCGCTACACTATATGTTTTAATTGGAATTTCAAAACTGTTTGATGTTTTACAGGAATTTATACATATGGAACGCCAAATCTGCAAAAACTCAAATATAGGAGTTTTACAAATAATTAGAGATATCTACAAATAAGTAGAGACCCCTATAAATCAATTACAGAACTGTACAATTAATTTGAATATGTCTCTTATTACTTTTTGCTATCACTATATAATTATTGCCATCTCTTAATCATTTTGCTCTCATTAAATAGATAAGAGAGCTCATTCAATCAATAGAAGAGAAATCTAATTCAAATTAATGACAATAACAAATGATTTAGAGATAGCTCTAATTCGAACAACTTCATACTTTATTGATTTTAAGAAGATTGCACTAATTATAAAAAAGAGCTCTTTAATTCAATTGATGAGAGCACTTATTCGACTAAATATAAAACAACACAATGTAAATTAAAAATTTGTCCCTGGTGCAGTGAAAGCAGGAGAGCAGAATGGCGGAAAATTTAAGCAATCCGATAGACAATCCAATAGGTACGCCGAAAGAAAATATATTATTGCATATTTGCAGGGGAAAGTATTCATTTATTCCGCACGCACGGGGAAATGACCAAATACTTTCCATGGAGCGCGGGCTTCCCTGACAGCATCTGAACTGATTTCGTGTAACTCATGCATGCACACTTTGTTATTTCCTAGCTACGTTTCGTGGCAGTTTTTATATAGAAGATTGTCCATCAACCTAAACTAAGGTCTCATAAGAAAGAAGAAAATCATGTCCAAGTAAACGTTACAGGAATTCCATTTTGAGATTTAGTTCGTATTTCAGGGGAAGCAATACCGGGACACAATAACGATTCAAGTTACGAAAATTATTGGAGTGAGGGAGAAATCAGTAAATCAAACTCGAAATTACGAAAATGGATTTGGAGACAAAAAACAAGGTGTGACCTTTGGGAAAAACCCAATGCCACACGTATCACAGTCCTACCCAGCTGTAAAATAGGCAGCAGTACTGAAAAACTCGCTGATTCTCCCGCGAGCGTGATTACATATGGAAAGAGTGTTCAAAAATCATTCAAAAAGCTACGGAGCCTTTGTCGTACTCGAACTAAAATATATTCGTATAAACTAACCACTTTGTCCTAAAGGTTGATGTCTCTTATTACTCAAAGAGTGTTTTTGCTACTCAGGATTCAAAGTGAATCGTTTTCATTTTAAGTTATACCGTTGCTAAATTATTCAACAAGCTGTGCATGACGCATATCAAAACAAAACATGCAAGAAGCGTTGTTTCCATTTCTATACTATTGCCACATCAAATTCTAATAATACGAATACTTAAATAGAAATATGCAAATAAAATTAATTTATTCAACTTGTATGGTCAAAATATTGACAACGATTTCGAATTTAAATAGATTACATTACGTGCCTTGAGCGAGTGTAATGAGCCTTGTATCCCATATCTTTGCACTGAAACTGGGATCGACGTGCATATATCCAATTTAGCTGTAGCACTTTTTGAATATGAATATAACGTTATAAACATAATGATCTTGTTCAGTTTCGCAGGTTTCACGTATATAATGACTTTCTTTTATCACACAACTTACTAAACCAATGCATACACATCAACCTTATTTTGGAACGAAATTCAAAAACGTTATTTGTTTTTTCCAAAAATTTGCTTTTATTCACGAGTTACTAAAATTTCAATAATATTTGAAGATGGATATAAACATTTATGTGCCTCCACTTATTATATTTTTATCGCTGTTCTTTTTCAACGTAATTACCCCCTTTATTTTTGTGCTCTTTTTCCAACGACTTTTTCGTCTGTTGTTGCAAATCCTCTCGGATAAAAGCGAGGATAATTTCCGTCATTCGCCTCCTTATAAATTGCAATACCCGAGTTTTCTATTTCAAAAAGACTACAATCTCTATAGTGGATAATTGTTGGTTTCGATTTAATATCACATTATAATTTCACAAAGTAGGTGCAAAAGTGATGCTACTCTTGTGATGTTCCTTCAATCTATTATTATTCGTGAAATAATTATTTTGAAGCATTCAAACATTTACACCCAATATGAGTCATTCAGGTTGATGTGAATGAAAGCTTATAGACTTAGTTAGTTAAGTGGTATACGACCATCATGACTCTTCTTTACTAAGTATGATCTATGAGAATGTATCAAATTATTAATTTGTTTGCAGAATTCTTTTTGTGAAAGTTATGTTGCAAGTTTGTTTTGACCTACGTAAATTGAGACCAAATCGAATTGTCTTTTAACTCTGGAATTGTAACGGGTGTCTTCACAGAAGAAAACACATGACATATTGCATCGACTGTTATCATATTGTGTTGAAAATTTGAGTTTAACAAAAGAATTGATAAAATATAGTTTGCCTTTCCAAAAACGAAAATAGGTTTTCCTACTTATCAAATAACTTTCTGCAGCAGTTTTTCAAGCAGGGAAATACAGTTTGAAACTGGCTTCTTAAACTTTACCATAGCCGTGGAATATTTCTGTGTTTGAAATACTGCTGGCTCATATCTTTATTTAGCTCAGATCTTTATTCATACTAAACATTTCATAAACCACTCCTGGCTCATATCTTTATTTAGCTCAGATCTTTATTCATACTAAACATTTCATAAAACACTCCTGGCTCATATCTTTGTTTAGCTCAGATCTTTATTCAAACTAAACATTTTATAAAACAATGATAGCTCAGATCGTTATTCAAACTTAACATTTTTTAAAACAATGCTATCTCAGATCTTTATATACTAAACATATTATAAAACAACGCAAATGTTCTTGAAAATCAACGACATGTAATTTGGAAGCCACTATGTAGGAACAACGGTTTTCTATGACATCACATCAACATACGTGTCAGACTAAAAATTTACCCTTCTATTTGCCTGAACACTTAAAATGTTGATGTACTGTTAATATTTTATTTCGACGAGATGAAAATTGCCATTGCATACTGTGTATTGATTTATTAAGGTTGACAACATGGTACTGCCAATGTTGTGAAATCGGTAGTAACTACAAACATTCTGAAAGAGAATATTAATTAAGTAAAAGTATATAAATGGACTTTTAATGTGAAAAGTGTAATCTAAGCATTTTGTTTTTATATAAAGTGTTAGTAGTACATTTTTTAAAATTAAAACACAGTCTTAAGAAAATGTATTTTGGTGATTATTTTTATCACGTTTTATTTCTGTTATTTATTTGTCAAAAATGTTGGTGTTTCAATCGCTCTATCACATACAAAAGAAAAGATGAATTTGCTATGAAAAAATGTGGGATTGACGACACAACCGTACATATCGACAACGCTTTTAGCATTTTTCAATGTGCCTCTGCGTGCTTAAATGAGTATGCATGCTTAAGTTTTTTCTATCAGGCGGACACGAAGCAGTGCTATGGTTGTCGTACTGGTTACGGTGTTAAAAACAACAAAGTTCCGACGGAAGACCTAGTTGGTTCAGTCTACTACACAGGTTACCGTATGTATATTTTTATCCTACATTTGTGGGCTTTAACCGTGCGTTTTAGTTTTGTTTATCATTTTTATATTTTATTCAATAAATGAATAACCATTGCCGAAACCGCATGTCGATTTATTCTTAACTGCACTTTGGGATTTTTTTCTCTAGATATTTAGAAATCGTAAATAGCACCATCTCGGTGCCAATTTGTAAGTGCATGTTAGATGAGTTGTGTCAAAAATCAAACAAATCGGTACGTATTACCCCAAACGTATAACTTTGATAAAAAGCCGCGACTTACTCTAAGTTTTCGTAAGGATTTGATGGCTTTTTTCCCAGACCGGCTTATTTTCCAGTCTGGCATATTTGAAGTACCTTTTCAGCGCAAGTAAATGCAAAACGGCGTATTTTCTTGTCATCGTCTTCAAAATAAAATTTGTTTCGGCCTTGCCGTTACATATTAACTGCTGTTGTATGTATGTTGAATGTTTTTGTATACTAGATGGAACAAACTTTCAAGGCATGTCAGCGATAAACTGAGCATCGGATGGTGTGATGTTTTATCTTGCTACAGCAGCCTATGTTAGTTATTATGAATTCATGAATTGAAACAAATGGAACTCTCTGAATTATTCCCGTAAGGATTTATTTGAATCGTTTTTGTAGGGCAACTGGTGAAACCGGCAGACTTCTTAATCGCCTCGTCGGTCATCAAACATTCATGACGCTGTGCAACGACTAATGCGGCAAATATTACTAAATAGTCAATGCACCCTAACATAAAGATATGTCGTATACTTTCTACAGCAAATTGACGAATATATTATGATTTCATACTGTCATTTACAATTCCATCAGGAGACATGTTTCTTGGGTGGTTTCCAAGTTCGATCAAAATTGCTGAGACGGATATTATTTGTTGATGTTATTTTTTGTCAAGTTGCTTATTTGTCATTCATTCGAATTGCTAACACGTCCTTTCATAAAAACAAAAATAATATCAAACAGGGAATGCCACGTACCAAAAACGCAGCCTCCCCAAAACGAACCCCACAGCACCCAGAAGTGCACACCACCAACACACACACACACACACACACACGCACACACACGACACACACACAATCATGTACACACACACATATACACTACCAACACACACTAGCATACAAAGCAAACACACGAGGACAAAACGAACAATTAAAGGAACACAGTGGGGCACCGCCGTGGAACAGCCAGTGGCAAAAACACCACTGGGGAGCTTAAACCGGTTTATGGTGCGCATCCAACCTCACTCTTACCCCCACCATGTTCCAAAGTCACAGGACAGTGTAAATAAAAGTAATCCCTGCTAGGTGAATCTCTAACACACGCAATGGAAACAAAAGGCATGGTATGTAAAACACAAAAATGCTCGTGTATAAATATATAAAAAGCAAACCTTGAGAACCAAAAAACGTATGTACTCAATGCCTTTGCAGAAGGCAGAGCACCAAGAGAAACACCCTTAAGGGCCCGACGAAACAGGCCAGAGGACAGAAATCAAAACAGTTTCGTCCCAGTGGGATTTAAAAACTGCCCATCACAGAGTCCTCCCCCTCTTCCGTCAGACACAATCAAAGAGGGAAGCATAGCGTCCAACTGTAAACGGGTTGAACACCAAACATGCGGTGTGTCTCAAAACAGTTGGGTCGTAACCTCTTTTAACAAAACGTTTTATAATTTTAGCAAATACAGTTGGAAAATTGCCATGACCCAAAATCTTACGAAGTTTGTAAACCACATCCCCATAAAAATCGGGTTTTGAAATACCTTCTCGCAGAAGAGTCTTTAGATTACTATTGAATTTCAAAACCAAATCAGAATTACGATAGTAAAATTTAGCAAAATATTTACGCAATTTGTAATAACGGTAGCCCTGTTGAAGAAGTTTATTTGTAATATATTGATTACGTTCATTGAAATCCTCAACATAACTACACGCTCTGGCAAACCGAATTAACTGAGAAATGTATACCCCATAAGATGTAGCATGAGGTACATCCCCATCCAAATGGGGGAAATTTACAATACTAAAATTAAAATCATCCCTCTTGTCATAAATTTTGGTATGTATAATATTGTTATAAATAGAGAGATGTAAATCTAAAAATGAAGCACCAGTATCCAAATTGTTAGTTTTAATTAACTGGAGTTCCCGGGGATAAATAGTGTCCACCAATTGACCAAAAAACGGGTTATCCATATTAAGAATATCATCCAGATAGCGTGATGTATTATTAAAAGCAGTGATAATGTCTGCCTGAGTGTCTGGAGAAAGACTCAACATAAAGTCTCTTTCATAACAATATAAAAACAAATCTGCGACAAGGGGTGCACAATTTGTTCCCATGGGAATACCGATTACTTGTCTGAAAACTGCATTCCCAAACCTTATATAAATGTTGTTCAATAAAAAGGAAAGGGCTTTACAAACTTCGTCACAGGTCCACATAGTATAATGTTTAACAATACAGCTAGTAAAAAAAGCTTTATCGAAATTGCAGGCGAGAAATGTAACATTCTCCCTGGCAAAAGTCTTTTGAATTAGGGCAGTTAGCTTGTCATTTATCAAATTATGTGGTAAAGTGGTATACAGTGTAGAAAAATCGTATGTACTGACTGAAGTTACTTTGTAATTATTAACTTTAAACTTATCCAGGATTTCGCCAGAATTTTTGATCGACCAAAATAAATGTTTACCAGAGTTTTCGTATACTTTATCACAATAACTTTTCACATGGGCTTTTATAGCAGTTAGGCAAGATGTTAATAGTTTTGAAATATTTGTAGTGGTACAAGAGCTTGAATTAGCGATGAAACGAGCTTTATATGGTTGTTTATGTAATTTAGGAATCCAGTACATAGTAGGAAGTTTAATATGTTGATCATCTATACGAACTTTCAAATTAGAAACTTCACTGATGTGATCAGTGACCACATTTTGTTCAACGGAAGGACTCAATATATAAGCTTTAGTGCTATTTAGTTCGTTTTGTAAAACATTAATATAATGTAGGCGTCAAATGATGATAATATTGTTGGCCGCCTTGTCTGCTGGAACTAAGACATACTTAGAATGAAATTCTTGGATTTCCTTTTTCAGATGTCTTAAAGTAAACTTGGGTTTTGATGGAAGTAGGTGTTCATTTGTTTGGTAAAATTTTATACGAGAATCGACAATGTTAAAAATACTTCGTTTCCAAGACGTTAATGCATTTGGATCAGCATTCTCACGACGACACCATTTAACACAAAAAGTTTCGATGGATTCCGCAATATGACCACGACAAGCATGAAAATCAATAGTAGAAGGAATTCTGTAGTTTAGTTTGGTCCTTTAAAGAATAAATTACGAATACGCTTGTCTTTAATAATATCAAAATTACCAGTGATGACATGACCGGCATCTGAATAGCAAAATTTCGAGTTTTTACATTCGCAGTAAGAAGGGGTATTTGTTTGAACATCTAGGTCGGAAACAATTTTATTGTAATTGAATATAACATTTCTAACAGGTGTTTTATATTTATAACAGATAATAGGAACTTCGGAGTTTCGGAAATACTTAGGCACAGAATCAATGACACGTCTATCACGAAATATACTGGATATATCGATGAAGTCAATACCTTTATTAATGAAATGAATTTTAAGAAAATGTCTATCATGATCAGATTGAGTGTCAATATGTGGACGGAGAACGTGTTGTGTGTAATGTTGGATAAGATATGACACAGTGTAAAACGGATCTGTTTGAATAACGTACTGGTCCGCTTCCTCGTCTAGTTTTTTAAGAGACTGAATAGATAAAGATGTGAGACGAGAAAGCATTGAATGTCTACCAGAGTTTGAAAGAATTATATCGAGGTCTGCAACAGAAATATTGACTTTTGATTTGCGCTTAATATTACCATTGCGTCTAATTCCATGAGACCTAGATTTACGTTTCCTAATATTTAAAATTGAAAATATATCGATATCAGGGTTTTTAGAGATATTACCTTCTTGATAAATATTATCATTTAAGCCCAACGGAAACGGTGACTGTAAATTTTTAATCCATTTGAATTCTGCTAAATATCTGGCTTTATATGTCTAGCCATATGTAATTACCGAAATCGACTCATCTGTTTTGAGTCTTGTATAGAGAAGAGTAAAATGTTATTGAAAGGAAAAAATGGTCGGTAGTGGTCATGCTTGAATTTTATGTGGTACTTATCCTGTGTTTGGACCAAAAACATTCTGCTCGAGTTTATTTGAATGTTTTGCGTAAACTACGTCTGATTCCCTGTTAATGATGTTGTTTTCTGTAATTCAATGTTATTTCGTGTAATTCAATGTTGTTGTTTTTTTCTGTTATTCAAATATTTTTTTCTGTAATTCAATAGTGTTCTTTTCTGTAATGGAATGTCCAGTAAAACTACAAGTTTAACAGTAACAGTTTTATCACTGTGTTAAATAGTGTAAATAAAATTAAAACATTTTTATGTTATTATAAACAATATTCTAGTTGAATGCAGTTTCATCCATTATCTGTCTATAGAAAGTACTAGCGGTTTATTTTTCAATCCGGCTAATTTTCAGGTCCAATTCAACCTAAAAAAACGGTGGCTTATTTTTCAGACCGGCTTGTTTTCAAGACTGGCTTGTTATGGAGGTTTTAGGGTTTACGACAGGAATTTACACTTGAACCTCTTCATTGGATGCCACGTTCTAAACCTTTTTTTTCAGAGAGTTTGAAGAACTTTATTTGTTCACTAAATGATAGCTTATGATATATGAGAGCGAACAGCTTTAATCATAGGTTTTGTTGGCAGTTTTACGTTCTTTCTATGTTGTATTGTTAAGAAAATAATTGTAACAATTACTGTATAATTGGAGCGATTTTTCAAATAAATTTCATTATGCATGTGTTATACACAATGTCAAAGGATGCAAAAAAATGTATGCAGAATTTAAAACATCTGACATGCTTATTTGTGTTATACGTTAACTTGATACATTTTGATAATAAGACAGATTTTATTATATGTCACTTTTTAGAATTGCGTTCAGTTGTGAGTCAATATTTTCGTAAGACTGTATATTGCTCTTTTCTTTGTCGTAGGTTACATTGGATGTGTAGATAACACTGTGCGTGTTCTACGCGACAATTATACACAATCTCTTACTATGACCAATGAGCAATGTATCCAAAGATGTGTCGCGGAAGGATACAGATATGCACTAACAGAGGTTAAGTTTATACAAAATTCAAATTTGCTTTTATTCAGTCATGTAGAATACGGATACCTTTTTTTAAAACAAAAAAGTGCAAAATGACAAAATTTACAATAACGTGTAAACCATACGGTTATTTTATAAAGTGTTATAGCTTATATGATCTTACAATGTTCAATGTATAATATATATTACAATGTTTTATCGCTTAATATCATCATTTAACGGCACGCATTTTAATATATATTATCATAACCTCATTTTTCTAAAATCGTTTGTTTTTATTTACAAGGCGATGCAGTGGTGCGATTGCGGAAATGTGTTGAAACATCAAAACTGGTTAGCAGGTAACCATTGTACCCAGGCATGTCTCGGAGACTCAGAGCAGACTTGTGGTGGTGATTTTGAAGGCTCTCTGTACACTACAGGGCCTTAGAAACGTAACAGAAGAACCATGTTTATTTTAACGAATTTTAGACAAGGCTGTTTGTTGTTTGAGAGTTGAAATGTATTTTTTTTGATTCGATATATTTTATTAAGAATGCTTTAAACTGCATTATTTTTCGTATATTTCACATAAAACGAATCAATATGATAACGATATTCTTTATTACTCGTACTCCTAAACAATATTGATGACTCCGTATCATTTTTCGAATTTTTCTAGTATCAGTTCGTGTCTCGTGTATCCGTTCATGTCTTGTGTTTCCATTCGTGTCGCGTGCATCGGTTCGTGTCTCGTGTAATCTGGATGCATTCGTTTATCGTGCGTTTTGTCTATCTTGCAGCATTCATATCGTGGAGCCGTCGTGGCGCAGTGGTAGCGCGTTCGCCTCATGATGGAATGGTTCCCGGTTCGATCCCTACCATAGCCATGTTGGTTGTGTCTTTAGGCAAGACACAAATAATTCCACATTGCGTCTCTCTCTCTCTCTCTCTCTCTCTCTCTCTCTCTCTCTCTCTCTCTCTCTCTCTCTCTTCTAGTTTAATTCCATCTGAAATCAGTCTCGAGAGCAATTAATCTAACTTGTAAGAACTTGTTTCGCATTGTGTTAAGAATCGTTCGTTGCGTGTGATGATGGCAATATAAATGTAGAGATAATGTGGAAACCCGATTGCGTAGATTGTTTGAATAGTGTTGATGCTGTTAGCGTCAAAATGCTCTCTTTTGACACAGTTTAACGATCGAATCAACCTATTCAATTATTACTCGAAATTGGATTTTTTACGACTTTGTTCATTTTTTACATAGAATATAAATGAGCTATTAGTTTTGTAATTTTAACATTTGTGACTGTATTCCAAACTTTAAATTTCGATATTTTCGGGAATTTCCGTCTTCGCTAATTTTAAAATCTCGCGAAAGATTCGTTTCACATCAATTTAGAAATCGCGAAATGTCGTCCCGCGAAATTTATCTAATTGACAGCATACGGTTTTTAATGGTCAGAAATATTTTTAACGAGACATACTCCGCAACGGGCAGTTTTTCTTCTCATAACGTTCAAAATTAGCTAAATGTAAAATAATAAATTAATGCAATTTTCATGAGCAACATAATACTATGCTAGTTTTACTCAAACCTGAAAATAAATAACAGCAACGCTTTCGTATGGTTACTACTTACTTGACAAGTCGGTAGTTGCAAGTTTATAATATGTGACATGGATACCTCTCACATCAACAAACTCAGTCCCAAAAGAAAACTTGCTAAAATTAAAGCACACTGAGTTAAATCCCAGCATTAACAACGTAGTATAAAAACTCAAAATCAACATGCAGAAAAAAACGCAGTTATGTGCAAGTACAGTCCCTTCCACCTCCGTGGTCGAGTGAATCGAGTCTCTGACTTGAAATCACTGTAATCTCTCATAGATTGTGAGGGTCATGGGCTCGACCGACCATGCTTCTTAATGCGAGAAAGGTTCGCAGATCCTGACGAAGGATAAGGATTCAGCACTGGTTCTCCTCAGGAACTATGGTTAAGTAATTATCCGGTTGTAAAAATGACCAAAATATGATTTAAACGGACCTTAACCTCATATAATCCCTGCAGTTTTGTTCTAAAGTCAAAAGATCAATAACTTAACTGCCAAGACGAGGCAAGACTTAAACTTATTCGTTTGTTCCATTTGGTAGCTTACACTTCACAAGGAGGAAAATTTCATAGCCATTATATTGCTTCAGCTTAAGTATGTTCGAATGCTGTTCATTGTGATATGTGCTATACTCAATGGAATTATCTTTAGCTTTTCTGTTAGGAATATAGTCCTTAGGCCGGCTGGTCTGACTAACCAACACTTATGAAAATATCAAAAGCCGCCAACATCTATAAGACGTATCTATAGACACCTAAATAATATATCGCTAACCTGGATTCTCTTGAATTAGACCAAAACTGTGTAACAATACAGCTTTAACACATAATTGACAAATGGCTCAAAGATAAAGATTCTGGTAATTACAGTGATGCAGTTTTCTTGATTTACAATAGGCTTTTGATATAGTTGATCACTATAAAGTGTTACATAAACCGAAACTGCATCACTTTTCATATCGCTTTTTAACTTTTCCAAATCGTATTAAAGTAACCAAATGCAACGGGTAAAATGAAAAACAAACTATCTAAACTAAAGTGTATAAAGTTTGGACTTCCACAAGGGTCAATATTAGGTCCTTTGTTATTTGTAATATATACAAATGATTTTAGTATTGTTCCCAGTAATATGAAAATTGATTTGTTTGCTGATGACTCAAAGCTCCATGATTCTCTCATATATAAATGTCATTGAATTTAGTCTCCAAAATTGTAAATGCTGTCTCAAGCTGGTGTTCTCTGAATATATTGTCACCATAGACAGATAAATCAAAATGTATGTTAAATTCATCAAAAAAAATGAGAAACGTCCAAAACTTAAACCTTTAAATTAACGGTACACATATTGAAACATGTTACGTCTTCAAAGGTTTTAGGCGTTTACATTGATAACATTTACATTTATCTTGGGATATGCAAATCACATCTTTATGTGAACATTTTCAAAAAGAGAGTGCGAAAATAGTGCTCTTAAAACAAATTAAAATTATATTGAATTGATGGAACAAGCATGTATGAAGAAATCGTTTTATACCGTATAAATAGTTCCATGTTTTGATTAATACTGTTCTGTATGGGGTAAATGCATTCATTCTAAAGGTGATATAGACATAAAACTACAAGCTCGTATCATTCTACAAAGTCCCTTTATGCCTTTCGTAGAGTTATTTCAAAAGTTAGACTGGTTGACTTTTAAGAATATGTGTATGTACCATACAGCAATAATGGTCTTAAAATGCAATAATGAATTATTTCCTGAATAAATGTCAGATCTTTTATCGTTTGCAAACTAGATCTTGTTTTAATAAAGCACAAAACTAATAACATACGCTTACCTGCCATAGTAGTCATATTTGGAACTTTAACCTTTGTGTGTAAGTGAGATAAATTCATTGAACTTGTTAAAATATAATTTAAAGATTTTTTATTCAATACACATTAATGCAGTTTTCATAAATAGTTTAATGAGTGATACATGCGTATATGTGTACTATTTCAATGTTCTGTTGTAGAAACGTTTTTGACAATAGTACCATATAGTTATTGAATTGTTAAATACTATTTTATGAATCCCAGAGTGTTTGTCGAGCCTGTGCTATTTTATGTATGTTTTACCTTTGTGTAAGTGTGATAAATTCTTACCTGTGTTAGTTAGTGAGATAAATTCAGTGAACTTGTTTAAATATAATTTAAAGATTTTTTGTTAAATATACTTGTATGCAATTTTCATAATTAGTTTAATGAGTGATACATCTTTAAATATGTATACTATCTCAATGTTCTGTTGTAGAAACGTTTTTGACAATAGTAGCATGTATGTATTATATTGTTAAATACTATCTTATGAATCCCAGAGTGTTTGTCGAGCCTGTGCTAATTTATGTATGATTTAAAATGATTGATACAAGTCGTATGGTTTTACTTGTTTTATTGTTTCATTTGCTGTTTGAAAGCCACACTGTTAATAAGCGTTATGTCTGTACATTCACTTAATGTGCTTACCGTCTTTAAATAAAGGATTTTTATTGTTATTTTTATTATAATTGATACAAGGTCAACAATAGCAGAACGGATCATTTTTGATCGGAGGTCCTGATTTTAACAAACTTCATAAATGTCCATTAAATAATGCTACACTCCATATATCTACTATTTGTGCCTTGTGGTTTTAGACATGAAGATGTTTTAAGTGTTGCCTATATAAGCCTATGTAAAATCAAATGACCCGCCAGGTGGAATCATTTTTGACTGAGTGGTCATGATTTGAAGAATTTTTATAGAGGTCCGCTAGGCAATGATACATATTTTAGCTTCATACCTTGTGGTTTCAGAGAAGATGATTTTTTAAGTTGTTCCTATGTAAGCCTATGTAATTTCGAGTGACCGCCAGGCGGATGCAAGTTTGAACTGGGGGTCATGATTTAAACAATATTGGTAGATGTTTACTAGACAATTTACGTGCTAAATATCTATTTTCTAGGCGTTGAGGTCTCAGAGAGGAAGATCTTTTAAAGTTTTTCCTATATAAGCCTATGTAAAATCAAATGACCCTCGGGCAGGCTCAAATTCGACCCGGGGCCATAATTTGAATAATCTTGGTAAAGGTCTACTAAACAATATATGCTATATGCTTAATATCTAATCACTTGTTCTTCCGGTTTTGAGAAGAAGATCCTTAAATATTTTCCTTTCAGTTGCCATGACAGAGTTCTGCATGAAATTGAAATGGAATTATTTAAAACATGTGACAGAGCTTCATGCAAGAAACATCCCTGCCAAGTTCCATCAACATTGACCCAGTGGTCTTAGAGGACGTGTCGTTGTAAGGAAAACATGAACGGACGTACAATATACGGATACATACATAATGTTACAGTCTGCATACTATTATTTTTAACAAATGTAAATAGAAGGTCATCCAACTATCATAAAAACTCATCGTGAACAACAAATTAAAACAACACAGTCATTTATTCATATATCATTTATAAAAAGGGAGTACACGGATGCGAAATGAGTGAACACAGAATACAATAGAACAACATATTTATTTATGACCAATTCATATTGCATTTTTAAAAAAAAGTGAGAACCCGGATGAGAAGGGTCAGCACAGGCTGCAATACTTCCTACAGTGGGACTCTCGCCATTGCCAGAACGCCTGGTTTGTACATACGTCTGCCTGGTATTCGCCACAGTTGTCTATTGTATCTATACACGGCGGTGTCGTCACGGCTAAATATAGCAAACCAATCGTGGTTAAAGTCCCGTTTTAATGAGAAATACTCATATACAGAACAATGACTTTACAAATAGAATTATGATAACACTGTGCTATATTTACTCTAAAACCGATTTGCACACCAGTCGAATTGCTCAGGTTTTTAAATAAACGTCTTTCGTTTTTATTAAAACTACCTACCGAAATCACTTACTTCATTAAGAGTTTTCGCTCAAAATATAAATCACTTTAGCCCCGCCACAATCACGGACCTATATACACATAGGTCAGTGCCACAATACATGTCGGTGGCTATGCAAAAGGTCAAATGAGGTTAAACACTAAGTAAGTTTCATTTTATTAAGTCAAATTTTAACAATTAAGAAACCCCGATCGCTCGCTACCGCTCGCTCCCTTAAGGTTTCTTAATTGTTAAAATTTGGCTTAACAACACTAACTTATACATACAGTTCTTTCATATCTATGTCACTCCTTCGCAAAATAGCGTTATCAAATGCTGCTTCTTATTTTGTGCAATATTATTGAAAAATTACTGTGCTATTTTCAGTTTAGTTTATACTAATGGCTATATTCAGAGTCGTCACTCGAACTCCACATCGACTCATACTCGGGAAAGGCTTCCTTAAGGGATGCTCAAGGACGCCTCAAGTAAGGTGAACTCGAGTGACTAATTGGTATTCATAGTCAAAAGTCATCCTTGACTTTCTCGAGGAAGGTTTGAGGCGTTAATCACCCGTAACAAATCTGTTAATAATTGATTCATACATAAATATGGAATACACATTGTAAAAGAAAACATGACAGTTTAAAGAATTGTGTAATCAGATACGATTCCGTTTCCCGCATCTTCAAGAAGTAAACCTAAAAGTCAGAGATTTTGATCAGCGATTATGGTGGTTGGATTTTGACAGAAAGGGTGGGGAGGTTACTTAAAATATATACATTGTACTAATTTATACTTAACAAAAAAATAAAGAATCGTTTTTTAAAGTTGATTTTCGTTTACGTAACAATATGATCTGATTTAAAAATAACAATGTTCTTGGTTGTTACCTCATCGGTCATCACACTATACATTTATATAAAAGTATGAGAAAGCATTAATTGAATGTGTCGCTCTACTGACGCCGTTTTCAAGATCACTGTTTTACTTGTGTACTCTTACTGAGGCTAGGCATTGGTGCTTTATAAAAAATATCAATGCACATTGATTGTTTTAAAACAAATTGTTAAAAAATAAGTTGACTTATCTTATAAGGTCAGTACCTGCCCCTACCAGAAAAGCATTTTTTTCATTGCAACTGCCTCACAGTATATTATTTACTTATTCAAGGTTTTGTCTGTCAAGACATTCAAATTATATGTAACTGACCCTTTGATTTTTTGTTGAGTATATTTTAGCTCGATTACGCAACAAGTTCTCTTAGCTTATAATAATCGCTCTCGAGACACCATACTTGGCCGAACCAATCACTTGTCAGAGAGAGATAGAGATTTTCATATCGGGTACACAGTTGCAGCTGCATAAACTGAGACACCTGTGGCATAAAATGTTTTGGTCTAGGACATTTGTCAAGTGGCCTAATTGGGAATTGAACGCGGAACCTTTAAGTTGCGAATCGAATTTCGTAATCACTGCACCAATGAGGCCGACACAGTTAGAGAGAGACAGTAAAGAACGAAGGTATGTGTCTCTGGGGGCGGGGGTGAGTTTGGTGCGATGCGGCAAAAACAGTTAATACTGTGCAGTGAATCCCTGTGCTAATGTATACAATTTAGCAAGATGCAACTTTGAAGTCAGAGAAATAAAAACAGAGGGATAATTATACTGTTGAATCCTGATCGTGCAAAAAAAAACAAAAATAATATCAAACAGGGAATGCCACGTACCAAAAACGCAGCCTCCCCAAAACGAGCCCCAAGTTTTATTTCATTTTAAAATATAATATCCTGGTCTAACTCGGCGGGGAGGGGGAGAACTAAACCGATCCCCATTCCTACGCCTATGTTTTTCTTGTCCATTTATTGATTGCGTTGAGTGTACTTCACAATCCCCTTGATCGAAATCCCCTTGTCCAAAAATAATCCCCTCTATGGATGTTACAAGTGAAAAGGCATATTTTGAATGAAAAATTGCACTAAATGTTTTATTTGTCTCTAGTTTTACTTTACTACAGCGAATGATTGTAAAAAAAAATTAATGAAATTACAATGTAAAATTAATTTAGGGGATTATGACTACTATGCCAAGGGGATTTTGAGTGTCTCCCGATTGCGCCCAGGCCCCTCAACTGTCCAACTTTCTAAGGCGATATCGTCTTCGCAATTTGTCTAGGGTGAGTTTTTGGTCATAAAATATGTTTTACTGCCTACTGAGTTTTATTTCGTTTTTTATGTACTAGTATAATATCTTAAGAAGAATTCCACATCATTAAAATCATCTAAGGGGTTGCCTCTGTCCCTTAAAACTATCCATGGCATACGGACCTATACAACTTCATCTATTTCCTGCAATTCGTCATTTTCTCACTGGAGTCATATTCAAAATGACACCTTGAGTGCAGCTCGAGGAAGCGCTTTCGCTCCTCGAAATATCTGTCCTTACTCGAGGTTACTCGACCCTTCCTTACGTTAATGAATACCAATCGCTCTTCATTGGAGGAAATGCATCGACCGTTACCCGACTAAAGGTAATTATCTGTTCGAGTTTGAGTCGAGGAATGTTTCTGAATATAGCCATAAGTTATTTTAGCTAGATTGTGAAGAAAGCTTGTAACTTATCAAGTTGCTCTCGAGTCCGCTTCCTGGAAAAGTCAGTTCTGCTGTCAAATGAAGAGGTACTGTCGTCACCACAGTGGGGCTCGAACCCGCAACCTCTGTGATAAGCGGCAGACACCTTAACATCTACAACAACACTCCACTTTCGATCAGGAATGTTTTTCGCTCAAAAAACGATCAATTCCGCCGGTAAGACATCTTTCTTGGTAATGTAAGAGCTACAAGTAATTGTTCATGCAAAATGCTCCTGAGACTTTCATACATCTAAACCTTTGTCAAACAGTTGTTTCAAGTAGTCTAGTAACGTAGAACACGTGTATTTGCTTAGTTTTCTTTTTCTTTTTAAAATACACTCTTTGGAAATTGAATACGATCACTGATACTATAAAGTAAATGACAAGGAACGAACGCAAAACATAACTCAATCGGTGGTTTTATCTTGTCTTAAGAATGATCAGTGATCTTCTATATTTTGCTGTTAAGCATTTCATTACTAATCAATCATAAGGTGGTAAATTTACCACCCTTCTGTTCTGTTCTAAGCGATCATCGTGATTTTAAGAATTATATTCAATAGTTACGTGTACTCTAAGAAAAATAAATCTGACAAGATTTAAAACTAACAAGAGCTGTCCGTAAGACAGCATGCTCGACTATTTTCAGTGCTTGCCAATAAAACAAAACTTTTATCAATACATGTATATAGCTTAACAAAATTCTGTTGACTCTAAGTGAAAAATAGAAAAAGGTAGTCATTCAAAATGCCAAAGCTATCTATTGTAACTTAATTGTTGATACCCCTGAACACTATTACTTAGTTTTTTAAATAACTCTCAGAAGTGATAACGGTATGTGCATTATAGTACCCTGCCCAAAGTTTCTAAGTTCAACAAGGGCTAAATTAGTAATTGAATCAGTCTGGAGTAATATAACCTGACTGTTTGATACCCCTTGAGACCATATTGAAGATTTCAATCAATGACATGATGTGCATGATAGTACCTTGCATGCACAACTTTAAACCAAATTTTCTAAGTCAAACAAGGGGCATAATTTGAATTAAAATCATACAAGAGTTATCTTACTTGACAGTGTGACACACCTGAACACTCAAATAAAGTTTCAAATCAATGTCATTTTAAGTAATTACTGAGATATAGTGTGAATGACAGTAATTTGCATACAAAACTTTAACAACATTTTTAAGTCAAACAAGGGGCATAATTTGAATTAAATTCATATAAGAGTTATCTAACTTGACTGTCTTACGCACCTGAAGACTTTAATTAAGTGTTATATCAATATCATATTAAGCGGTTACTGGTTACAGATATGTGCACGATAGAACCTTGTATGCAAAACTTTAACCAAAGCTGCAAGGCCAGGGTCGATGCAAATGCGACAGTAATAGCCCTGCTTATTCTTCTAATAGCTTAGCTAAAGTAACCGTTTCACTCTTATTAAATACAGTTGAAGTCTGTATAAAACCTTGTTAGATATCCTAGTTAAACATATGATACACTTACTTTTAGAATTTTAAATGCTATGTCCTCTTATTTTTACTATTAAAAATTCTATCTGCACCTTATTTCAAGATTTTAGATTAAAGCAAATAAGAGTAAAACTTTGTTATTACTGACGTGTCTTCAACTTAGCCATGACAAAAATTGCGGTCATTTTGAACCGTGATATCACTTTGACGTAGGACCTGTAGTTGTTCCGGTTGTTCGGAAACTAACAGTCTATTAACTTTAAGGATTGTCTGTTCTTATTTAAAACAAATGTGTGTCTAAGACATTAGAAACTTTAAGGACTCCAAAGTAGAATAATAATATTCTATCAGTGATTTCCACCAAAAATGATATTTTGAATCAAAATTTAACCAGTGTCTGCGTTAACAACTGGCTAAAGTTTCGAAAAACTGGTTTCAGGTATTTAAACAACAAGGTGTTAAATACATCTCATTGGTAGTCACTTACTTGGACAGAAACCACAATGAGCAGGACAATATCTATGAGCCCATGGACTGTATATACTGTTACATGCTTCCGGCCTGTAATACCCCGAGCAGTCTATCAAATCCTTACACTCACCAGCTAGTGAACATAACAGAAATATAATCAGGATCAGTTTCATTGACAATTGTATGTACCATGATTATGATGTTAGTCTCAAGTGACTACAAATGCATTAGATAATTAAAATCATCGTCCATGAAGCGTTTTAAAAAATTGATACACCTTTAGTTTGTAAATTTTTAATGTGTATAAAAAAGTGTATACATTATATATACATTATTAAACATATAAATTTATAAAGACGTGTTTAATAAAACAAAAATGTAAACATAGATTATTTGTGTTTGGTGGTATTACGTGGGTAATTTACTTAACACGTGTATCAAGTCTAAACTTTTGCTTTGTCAAATCCTAGCTTGAATCACATATTTTAACATTTAATTTGTTGTTTAAATATAATAACCTAATAAATATAAGAAACGAATCAACTTACGAGCTTGCGTCAGATCATGTGTGACGTACTTTGACGTAGATGTGGTTTTGCCTGCGTCATTATAGCGTGACGTCGTTACAGAAGTTGTTGAAACAGTTGTACTTGAAGTAATTTCTGAAAATTGTAATTTTCAGGTCTTACAATTCATTGAAAGTTAGAATACCGTACATCGGGTTTTTTCGTGTACATCAAATTTCACGCTATCGGTCCTGATTTAATTTTAGCGAATCTAATGTTCGCGATTTTTAAAAAGTGGATTTCTAATTTCGCGCTTTTAATCAAGGACGAAATTTACCTCAGCACCGCTTTATACACAAAGGGAGGTCACTGTGTGACAGTGTTATTATATCCTGAACTGTCTCGGTTTGTTGTTTTCATTTTGCTAAAATGACCAATACATAGTGAAACATACTAATAATTATAATAATAAATGCTTTATTTATCGAAGGTAACATGTAAAGATATATCAAAAGAACATTAACATACCGTAGTTAAAACATGGCCTTCTCTAAAAAAAATCCTAAATAATAAATTAACGTCTGACAGACATATTTAAACATTCATTCATGAACAAAAACAGTCGTATCACATTTAGACAATCATTCACTGAACAAAGAACAATTAAGGAAAATAGAAAAATAATGTACTATTACTATAAAAAACGAAACATGTCATGACCGCTTTGATTCCTTCAGCGAGTGACATTCGTTTAAAGGGCTGACTGTACATTTTTACTGTAACATATTCCACACCTTACTTTATACAATAAACACATTATATTCTAGTATACGGTTCTATAATTGTTTGTTTTTGTTTTTTTCATTTCATCAATAAATGCTTTTTCAAAGATTTTTTAAATGAATTCGGAGATTGACAAAACGAATATTAATAGGTATATTGTTCCAAGTATGTGCACAAATATTTGTAGAAGAATTTTGCATGTAAATTGTGCGTTGTTTAGGTATTTCGATATTGTTGTTGGTTGCAGACTGAAGATTATACATATTATTGCTGGAAACGTTTAACAAGTCAAGTATATAATCTGGGGCAAGGTTATGCTGAGCTTTATATACAAGTACAGCTGTATAACAGAAACATCTATCTTCGAAAGAAAGCCAGTGTAATTCGTTTAGTAACTGTGTGCTGCACGTACGAGAAAATTTGCCTTTTATCAGTCTGGCTACTCTTGCTTGTAGCTTGGAAACAGTATTTACACTCTTTTTTCCTGTCCCCCATACTGTACAACAATAGTCCATAGTTGATAAAATGTATGCGTTGTAAAACATGATTTTCATATCATCAGATAAATAATTAGAAATTCGTTTAAGAAGGGCAATTTTGGAATTTATTTTGGAGCAGATTTTTGAAAGGTGTACATTCCAAGACAAAGTATTTTGCAAATAAACACCCAGAATGTTATGCACAGTTACGTTTTGCATTTGTGTATTACTTATGGCCAAATTTAAATGTAAGTTTTTGTGGGTCCTATGCTTATTGCTAGAAGTTAAGATCATACATTTTGTTTTAGTAGGATGTAATAACATATTGTTTAACTGACACCACGTTTTATATCGTTTGAATTTCTTTGAAGTTTTAACAGCACAATATCTATATCGCGATCCGATTCATGAAGAGTTGAGTCATCGGCATATAAATCAATATTAGCTGATATTTTTTCGAAGGCAATGTCATTTATGTAAATCACGAACAGTAAGGGTCCTAATATTGAGCCTTGTGGAACCCCAGATGTAATATGCAGTGTACTAGAAATTATATTTCCAGATTTAATTACCTGACTTCAGTCCGACAGATAAGATGCAAGTAATTTAACTGTGTTCGTAGAAAGGTATAACTAGAGTTTGTGTAAAAGAATTTTATGATCAAAGTTTTAAGTCAAATGCATTTATTAAGTCTTGCACGCGACACGTCGTCTTGTTGTGGTGAACATATGTGCCAAATTATTTTAATGCCTCCAATGCATGACAGAGTTACAGTCCGGACACGAATGTGTGCATATGTACAGTACTCCATTACTTTTAAACTCTAAGTGTGATCTTGACCTTTGAGGGACGTGGGTCTTGCACGCGACACATCTTTTAGATGTGCTGGGCAATTTTGCAAAGTTATCTTAAAATCCTTCAATGCATGACAAAGTTACAGCACGGACACGAAAAAATGTAAGGAGGGACCCACGGACGGACGGTGCGATTTTAATATGCCCACCTTTAGGGGCATAAAAACAAAGATCTTGAGGAAATTATTTTTATATTTTTCAAAAGTTGAGGCTTAAATTATTTTGCAAAAAAAATCCTGAACTTGAACGTACTCCTCTGGAGTTAAAAGTTCTAATCTCTGATATAAGCAAATCAAAACAGGTCAAATGATATCATGAGTTTGACACGTTCACAGTGTACATTTCCGGGAAATCGTGTTTCGAAGTTATATTTAATCATATTACCTGCATTATTAAAAGTATAATAAGCTTACCACTACAATGCCTGTTACATAGACCAACGTCTTTAGCATCACCTAGGCACAATCGGCCATTAGACGACGGGGGTGGGCTGTCGCACTTCCTGTACCTTGATTGTAGCCCTATACCACATGTTGAACTGCACCCTTGCCATGGTCCCCAGTCTGACCAACTGCCGTCAACTGAACATGACCACATTTAACTGGGTATTTCGCATTAATTCATTCGTATATTGTCAGTACTATAACAAGTTTTTGTAAATAATAAGCAATGTAAGATTTCAAATATGCCTAAAACAGGCGTAATTTGGTGTCATTCATGTCACACACAAGCAAGTTAGATTGATTGATATGGCTATTAACTTTTAGACGTAAGCTCGTGTATTTACTTGCGGAAATGTGTAAACTAGAATATGAAAATACACTTATAACCGGTTCCACTTGGATGTAAAAATGTTCTTTTTGGAAAGTGAGTGTTAGCAATAATAATATCAATAATCACTTTCCTATGGGATTTGGCAAACATTGGCGAGGACCTTAACACAGCTCAAATATTCATATAAACCAGTCATATATCGATGAGATTCATGTTAATGTCACATTATAATTATATAAAGAGTCCCGAGAGTCAGCTAAGTCTAAAGCACCTGTCTTTATTATTAATTTTTCCATCAGTTTTAATGCTTGTCGTATCGCATTTGAAAAAACATATCTTCACATCGTAATGCTGAATGCGTAGGAAAATTAATGCCTTCTATTTTTAGATATGAGAACTCAAAGTTTATGGGTTTATTTCCGCTTAAAGGGTTTGATAAAAGGAGTGAAGCAGCGCTCAAAAAAGTCTATACACATAATCTTCGATACATTTTTGAAACTTTAATATGTATGTTATTAGTAGATACCTCCCTATGACATGTAAACATTGGATCCAGTTCTATTGTACAAGCTGTTAATTTAAAATTGCTTGAAAACGTACCCCATTCTCACTCAGTTTTCGCTAGCTACGAAATCTCACCTTTCATCAGTATATCAATACTTTGATTTTTATAAGTGTTCCAAAGCTTGTAGTGCTTTTGTCTCTATATATTGTTGCTGTATATTTGGGGAATGCATCAGTTTATCTTAGATGACGACAGAAGCACTTATGAACGGTATTCAGGTTGATATGCTTTCTTAGACCCGAAATTTAATTTAAAACCCAATAATTATATAGAACAGCAATTAGGAATGAGACTAGTGTGTACAGTTGTACCTGGTGGTGGTGCAGCGGTAAACCTCAAAGGACACAAGTACTTGTTACAGCCATGAAGTGAACAACACTGTGTACAACCGGTAGCTCTACGCCCGAACAGGTGAGTCACATCAATACCTTGACAGAACTGCAAGAAATAAATTAGACTAAAGTGCCATTATATTGAGATTTAATAAGATGGAATGACTACATGTAGTTGCTTTGAAAGCATTATAATAACCCTCTCAACTAGCCACCGTAACGAGCAACTAGTAACTTTAACGGGGGTTCTTTCAACTTTTAATAAAATTATATTTTTCATGATAAAGGAATAACAAGGTTTGTTTTAGATATTTTGCCTACAGATTGATTAAAATATTTATTTTAGGATACAAAAATAAGAAATGGGGGTTAATGTGCATATAAGAAAGAAACTCAATAAAAACTGACAAAAAATGTGCTTTTTAGATTTCGACGAGCTTTGAGATATGACGGCATAGATCTGTAACGAAGAACTGTAATAGGAACTAGTTATAACTGTACAATGTATTTTCTTTTTGTAAAATAGTTTGAATTAAGTAAATATCTTAAACAGTTTTAGAGAAATGACTATTTTTGTACCCCTACCCTGATTTTGGCATCTGGCAAAATGTATCAATTTAATCATAAAATGTGAGATCAAATTTTTTTGCACTAAAATATTTCTATTGTGCCTAACTTTACTAGAAGCTACTGCATAATTGTTTAATTCCAGTTAAATCATAATTTTTTTAATATAACAAATGTAAATTTCCGGAACCTCACCAGTGACCCCGCGCCCCATTAGCCCCCCACCCCCCCCCCCCCCCCCCCGCCCCCACCCCTTCAGGTTAAAATGTAATAAATAGATGGGTTGAAATATGTGTAAATTAGAAATACATACAGAAAACTAACCTTTTCAATGATGATGTCGTCAAACTATTTATTTAGGTCTTAAACGATTATCGAAGTCATTTGTGAAAAAGATGACCATTAGTAACTGAAACTCATATTATAAGTGGACGCTATATTCGCCCAGTTACTATAAGTAGTGATACAGTCATGCAAAGTTGTCTTAAGTTTTCTATTTTCTCCTGAATTTCTAATCGGCAGGTTAATGATAGCATAAAATTATAGTAACAATGTGTCAAAGGCTACAGATTACGTCTTGAGATTGGTTCCTGTCGTATCATATAATCAGATGTGATGTATGTACACAGAGCATGTTGTGAAATAAGATCTAGTTTTGTCTCAGAATCACGTTTTAAATGACTCCCGAAGAAACAGGTTTTCAAGTTTTTCAAGATATTCTCTGTCATCGATGATAGACTTGCTAATAAAGCAGTTGCTGTATTTCAGCATCTTTCTTTGACAACTTTGTAGGACTAGGTATACGAACCAGCTGTATTGCTTGTTATGGTTTTAAATCAAAATTAACTTACGTTTCAATTCTTAAGAGTATGTTGGAGCTATTTCACTTATGCCAATGAAATTCAAATACGTTAATATACGAAACATTATGAAATTCTTACCACACTTTCTTTACAACCTAGCGTGTACAATGTCTTTCCATCCTTAGTGTAGCTTTCTGTGTAACAACTCTAAAATAAATAAGCAACTTGTAATTTGTTTTTGAGGAAAACGTATGTGCCCCTGTGCTCTCCTCCCCCTCCCCCCTACCCTCTACCTGCGCTCCCATTCCCTCCCAAAGTGACCTTGACTCCATTTCGCCCCCTGACTTCAAACTCAAGAGCAGTTATAGCTTAAAATATCAAGAATAGTTTTAAAAATTAAATCATCCTACAATCAACGGTTCTTCAGTTGTTTATAGGAAGATCATACTGATAAATCATAGATATCTTCCAAGTAAAATGACCAAGTAGACTTCATATTGATACTTCTATAATAGTCTGATGAAAATCAAACACAGGGTTAAGGAGATGAAGAGCGGGCAAAACTTTCAACTTTCAGGCCCGTTTGACCTTGACCTTTGATCCAAAATTATAACATAAACAACTACACTTCCTACTGCTTTAACTCAAGTTTGATGAACATCAAACAAGGGGTTTAGGATATTAATAGCAAACAAAATGTTCAACATTTAGGCCCCTGCGACCTTGACCTTTCAAACTGTTACATGTGTAAGATACTTCCCTGAACGTTTTATTAAAATTCAACAAGGAGATGAAGAGCGGACAAGAAGTGTAATGTTCAGGCCCCTGTGACCTTGACCTTTGATTATATGGTCCCAAATTGTAATATGCACAGCTAGACTTCATACTAATGCTACTCAAACAATTTGATGAAACGCAACAAGGGGTTTTGGAGACGAAGAGCGGGCAAGATTTTCAAGTTAAATGCTACCGTGACCTTGGCCTTTATATATTTGATATCAATTTGATATGTACACTTCTAGATTTTATACTGATGCTTTCCTGAAAGCACCGGGTTTTGAAGATGAAGAGTGGACAATATTTTTAAGTTGTAGTACCCTGTGACCTTGACCTTAGACCAATATGGCCCCTGAATGGAGTGAACACAACTAGATATTATACTGAAGTTTTTCTGGAAGTTTGATGGACATCTAACAAGGCTATTTGGTGTTTTTAAGATGGAGAACGGACAAAGTAAAGAGGACAGACGGACAGACAGACGTCAATGTGAAAAACATATCACCCCCAGAAATAATGTTGGGAAGAGAAATAGAGCTTACCTGTGAAGGGGAACAAGTATGTGTTGTGTGACAATCATCTACGCTACTAATGTCTGAACAACTAAAGCAATCTAAAGATGTATCTGAAATCAGAAAATGCATACAAGTATGCTACAGACCGACTTAACCAAGTCTCCAAAAGATAAAATGTATAACTGTTAACCTGATTTATCCAGGTCTCGAAAAATAAAATGCATAAATCGAAACCTGTTTTAATCAGGTTTCCAAACCAGATTTAATATATAAAAGGAAACCTGCTTCAACCGACACGATCCTGTGGTACCGTAGGGAGCCAAATAAAACACACTTTATTATATTTAATTTAATAACCCATTTTAACTATATATAGCCATATTCAAGTCATTTACCTGCTGAAAACAAAGGTGTGATGAAAACTTGCTGAATGATGAATACCCGTATGAAAGTATTTGATCCTGAAATTAAGAATGTGTGCGCACAATTTTGTTATATAAATGAGGTGATTAATTTATTCATGTATGAGAGTATGTGATATCATACCACAATTCATCGATAGAGTATATGATATAATACCATAATTCATCGATAGAGTATAGGATAAAATACCATGATTCATCGATAAAATATAGGATATAATACCATGATTCATCGAGTTTGGGATTTAACAACATAATTCAGAGATAGAGTATGTGATATCATACCATAATTCAGAGATAGAGTATGTGATATCATACCATAATTCATCGATAGAATATAGGATATAATACCATGATTCATCGATAGAGTATATGATATAATACCATAATTCATCGATAAAATATAGGATATAATACGATGATTCATCGATAGAATATAGGATATAATACCATGATTCATCGATAAAATATAGGATATAATACCATGATTCATCGATAGAATATAGGATATAATACCATGATTCATTGATAGAATATAGGATATAATACTATGATTCATCGATAGAATATTGGATATAATACCATGATTCATCGATAGAATATAGGATATAATACCATGATTCATCGATAGAATATAGGATATAATAACATGATTCATCGAAAGAATATACGATATAATACCATGATTCTTCGATAGAATATGGGATATAATACCATGATTCATCGATAGAATATAGGATATAATACCCAAAATATACGAAATAAAACTATAATTCAACGATAATGTATGGGATATATTAACATAATCCATCGATAGAGTATGGTATATAATTCCATAATTCATCCATATAGTATGGGATATTATAACGAATATTCAATACTTACTCATATTTTCCATCTAGCTCTCGTAGTACCCGATGGTTTCTGCAATATTCCGGTAGAATGGGGTTAATATGTCCATTTGTCACATGTCCATTATATTTACACTTAGTACTCTTCTAAACTACTATAACATAGATACGTCAAATAGAATCTATATGTTGAATTTGTAAAAGATAAGGACATATGTCAACGGCTGTTTACGCACATTCTAAACGTTAATAATAAAGGTCATCAGTTTATAAAAATATGATTTTACGTATACATGTAGTTAGAATTTAACAAAATATGTCTTATTAAAATTAGTTTGTTGTGGTAAATTAGACCGGCATTCAGTCCTTACAATGACTTTTTCATTTTATGAGTATCTGTCCATTCATTTCTTACTCAGTAAACTCCCTTTGCTGCCATAGATAGATGATCAAGCCCTCTCGGTAGATAAGGGCCCGAAAATTGTTTGCTTAAATAATGAAACTATATTAGTATCAGAAGCTAGTGGTCAATACGCAACTGAATGACGCAACCATTGTGAATAAATAAAACACGTAATTTGTAAATTATAAGTGTGCACATCAATATCAGAGATAGTGAGAGAATACCTTTCTCATGTTCTGAATTGTTCTTTTATCAATTTACATCCTGGACAGTTTAGTAAGGACATTGTTACTCAACAAAAACACTTACTTGACTGCTGTCAAAAAAGCCTATTCAAACAGAATAAGGAAATAACTCACCGAAACGTCGTAATGAGGGCTACGATAGCTTGATATAGCTCACCTGAATTTCAGTGCAAGTCTCCTACACCTTAAATCCAATTTGATGCCCTGGGACAAACTGATGAGAAGTGTCCCATGGTTTAATTTCTCCGAACTCATGTGCTTATTGCAAACTCATGCAACATGACGCTTCATATTATGATACATCTCCCTACTACAGGTCTAAAGTTTCCCCACTCCTCCTCCTGAGGTCTGACCAACCTCACTACTACAGGTCTAAACGTTTCCAACTCCTCCTTCTGACGTCTGACCAACCTCACTACTACAGGACTAAATGTTTCCCCACTCCTCCTCCTGACGTCTGACCAACCTCCCTACTACAGGTCTAAACGTTTCCCCACTCCTCCTCCTGACGTCTGACCAACCTCCCTACTACAGGTCTAAACGTTTCCCCACTCCTCCTCCTGACGTCTGACCAACCTCACTACTACAGGTCTAAACGTTTCCCCACTCCTCCTCCTGACGTCTGACCAACCTCCCTACTACAGGTCTAAACGTTTCCCAACTCCTCCTCTTGACGTCTGACCAACCTCCCTACTACAGGTCTTAACGTTACCCCACTCCTCCTCCTGACGTCTGACCAACCTCCCTACTACAGGTCTAAACGTTACCCACTCCTCCTGACGTCTGACCAACCTCCCTACTACAGGTCTTAACGTTATCCACTCCCCCTGACGTCGTTACCCACTCCTCCTGACGTCTGACCAACCACCCTACTACAGCTCTTAACGTTACCCACTTCCCCTGGCGTCGTTACCCACTCCCCCTGACGTCTGACCAACCTCCCTACTACAAGTCTTAACGTTACCCACTCCTCCTGACGTCTGACCAACCACCCTACTACAGTCTTAACGTTACCCACTCCTCCTGACGTCTGACCAACCACCCTACTACAGGTCTTAACGATACCCACTCCCCCTGACGTCTGACCAACCTCCCTACTACAGGTCTTAACGTTACCCACTCCTCGTGACGTCTGACAAACCTCCCTACTTCAGGTCTTAACGATACCCACTCCCCCTGACATCTGACCAACCACCCTACTACAGGTCTTAACGTTACCCACTCCTCCTGACGTCTGACCAACCTCCCTACTACAGGTCTTAACGTTACCCCACTCCTCCTCCTGACGTCTGACCAACCTCCCTACTACAGGTCTTAAAGATACCCACTCCTCCTGACGTCTGACCAACCTCCCTACTACAGGTCTTAACGTTACCCACTCCTCCTCCTGACGTCTGACCAACCTCCCTACTACAGGTCTTAACGTTACCCACTCCTCCTCCTGACGTCTGACCAACCTCCCTACTACAGGTCATAAAGATACCCACTCCTCCTGACGTCTGACCAACCTCCCTACTACAGGTCTTAACGTTACCCACTCCTCCTGTCGTCTGACCAACCACCCTACTACAGATCTTAACGTTACCCACTCCTCGTGACGACTGACCAACCTCCCTACTACAGATCTAAACGTTACCTACTCGTCCTGATGTCTGACCGACCACCCTACTACAGATCTAAACGTTACCTACTCGTCCCGATGTCTGACCAACCACCCTACTACAGATCTAAACGTTACCCACTCCTCCTGACGTCTGACCAACCTCCCTACTACAGATCTAAACGTTACCTACTCGTCCTGATGTCTGACCAACCACCCTACTACAGATCTAAACGTTACCTACTCGTCCTGATGTCTGACCAACCTCCCTACTACAGATCTAAACGTTACCTACTCGTCCTGATGTCTGACCAACCTCCCTACTACAGATCTAAACGTTACCCACTCCCCCTGACGTCTCACCAATCTCCCTACTACAGATCTAAATGTTACCTACTCGTCCTGATGTCTGACCAACCACCCTACTACAGACCTAAACGTTACCCACTCCTCCTGACGTCTCACCAACCTCCCTACTACAGATCTAAATGTTACCTACTCGTCCTGATGTCTGACCAACCTCCCTACTACAGATCTTAACGTTACCCACTCCTCCTGACGTCTCACCAACCTCCCTACTACAGATTTTAACGTTACCTACTCGTCCTGATGTCTGACCAACCACCCTACTACAGATCTAAACGTTACCTACTCGTCCTGATGTCTGACCAACCACCCTACTACAGATCTAAACGTTACCCACTCCTCCTGACGTCTCACCAACCTCCCTACTACAGATCTTAACGTTACCTACTCGTCCTGATGTCTGACCAACCACCCTACTACAGATCTAAACGTTACCCACTCCTCCTGATGTCTGACCAACCACCCTACTACAGATCTAAACGTTACCTACTCGTCCTGATGTCTGACCAACCACCCTACTACAGATCTAAACGTTACCTACTCGTCCTGATGTCTGACAAACCACCCTACTACAGATCTAAACGTTACCCACTCCTCCTGACGTCTGACCAACCTCCCTACTACAGATCTAAACGTTACCTACTCGTCCTGATGTCTGACCAACCTCCCTACTACAGATCTAAATGTTATCCACTCCTCCTGACGTCTGACCAACCTCCCTACTACAGGTCTTAACGTTACCCACTCCCCCCTGACGTCTGACCAACCACCCTACTACAGGTCTTAACGTTACCCACTCCTCCTGACGTCTGACCAACCTCCCTACTACAGGTCTTAACGTTACCCACTCCTCCTGACGTCTGACCAAGCACCCTACTACAGGTCTTAACGTTACCCCACTCCTCCTGACGTCTGACCAACCACCCTACTACAGGTCTTAACGTTACCCACTCCTCCTGACGTCTGACCAACCACCCTACTACAGGTCTTAACGTTACCCCACTCCTCCTGACGTCTGACCAACCACCCTACTACAGGTCTTAACGTTACCCCACTCCCCCTGACGTCTGACCAACCTCCCTACTACAGGTCTTAACGTTACCCCACTCCTCCTGACGTCTGACCAACCACCCTACTACAGGTCTTAACGTTACCCCACTCCTCCTCCTGACATCTGACCAACCTCCCTACTACAGGTCTTAACGTTACCCCACTCCTCCTGACTTCTCATCAACCTCCCTACTACAGGTCTTAACGTTACCCACTCCTCCTGACGTCTGATCAACCTCCCTACTACAGGTCTTAACGTTACCCACTCCTCCTGACGTCTGATCAACCTCCCTACTACAGGTCTTAACGTTACCCACTCCTCCTGTCGTCTGACCAACCACCCTACTACAGGTCTTAACGTTACCCACTCCTCCTGACGTCTGATCAACCTCCCTACTACAGATCTTAACGTTACCCACTCCTCCTGACGTCTGATCAACCTCCCTACTACAGGTCTTAACGTTACCCACTCCTCCTGACGTCTGATCAACCTCCCTACTACAGGTCTTAACGTTACCCACTCCTCCTGACGTCTGACCAACCTCCCTACTACAGGTCTTAACGTTACCCCACTCCTCCTGACGTCTGACCAACCTCCCTACTACAGATCTAAACGTTACCCACTCCTCCTGACGTCTGATCAACCTCCCTACTACAGGTCTTAACGTTACCCACTCCTCGTGACGTCTGACAAACTCATCGTAGAGGACCAACCCCCCTACAATGTTTTAGGATCATAGGCCAAAACCCTTTCCAGATTTTAGTAATACATCATATATAATTTTGTTCTTGACTTACTGACTTCAAAATAAAGGTGATATGCCGGCCATGTCCAACCCCCTTACCAAATTTTAAATATATTAAGACATTGATCAGAAATGTATTTATCCCTCGATGTCACTGTGACATTACTTACTAGTATTTAATTGTCAATTATTCACCCCTCAAAGAGTAAGACTTTTTCATGCATTACGCGCTTTTCATCCGCTCAGTTGCCAAGTGCTTCTTTTTGGCCAACCGATATTATCCCATAAAGAAAACTGTTTTATTGTTATTTCCTTTCAAAACTACATTAAAGCGACACAGCGTTTTTCTCGATTCTTTACACAAAGATGTCCTCATATATACTCAGCAAAAATAGAAACGTCCCTCCATATTTCAGGAAAGATTTATCGAAAACCAAAAGGGTTACTTTTATGAATCAAAATAGAAAAACAAGTTCATTCATTTCTGTATCAAAACCAATTAATTGCATCTGGCTATCTTGTTAACTTTTCGAGAGATAACCGGTCAAGAGAGGTAGGGGTCAAAATCAAAAATCACAAAAACTCAGAAAGGTGTTATTGAATGTTTAGAGATGGAATTTCAATAAGAAATGTGGCACATCCAGTAAATCTCGTTAGTACCGAGTGTGGCCACCATTTGCATGAATGCATGCAATGATCCTACGCCGCATCGACGTAACGTAACGCAATACCAGTGCGTTGGGCAAATTCCTCCATTCCTGTTGTAACGTTCGTGTAAGATCGCGAACATTGTCAATCTGATGGTTAGCTCGTGCTTTGCGGCCCAGCTGATCCCATATGTGCTCAATGAGGTTGAGATCCGGGGAAACCGCGGGCCATGGCATGACGTTGACATTGTTTTGCTGCAAGAATTGAGTGGTGACCCTGGCTACATGAGGGGCGGGTATTGTCCTGCATCAATGTTACACCAGGACCATGCTGACGAATAAATGGTAAGGCATATGCATTTAGCACGTCTGCAACATAACGCTGTGCATTAATGTTGCCCTGTACAACAACCAAATCTGTCTTCCGGTTTCCCATGATCCCACCCCAGACCATTACGCTCCCTCCCCCAAACCTGTTCTTCTCAACAATGCAACAATCGGCGAATCTTTCATTTTTACGCCTGTATACCCGTAATCTGTGAACCGAGATTCATCGGTGAACAAAACTCGGTTCCAGTCAGCCCTTCTCCAGTTCAGATGACGTCGCGCCCATAACAGCCTGGCAGCACGGTGACGTTGGGTCATTATCTGACCAGTGTACGGGCGGCGTGCCCTGATTGGTTGGGCGTTACGACGCAACCGGTTGCGAATGGTCTGTCCTGAGACACCGTATTCGCCTAGCAGTGACTGTGGCTGCCAATTTACGTTGACGTAAGTGCGTCAACGTAATGAAACGATCGGCTCTAGCCGTCGTTACACGAGGCCTACCAGGTCGCTGCCGGTCGTGAACAGCCCCAGTCTGCTGGTACCGGGCTGCAAGACGATCAATCATCTTCCGACAGCACCCGAACCGACGCGCGACTACCTTGACGGACATCCCACCCGCAGGTATCCCAATTGCCTGATTTCGCTCGTGTTCGGAAAGCCGTGGCATATCGAAAACAGTGAAAAACTAAAGAAAAAATTTAATTTTCAGAATAGCCCCTATCGCATGAATGGTACGACATGAACTGAATCAACATATGGATGACATGTATAGCGTGCACGTGCAAAACGTGCAAATGACCGTTCCGGTTACTGGCCGATATGTAAACCGTGCGTATCGGGTAAACTGTACACGATCGTATTCTGAACATCGCCAGGGTTTAAAATACATGTACATTGAACATGTAGCAACTACACAGACAAAGCTACACCGGCTAAAAAACAGGGACGTTTCTAGTTTTGCTGAGTATATATAACTAACTAAACTGTGACCTTTGCTAATCTCAAAAGCATTAGGAGTCTAATTATAGCTAACCTTCCTATCGAGGCTGATGCTTTAATGCTCAGTCGTTCTAGAGTTATTGATCAAGAATCGACTGACGTTGACATTTGACCCTCTTTCCAAAACAGCACTAATGATAATGACGAACCTCTCTTACGAGTTTGAATCCTGTGTCAGAACTTCCGCCAGATATTGATCAGGCTTCCGTTGGTCGGTCGGGACTCTTAACAGTTTAATGATGATGATGATGATGATGATGATGATGATGATACCCCGCGGTTGGGGCAAAAATAAAACATCTTGCGAAGGCAACATTTTGATTGTCAATAATTCCTTAATATTTCAATATTACATTTATTTTGCAAGAATGTTTTCTGACAGTACATGCGACCTAAGTCCTGTATTAAATTTTTCGAATGAAACGCCAAAACAAATAACGAAAGTAAGAAAAGTTTTATGCGTATATAAATACATGTGTATCTACAACACGATCTTATAAAAGGAAAATACAAAATTTTAAAACGTATGCCTATTTTGTAATTTTTAAACAAGACTTTAACATATTTCCTAACATCAAATATAAATTGTTTGCTAGAGAACCGTTAACAAGCCCAATCAATGACAAAACTTACAGAAAAACGAAACAAAATTCAAAAGATTTATTAAACATAGCAACATAATTTCTTTTAAACAGATCTTCTTCACTATTTTTTTACCGTTAAACATGTTAAACATTGTAATTTATCTAATAAATGAGATTATCTTACAGTGACACTGATAAAAGTGGTCTTTCGTATTTAAATCAGGAACTGTTCCTAAGAATTTGATGTTGCATGTCTCTTAACATGTCTTTGAAGATTTTGCTTTGATGACAATTCCTGGCCACAGATTCCACAGATGTAACTCTTTTCCTCAGAATGTGTCGTCAAATGGTAGATTAGAGCGCCGCCATTTGTGTAAGACTTCTCGCAAACGGTGCAAGCGTATGGACGTTCGTCCGTGTGAGTTATCAAATGTCTTGTTAGGTTAGACTTTGTGATGAATGATTTATCACATTTTGAGCATGGATATGGTTTTACAGCTCTGTGGAGTGTCCTATGTTTTCTCATGTAATACACATCAGCAAAGTTTTTCTTGCAAATATCACACTGAAACGGCCTCAGAAGTGTATGTCTGGCTATCTTGTGAGTTTTGAGAACCGCAGAAGATGCGAAAGCAGCCGTACATAGGTCGCATTTGTAAGGTTTCTCGCCCATATGAGCAGCCATGTGGTCACGCGACACTGGTTGAGTGAATGCTCGGTAACAAATCTTACACTTGAAAGGCTTCTGTCCGGTATGAATGCGCATATGTACGGTCAATCCTCCTTTCTGTGAAAGACACATACCGCATTTTGAACATTTGTATGGTTTTAGACCCAAGTGACTATTCATATGAGTCTCTAACGTAACCTTAGAAGCAAACCATTTGCCACACTCGCCGCAGGTAAAGCCAATCTTTTCAGTTTTAGTAACATTTTTCTTGTTAGTCTTATATTTTACATTCACAATTTCTCTGTCTGGTGAATCAGATTTTATATTATCGCCGTACTGCAATATCTGTTTGTGGTCGAGCAGTGTCAACAGTTTGGGCTTAAGGCCATTCTGTAGCATTGTCCTAAGCACTTTGAACGATTCTAGGTGTCCAAGTTTTGAGGTAAAATCCGAAAGTAGATGTCGTGTGTTACTCATTTTTATGTTTTGCTGTAAAGTCTTTATAGGTTTGTTCGAATGAAGCATTTTGTGCTCATGTAGTTCGGAACCAGAATAAAATGTTTGGTGACACAGCTCACATAGATATACCCGAGTTCCACGGTGATCACGTGAGCGGTATGATGCACTCTGTCTATACCTTTTTCTTTTCATCTTCACTGTGCAGAAATTGACATACCTCCAAGACCCTGGAAATTAAATAAGAGAACAGAATCATTTTCTCAACATAGAACTCGCTGATGTTCATTTAAATTTCAAGTTTATGTTTCACTCATGATCAAACCACAAATTAGTTAGTACATGTACATGATGTAATAGTATATACAGCTGGTGCACTGTATATGCGTTACGTGACTTACTCACGTGACCTTAACGGGATTGAACCAAGGTCATATGAGTTGCAAAACGAATGTTTTATCAACTATATCATTATAACGTATATTGTTGATGCGGCCCACTTTATACGAGGCTCAAGCATGTTTGTCAATAAACTTTGAAACAGTAACAAGTATTAGTGTTTAAAATTATTTTTCGTCCATTCGCTGCACTTTAACTTTGGTAATTCAATAATTATATAGTGGGAACAATGTTGATTTACAAAAAATAATTTCAAACACTTCGAAGGTTAATGTCAACCTGCGCCCAGCCTTCATAAACGCATCAAAATGAAAACTATTAACCTACTACTTAAAAGGGCAAATTTATTGTCACCCTCACTGCCTAAGCTTATCATTAAAATTGTTACAACTTAATGGTCTTATCATCAATCTATTTCAAAGGTAGAACTAATCAACCGCAGATACAGCTCTAGAGACCTTTCCGAAATCGAGATCTGGTTGGCTTAACTATCCTGATATACAGGTCATACCAATTACAGTGAGTCTTAAATTGGAATTAGGTAAATCTCTCCTCTTTACGGCTTCAAAATTTTACTTTTCTAGGCATGACGGGAGACATGCCGGGGTCTCATCCAAAACATAAGCTAAAAATTTAGCTTTTGGGCGGACCGTGATAAAATCTCTTTCAAATCAAATCAGTGAGTCTTAATGGTTTATGAAGGTGCACAGTTAAATACTGATTATTCAAAATACATAAAACATATATATGTTCTTAAAATAAAGTCTCATCATTTATAATGTTTATCATAAACAAAAACTATGTATAAAATGCTAAAAAGCAAGCTTTATTAAATCAATGTTGACAGTCGTCTTCATTTTTCAAATAAACTTATTACACTGAAACGGAGCGAAAAAACGAACCTTCTTCCAGTTTGTTTCTACCTCATTATATATGCATGTACATTATACCACGCAAGTATTTGTATATTGGTATTGTAGAGTTGTTTCCTATGTGTATTTTCATTAGTCGGCATTATTATTTTATTATACGGCAACCAGTATAAATGTTTGTACTCTACATTTCAATAAATGTAAAATAGTATGAATCATCATACACTGATCATGATCTTATGTTGAAAACTGTAATTATAATTTTGACCCAACAGAATACTTGTAAGAATTTCATGACTTTTCAGACAATGTCAGATCCAAAAGTAAAAGAAAATATTTACTTCTATTTACTTCTATTTTTGTATAAGTATCTAAATCATTACTATATCCTTGTGAATCAACCACACACATAAGAAACACTAATATCTCTAACTCATTTAAATTTACGTGTTTCTATTTACAAATTAGCCGTAATGACATAACTAAAATTATGAATGGAAACCCGTGCATCTCGAGCTTTTTTAAAATTCGTTTTATTCCGCTTGCCAATCAAAGTAAATAAACCACCTGTCCTATTGAATTTTACACCCATTCACAACAGTATATCACGATGAGAGGATCTTACTTACCTCATTTAATTCCGGCTTGTTTTCAATTTTCAATTTTATTTCTAAAATAACCCAAAGAATTTAAATATAGATCTTATATATACATGTACATGATATATATATAGAGAAAAAATTTAAATATTTTTCAACCTCTCCCGTTATAGTTATATACTAGCTAAAGGTAAATTACGACAGGTCTACTATCTCCTGCTTTTCAAGTATATGCTTTGTATAACATTTTGTATAAGAATTAATATCATTTCACAATGCATACAGTATGTGTATAATTATCGACTCTGTTTCCCCACACTTTTCTTTTCTTTGTAATATTTCGAATATATTATGTTGTTACTATGTAACCTGATTGAAAAAATAAGGAACGTCTGTCTGTCTGTCTGTGTGTCTGCCTGTCTCAAGAAATTTACGCTTGTCAGCTCGTCTTTTTCTAAATAGTTTCATGTAAAATTTGTAGATCTAGTGATGTTTTTTTCCCCGTCATCAGGTTATCATTCAATCTAAGAAAATACGGTACAGAGAATACGTAAATCTTGCTTTCCAAAATTGAATACAAACCTTTGAAATAAAATAGAATCTATTGTTTTTAGATAGTTCTGCATTATATGAAAGTATTTGAAACTGAAAATACGCTTTAGTATTTATGACCATTCACTGTAATTGGTATATTGAGTAGATACCTGAATGTTAATTACGATTGAGGTCGGTAAAATGCATGAAAGTAAAATTATTGTTACTCACATCATTATTAAAGCAGGAAAATGGTTATATTCCCCTTTATTTGCACGCGAAAATGCAGGAATATTATTATTTACAAATGGCAAAAGCCTTTTAAAGGGACGTAACTTTTCTAAAGATGAGATTACTTTAATCCGGAAATCAAGGCCGAATATTAAACTATAAAGCTGTTTGATGCGATTTTTAATGTATTTTTTGGACGACAACGGGTTATTTGCTAGTTCATCGAACAAAACAATACAATAAAAGATAATTAAGAGTCGATATGTCATAATAATTATGTACAGCAGGGGTTTGTGCCACTTTTCCGCGTGAACAATTAAGTAGAAGCACGGGCCTAAATAGTAAATACACGTATTTAGGTCCGTGGTAGAAAATACTGAAACTGCTGCAATTCGACTTCATATAATTAGAATCTATACGTGTTCTTCACACACAATTTTGTAACAGAAAATTTCTTAGGTTTTATCATGTATAACAATACTATTGCCATTTTGTCTCATAGTATATCCAATGTACATGTAACACTGACGACAAAGAATTTAGGTTTATCACGTCGGAACGATGTTCAGCTGTTGAAAATCCTCAATTCCGCATATTAGGCATAAACATTATTTAACAAGCTCTCTGTAGTTCATACTAAAGATTCAGTTTAACGACTAAAGATATAACTTTTAAGCTCAAAATTAATAATTCAATGTCCAGACCGAGTATGGAACTGTCTGTTTCATTTTTACCAGCCTGAAGGTCCAATCGAGTAACTTGACGCTGCAGATGGTGACATTTAGATCGAAATGCTTTTCTAATCTTTTAGAAAGAAAATTCTAGAGCTACATTTCTTTATAGCAATAAAATTTTCAAATGGTGGTTGTAGTTGCAAAATTATATGGACACAGACGCTGAAGAAACCACCTGACTATCAAGGCGGAAGGTAATATATACATGTATCTATATTGCTTCACACATACCAGAAGACTTTTGATTCAATCTGGCTGCTGATAAAATGTGTTTACCATACTAAAACTTAGTCAGGAGGTTGGTCATCCAGAGTAGGTGACGTATTTTGATTTTGAGGTTATGTCTAGGTCAAAGTTATTGTGACTGGAGAGCAATTGTAATCGACTTAACCACGGTTGACCCTAGGAATGCATGACTTGGTAAGGGAGCTGGCTGACTCAAATGGATAAACGCTCTAACTTTTACCTTATATAACTATAATATTATATGAGATGTAACCACACTGTTGCCTTCATGATAAATAACCACAGAGTAACCTCAATGATATGTAACTACACTATTACCTCAATTATATATAGCTAAACCGTTACCTCAATGATGTAACCACAGTTACCTAAATGATATGTAACTGCACTGTTATCTCAATGATATGTAACTACACTGTTAGTTCAATATGTAACTACACTGTTACCTCAATTATATGTAACTACAACCTTACCTAAATGATGTAACTGCACTGTTATCTCAATGATATGTAACTACACTGTTAGTTCAATATGTAACTACACTGTTACCTCAATTATATGTAACTACACCCTTACCTAAATGATGTAACCAGACTGTTATCTCAATGATATATAACTACATTGTTATCTCAATGATATGTAACTATACTGTAACCTCAATGATATGCAACTACACTGTTACCTCAATAATATGTAATTACACGGTTACCTCAATAATATGTAATTACACTGTTATCTCAATGATATGCTACCACACTGTTACCTCAATGATATAACTACACTGTTACTTCAATCAATATGTAACTACACTGAAGCCTCTTTAGGAATAAACTACCCTGGAAATTCTTGTGTATACACTAAAGGCCTCAACACTGCAACCTTTGCGAGGCCGTTAAAGATTTAACAGTTGCAACGATGAGTTTAGTGTCAAACTGCTAAAGCTCTTTGAAACCCCCGTTTAACAATGTTTCAGGTAAATGACCATTCAAAGGCAATAATCTCTGATTGAACATATTACTTTAATGTTCTGTGTTTTGCCATTTATTTGCACAACTACATATGCTAAATTGTTATACATAAAATTGAATGTAACTGGAAATTGTCAGACTGGAACAGGACTCTGGAGGTACTTTGTTCTTCCTGGAAACTAAGTGGGGAGAAACAAAATTCCTTTAATTTCTAACTGCTGCCATTTGAAATTATCACTTTTCAAGAAGTCATTTCAACACCAACACAGTACAATTTTAAATTTCATTTATTTATTTTTTTCAAAATATTTTAGCATAAACAATATAAACCCACATAGTACTTTCTAACATGTGATATATCTCCAGTTGCCTAACATACAACTCCCTTCACATACTGTCACACACCAACATAAACCCTCTGTATCACCCACTTTGATTTTACAACAAATATATACTAGTACAAGACATCATCAGAATTTTACATATGATTTAAATGTTCGTCCACAAACACTTTCATACTATTTTTAAATGTTTTTTTCTTAAATGTTTTTTCTTTCACAAATGCAAATAACAACTTTATTAAAATACTTAATCATAAATCATCATGTACATGTATTTTCATATTTAATCTATATAGTAGTTGGATTTCATTCCTCTTGGGTGCCTAGTCAAAATTAATATAACATTTCATTTTAAATTTTTATTTTGTATACAGGCAATCTGTCAAAATTCACTGGAGAATTTACCTGTGTTTACTGGTCAGGGAGCGTATTTTATTGTGTTTTTACCTACAGTGAAAGAGCAAATTTCTACTGCTCGGCGAGGTTTGTATCGCCAGTAAATATGCGATTTTGATAATTTTGTAATTATTTCTACTAAGATCTTCTGAAAATTAAATTATCTGCCCATGTAAGTCTTTTGTTGTTGTTTTTTTTGTGATTCAGTCTATAAGGGAGCAACCTGTTTTTGGTTTAAAGAATTCTCCATTATTTCACTCTTTTAGATATTTGACGCTAGCAGCAACTTTGCCCATTTATCTAAATACACTGTAGCTCAATACTTCCAAAGATCAAAAAGGGGGTGTGCATGAAGTTTAACTATCTATTGGTCCCTCTTTTACACATCATTTCATGTATATAAACAATGAATTTCGCAAGAACTCATCTTTTTGTCCTGTCAAGAATGAACGATATCACATATCTGATAAAACATACTTCTCTCAAGAACACATAAAACATTATGCAACAATATACAAATCTCTGCTACATATGTACACTCACACTGTATGCATACCAATTAACTTGAACTCCTAGAATGAATTTCAGTTACTTCAGGGACATAGCTCTCTAATGAACAACCTGTGTGATCTGTGGACAAGAGTTGAAAATAACAGATAAAGATGAACAGGAATGAAAGATGAGCCACTCTAACAATAATACGTTCATTCTTTGGACTTAACAGTACTCGATTAAGGAGCTGCTGAATGGAGTTTGAGTAGATAAATCTTTCCGTTATACTGACAGCAGTTACCTCCCTTGATTATCAAATAAAAAGTTGTAATACCAATCAAATATCACTGTAATAACTAATTATGAAGTTAGCTATTTAATGAAGAGTACACTCTTTCTAATAACTGTTAAATTTTGCATTTATCTAAAAAGTATTATATCTAAGTGAATTATGTACAAACAGTGTTACAAAAATGTATTAGAAGTACCTATTAAATAAGTTGTAATGACTGTCTTTCCTTTCAGTCACAATACTCAAGTGCTAAATTAACTTGTTCATAAATACCAAGGTAATTTTAAGTATGATTTTATAGTAATTTACTCCAAGGATTTATTGTTTGAAGTATATATATGCATCGTTATTTTCTATTCGATTACTGTTACGGTTTACTGAACAACATACGGGACTACAAAACATACTGTATTTTCTACATTGACAGGCCGCGATATTCTGGAACAAAAATCTAAAGTTATTGACAATAACAATCAACTACAACATCTTCTTTCCAATACAGAGTATTTAGGATAACATAACAGAGATGTTCCAGAATTATGTGTACACAAAAGTTCTCAAGTTAGAAATTGGTGTTATATACATATCTATTTTTTCATCTCAGTGTCTTTGAGTTACCTTTTAACATACAATGTACAATCTGTAAAAATCATAGGGCATTTTTTCCAAGTTTGGGGAAGGCGTCGTAAGTCTTCAATTTTGGGGAAATTTAGCATGACAATATGAACTGTCTAAAGGGGAAGCAAAAGTCCTTGTGTAAAGTCTCATTTTGGGGAAAACAGCTTGATTTTAAAGAAATATTAACTTGGGCAGACACCCGATAGTATGCCAGCCCTTGACTTTAAAGGTAAAAATGCCCTGTATCAATATACAGTATATCAAGTATTATCATTCCTATTTTAGTATAAAAAAAACTTGATCAGAAAAAGAGCATCTTCATGTACACATGATAACATTGAGACTGATAACGAAACTTGTTCAGGAAAATGGATAAAATAAAATAAATTTAAGTAAAATGCCTAACTCTATAGTACACTAAGATCACAGCTCTGTATGAACATCATGGCGCGTAGGTATATCTCCCCTAAATGTCCCTCTGGGGTCCTCTGAAGGAGTCACAAAAATTCCCTCCATTGCCTGCCAGTAATTGAGGTCATTTGGCGATGGATATCCGCATACTTCACGCTGCCCTTTGATTGGACGACCGAATGTATCTCCTGTTACATGTAGGTAGCTGAAAGAACATACACAAAGCTTTTCAATATACATCCAACAACTGGTCATTACTGTACAGGCAGAAAATTGTGTACATGTTTTACTTTCTTTTTATTCTGTTTCAAACATTTCATCATAGTGTTTTAAATCCTTAGTAAGCATGAGTTTTGTATCTTTGTAGAGGAAATAGTACTAAACTAACTGTATTAGCAAGGGTTTGAAAGGCAAAAAATTATTTCAAACTCTTGCGCTTGCATTGTTTACATAAAGACCTATTGGCTTAATAAGGATTCTGGCTTCTATAGACACGATAAAAGGTCATATTATACAACAGTTCTGACAAGGTCGAAGTGTCCAAGTGTGACACAATCTGTCAAATTGAATTCAAAAAGTAAAGAAACAAAAGTGGACTTACTATTCTGTTACTACATTTTTTATCCTGACTTTATCTTTTCTACTCCAAAATTTTCCACTGCAAACTACAGCCCAGTTATCACCTGAAAGAATATGAAACCATCAAATAATACAAACGACGACTTCTTATTTTCGTAGAATTTATTTTCCTGCAACTTACTTAGTGTAAGTGGGTTGTTTGTGGGGTTCTTTTATTGCTGCTATCTGCAGATTATTTTTCTGAACTTAGAGCTATTACAATAGGCTAAGCATGATCTGTCAGAGAAAGGCTTATAAGAATTGCAAAATTGCAAAAAAAGTGTGTGCAGTGGAACAAGAATTCATAGAAATGTTCATGTCTTACTGGTAAAGATTTCAACAATATCAAGTCAGCTTAGTGGTACAAAACCAATTTCATAGAAAACATAGTCTTAAAAGAAATAAGGCACAAAGTAAACAAGTCTTGAAGAAAAGAAGGCCCAAAGTAAACAAGTCTTGTAGAAAACTAGGCCAAAAGTAAACATGTCTTGGAGAAAACAAGGCCCAACGTAAACCAGTCTTGGGGAAAAAATTGTTTCTGAGAAAGCCAGTCCTAAGGAAAACCAGTCATGGGGTTCTAACTTAAGAGATATATGTAGGCAGACAACATAACCACCGTTCAACTATCTCATAACATTTATGATTCCCATTAGAAAGAAATTGCTGACAAACACTTGGCATCTTTTCATGTACCATGATTTTCAAGAGGTTCCCCCTGGCTTATTCATACTTTAGCAAAAAATACTTGTATGCCTGAAGGTAAATATTATTTTAAGTATTTTTGTGTCGCTTAAACAGGAAAAGTGTTTCCAAATGTGTGTTTTGCCAGTGACAGAGGGTAGCCAGTTACTGCATAATTTAATACAAGGAAAAATATTAACTTATTTAATCTAGAAGCCACCTGAGCTCCTAACATCTGAATTCTAATTCTTTAGAGTTTGGTACTGTATCAGGTCATTTGATTACTTAGCCTCATCAATTTGCAGCAAAACTGTCGAACTGGTTGATACACCAACATCAAAATATACACATTGACTATCAATACACTTATAAATGTCCTTAACGCATTCTTGGCTGGAGGCGAGTGCTTTTTCCTTAGCAACCAGTGCAGATCATGATCAGGTTCAACAAATGTGCTGTCTGCACTATTTGCTATTCATGTAAAGACTGTTCTATCCTTAGATCAAATTGAAGATGGACATGCCAATTATAGATCTTCAACAATGTAAGAGTATATAAGGTATACATATGGGGACTATAAGAATCTATGACAATCTGTCCCTGAACTGAAATCTCACAAGAACTGATATTCTAAACACCAAAAGCTGTCAGTAGACAGCGCGCTCGACTATTCTCAGTGATTGACAATATAAAATAATATCCATCCTGGAGGATATTGTTAAAGTGTAGTTAATAACAGGAACTTGTAAATAGAAATAAAATATCCGAGGTAGTACGCAAACTTTAACGTAAGTTCTAAGTAAAACTAGAAATGTGTCCATAGGACACGGATGCCCCCACACGCCACTGTTCTGTCAATCTCATGACTCTAGGTCAAATATTTTTTGGACTACATGTGCCACAAGTTGAAAACTAAAAATCAACAAAGGGCCATAATTCTGTTAAGTTTGGTCGCAGCAAAAATTCCTTCCTTTACTACCATCTACACATTAAGGTTGTTCATCCCTGGAAGTTTAAGCAAAATCTGCCATCCGGTTTAAGAGGAGTTGCATTCACAAAATTTCTACATAGTATATAATGAAAAAATCAACAAAGGGCCATAATTCTGTTAAATTTGGTTGCAGCAAAAATTCCTTCCTTTACTGCCATCTACACATTAAGGTTGTTCATCCCTGGAAGTTTAAGCAAAATCTGCCATCCGGTTTAAGAGGAGTTGCATTCACAAAATTTCTACATAGTATATAGTGAAAAAATCAACAAAGGGCCATAATTCTGTAAAATTTGGTCGCAGCGAAATTCTTTCCTTTACTACCATCTACACCTTAACGTTGTTCATCCCTGTAAGTTTAAGCAAAATCTGCCATCTGGTTTAAGAGGAGTTGCGTTCACAAAATTTCTACATAGTATATAGTGAAAAAATCAACAAAGGGCCATAATTCTGTTAAATTTGGTCGCAGCAAAAATTCCTTCCTTTACTACCATCTACACATTAAGGTTGTTCATCCCTATAAGTTTAAGCAAAATCTGCCATCCGGTTTAAGAGGAGTTGCGTTCACAAAATTTCTACATAGTATCTAGTGAAAAAATCAACAAAGGGCCATAATTCTCTTAAATTTGGTCGCAGCAAAAATTCCTTCCTTTACTACCATCTACACATTAAGGTTGTTCATCCCTGTAAGTTTAAGCAAAATCTGCCATCCGGTTTAAGAGGAGTTGCGTTCACAAAATTTCTACATAGTATATAGTGAAAAAATCAACAAAGGGCCATAATTCTGTTAAATTTGGTCACAGCAAAAATTCCTTCCTTTACTACCATCTACACATTAAGGTTGTTCATCCCTATAAGTTTAAGCAAAATCTGCCATCCGGTTTAAGAGGAGTTGCGTTCAACAAAATTTCTACATAGTATCTAGTGAAAAAATCAACAAAGGGCCATAATTCTCTTAAATTTGGTCGCAGCAAAAATTCCTTCCTTTACTACCATCTACACATTAAGGTTGTTCATCCCTGTAAGTTTAAGCAAAATCTGCCATCCGGTTTAAGAGGAGTTGCGTTCACAAGATTTCGGGACGTACGGACGGACGGACGGACTGACGGACTGACGGACAAGTGCAACGCTATATGCTCCCACATTGTGGGGGCATAAAAAGGGGCATAATATTGTAAAAAAGCTTGATACAGTGACCTCCTCCTGTACACAGGTTGAGATCATGATGGTGAACAAGTGTGCAAAGTTTCAAAGCCATATGTCGATGGACTTTGAAATTATCTGAGGTGGTACGCAAACTTTAACGTAAATTTTAAGTCGAAAAAGGGGCATAATTCTGTCCAAAGGCTTGATAGAGTTACCTCCTCCTGTGTACAGGTTGGGGGCATGATGGTGAACAAGTGTGCAAAGTTTCAAAGCCAGATGACCATTAAATTGGAAAATATTTGAGGTGGTACGCAAACTTTAACGTAAATTCTAAGTCGAAAAAGGGGCATAATTCTGTCAAAATGCTTGATAGAGTTACCTCCTCCTGTGTACAGATTGGGGGCATGATGGTGAACAAGCATGATGGTGAACAAGCATGCTAAGTTTCAAAGCCAGATGTCAACGGACTTTGAAAATATTTGAGGTGGTACGCAAACTTTAACGTAAATTCTAAGTCGAAAAAGGGGCATAATTCTGTCAAAATGCTTGATACAGTGACCTCCTCCTGTGTACAGGTTGGGGGCATGATGGTGAACAAGTGTGCAAAGTTTCAAAGCCAGATGTCAATGGACTTTGAAAATAGTTGAGGTGGTACGCAAACTTTAACGTAAATTTTAAGTCGAAAAAGGGGCATAATTTTGTCAAAATGCTTGATAGAGTTACCTCCTCCTGTGTACAGGTTGGGGGTATGATGGTGAACAAGCGCGCAAAGTTTCAAAGCCAGATGTCAATGGACTTTGAAAATATTTGAGGTGGTACGCAAACTTTAACGTAAATTCTAAGTCGAAAAAGGGGCATAATTTTGTCAAAATGCTTGATAGAGTTACCTCCTCCTGTGTACAGGTTGGGGGCATGATGGTGAATAAGTGTGAAAAGTTTCAAAGCCAGATGTCAATGGACTTTGAAAATATTTGAGGTGGTACGCAAACTTTTACATAAGTGGTTACGCCGACACCGACGCACGGGTGACTAGGATAGCTCTCCTTATTCTTCGAATAGTTGAGCTAAAAGGTATTCAAAACAATTCCTAAATAAATAAGACCTGAATCCACCTTATATATTTCCTAGTTTGTCTATATGATATCGTATTGATGTTACACAAATATACCTGTGTGCATCATAATTCCTGTAGGTAATACCAAACACAGCAAAACTCTTTTAATGGTAAAACTAGCATATATATTATAAAAGTAAAACATAACACAATTTTGTAGTATACAATCATCGTCATGATTTTTCCATTAAAATCTTTACAATTTAACATTTAATCTTTATCAATCAAAGACAAATCTGAAAATGCACCTCTGTTGTCTAGAGAAGACTATACTTTTTTTTAAAGAATTTTTCAGTTGATCAAGGGAAAGAATCAACAAGACTTCTAAGAAAGTTTTGACAGAGTTACCTACCTTCATCTCCATCACCATCCTCACCGAAGGCACTAACTTCTAAATTATGTGACAAAGGTGACTGGAAATGATGACTGTGTAAATTTCTTCTGGTTGAAAGATGCATTAAACGTACTGTTTGTCCACATTTTATTGGCTGCCTGGAATATATAGTGAGATTTGTATTTCTTTAGAATCTTTCATTTGTCACAGCAAAAAAGGAAAAGCATTATTTTTTAACTGATGCTCTTTTATTCTGCACAATGCATTGAAAGTTTGACTACAATTTTGTAATTATTACTGGAAACATAGATAGATACAATGTATATGTAGCGAAAGTGAAAGTGTAACAGTATATTAAAATGTTATTTTCCTAAAGATTTTGAAAGAATTTAGATGGTGTTTAACCTTTCCACTGCTTGTGGAAAATGACTCTTCATTTGCAGTGAGTGCTGATCATGATCAGCCTGCGCATCCACATTCAGCCTTACCACTATTTGCACAGTCTCTGTTCGCAATTCATGAATAACTATTCAGTAAACACTCATTACTAAATGTTAAACACAGTAAATAAGGAGAGAGAGATTGAGGATGCAAAGAGCTCTTCTAGAAGGAGATAGAAACAGTTGTATATATACCCTCTGATGCACTGAGCTCCTGTTTTAGCCTTCACCTGCCAGTAACTGTTATGATCATCTGAGGATTCCACTGCTGTCACAGACTGAAAGTAATACCACACATGTACAACAGAATCAAAACTACTGATAATAATATTCAATATACTATAAGGCCCACCCAAAAAATATGTATGTTTCCGGTGACCTGACCTAACCTATTTTTAACCCCAGACCCTAAACTTTTTATTGACAAAACAAATTTTTTTGAGTAACCAAAAGAGTACGAAATAATTTGAGAACAAATCATTCGCGGGTATGAATCATTCACTGGTTCGAATTTAAATGAGGACGAATAAAATCGATTTGGATATCCTTGGTTTTTATCGCAATACGCTGAAAGTAAACTTGTAGCAAGTATGTTGATGACAGAATTAGCTGTGTATTAAAAGTAGAAAGCATCTACATCTACAACCATCTATGGGAATTCTACTACTACTATGAAGGCTTTTCTACTCGCCCTGAAAAAAAAAAATCGACCTACCTACCCTATTTTTTTCTGGCATGTCACAGGAAACATACATATTTTTTTTTTGCCTAACAGGAGTATGTTCTACAAATTCTAAAGTTACAGTCATACTGAATGATGCCCTTGTTAAAAAGTTAAGCTTATAGGATTTCTTTAAAGAATATTTCAAAAGACTGACAAAATTATGTCACATGAAACTAGACAAGCAGGAATAATCTAGCTGCCAGTATGTACTGTTGTCTTCTGCAATTTGTAATTAAACATTTTTGTTGAGATTTTAAGTTTTCAAATGCCTGTTTTGACATAGACAGTCAGGGCTCTTTCACCCAAAATTGTGAAGACTCCGTAGCCTATACAATTGTGAAAAAATTAGCGCGCTTGGACCCAAATTGTGAAAAAATATAGTGCTTTCATTTGCCAATTGTGAAATTTAAGTTGTGTTACTTTCTTACAAATGTATGAAAGGCATTAGATTTAGAAACAAGAGCTGTCCATAAGACAGCACGCTCGACTATTGTGGGTGTTTGCTAATAAAACAAAACTTTTATCAGTGTAATAGCAAAACAAAATTCTGCTAACTATTAAGTATAAACTAGGAAAGTTGAATCATAAAAAAAGTCAAAATCTATAACTATAGATTTAATTTTTGGTAAGGCCAGTGTTTTTTGATTTGTCGTTACTCGAACCCGCCGCCCCTATTTTTCATATTTTCAAAAAAAAAAAATCAAAAATTTTTTTTTTTTTTTTTTACAAAATTTTAAAATCGCGAAATTAGAGGTCCGTTTATACAAGTGGTAACGTCAAGAAGCTGCATTGGTCTAATGAATTTTTCAGACCGATTTGGGACCGAAATTCAGCCCCATTCCCTTCCTAGCATGATGTATATTTCCCCATTTTTGACAAAAAATCCCTCAAAATGAATGCTGACAAAAGTTTCTGATTAAATTAATCAAATGCTTGCCAAAATTGTTATAAAAGTAAGTTTCCATCAATAAAAACGTTTCATAATCACTTCTGCAATTATTTGATACCTTACAACTGAAATAGTCAGCCGAAAATCGCCGATTTTTCGTTTGTCATCTATTTTCGCGACCCCGTTTTTTAAAAAAAATTTTACCAAAGAAAATAGTGTTTAGAAGACTCAAAAAAAAGATAAAAAATAAATTTGTTTCATTTGTTTCAACAATAATGCCTGTTGTTAATAGTTTTGTTACTGACACCAATATTTTTATCTGAAAATTTAGTTATTTTTGAGTGCGATTTTGGGCCAGAATTCAGCCCCATTCCCCTCCTAAAATAATATATTTTATCCCCAAATGTTTTACAAAATATTACCCTCAGAATAGTGACAAAATTTTTTGACTTACCTAAAATGCTGATAAGTGTTTTTGATTAATTTAATCAAATGTTGGCCAAATGTTTTATACAAATGCAACTTCCCATCAATCAAAAAGTTTCAGAATCATTTATTGCAATCACTTGATACCTTACATGTGAAAAAGTCAGCTATTTAAGCCATATATGAGAAAATAATATTTTCTCATAGAAACTGGTGAACACAAGACTCAAAAAAGACAATGTTTACAATGTTTTCAATTGAAAATAGTAGTATTCATTTTATTCATGTGTGTTTTAACACCAGTGTCTGATGCTTTGTTACTGACACCAGTAATTTTCATCTGAAAATATTATGTTAAATTTCTGTTTCTTCTCTATATAATTGGGAAAAGAATAATGTAATAAAAGTCAACAAATTTTCAAGGGCATTTTGCTCGGGGAGGGGGGTGTTCTTATGTCAGATTTTAGAAGAGAAAGCAGGTCCACAATGAAACAAAGTTTGTCATGTATAAAAAAAGTCTTTTTTTTTTTTTTTTCCCTCCTCCGTACGGAGCTTTTTAATTTCAAACTTCGAGTAACAAGTAATAAAAAAATAATGGCCTAAATTAATTGTTTGGTACAAAATTTACCCTGAACACTATTGCAAGGTTTGATATAACTACCATAAGTGGTTACTAAGATATGTGCACGATAGTACCTTCCATGCAAAACTTTACCAAATTTTCAAAGTCAAACAAGGGCCATAATTTCCACTAAATTTAAACAAGAGTTATCTGTCTTGACTGTGTGACACCTCTTAAGACATTAAAAAAGTTTCAAGTCAATATCATAAGTGGTTACTGAGGTATGTGCATGATAGTACCTAGCAGGCAAAACTTTAACCAAATTTTCAAAGTCAAACAAGGGCCATAATTAGTACTAAATTTATACAAGAGTTATCGACTTGACTGTGTGACACCCCTAGAGACATTAACAGAGTTTCAAGTCAACATCATAAGTGGTTACTGAGATATGCGATGATAGTACCTAGCAGGCAAAACTTTAACCAAATATTCAAAGTCAAACAAGGGCCATAATTTGTACTAAATTTATACAAGAGTTATCGCCTTGATTGTATGACACCCCTAAAGACATTAAAAAAGTTTCAAGTCAATATCATAAGTGGTTACTGAGGTATGTACATGATAGTACCTAGCAGGCAAAACTTTAACCAAATTTTCAAAGTCAAACAAGGGCCATAATTTGTACTAAATTTATACAAGAGTTATCTGACTTGACTGTGTGACACCCCTAGAGACATTACAGAAGTTTCAAGTCAATATCATAAGTGGTTACTGAGATATGTGCATGATAGTACCTAGCAGGCAAAACTTTAACCAAATATTCAAAGTCAAACAAGGGCCATAATTTGTACTAAATTTATACAAGAGTTATCTGCCTTGATTGTATGACACCCCTAAAGACATGAACAAAGTTTCAAGTCAATATCATAAGTGTTTACTGAGATATAAGCATGATAGTACCTAGCAGGCAAAACTTTAACCAAATTTTCAAAAGTCAAACAAGGGCCATAATTTGTACTAAATTTTTTCAAGAGTTATCTGCCTTGATTGTATGACACCCCTAAAGACATGAACAAAGTTTCAAGTCAATATCATAAGTGGTTACTGAGATATGTGCATGATAGTACTTAGCAGGCAAAACTTTAACCAAAGAAGCAACGCCGACGCCGACGCACAAGTGACTGTAATAGCTCTCCATATTCTCCGAATAGTCGAGCTAAAAAAGGAATTGCTACATTTGTCTAATGGTGTTCAAACACAACTGACATGTTGACACAACTGACATGTTGAAATGGTTATTGACCAAGTGTTGTCACCATTTACAGTTTATTCTGTATATAATCATGTACCTGTACTTAACAGCTTTTCCTTTCTGTCCAATGAAGTTTGTTTAAGTCATAAATCTACCTTGTTTCTGTCAGTTTTTGTTAAAACAGTCTCTTGCTTATTTTTTGGAATCATTCATCTAGGTGCAATTCTTACAACATTGTTCTAACCTAACAGGTACTCTCTGTCACAGTTACTTCCCTTTTAAATACCTAAGTATGTGTAAGGGGAAGTAACTACAACCGGGAGTTTAATTGGATTAAATCATGTGAACTATTTTATACGAAAACTGAAACCAAGTTGATTTCAGTGTAAACAATTCACTCAGACTTTCTTTTGAAAAATTGTAAAATTCCATGCATTTTGTGAATTTTTAGGCCTCCAATTGTGAAAAAATAAAATATTTCCAATTGTGAAGTAGCCGAACATTGGCCTCTGCTAAAGAAGGCAAAAAAGCCCTTACAGTATTTAAGACAGTTGACTTAGCCATGATTCCTGGGAAGGACCAGTACTAATCGTTCTGCTATCATGGAGAATTTCAGGTGAATGGCATGTACACTGTACAACCTAACAAGGTCTCTTCATCATTAGAAATTTCCAAATATCTCACTTACATTGTAGAGGCATAGTCACTCAGTATCAGGGCTGTATTAACAGTTTTTGGTAACAGGCACTATATTTATTCACTTTTAGTTTGTAATTGATAAATATCTGGCATTCAAGGCCATGAGCTGGCATGCAAGGCCATGAACTAGGGTAACTTGTTGTTAAGTCAACTCTTCCGGTTTCATAAATAATCTTTGAAAATTAACTTAACTTTTTACATTGTTTACAAGCATTGTTTTACACATAGAGTAATTAATAGAAATCAAAATGCAACAAACTTGAAAAAATGAAAATCTTTTAATTCCTATGCTCATTTTTTCACCTATCAAACCCTGTTTTAAGCTGTGTATAAGTTATAACAGTAAAACATATGACATACATGTAGAAACAAAAAATATTAGCATTATGCTAGTAAAATGTTTCATGCAGTGATTTTTTTACTTTTTTTTGGCAACAGCCCATGCCTTTCAAATTGGGAATTTTTAGCGCGATAAACTTTAAAATTGGGAAAAATTAACAAAACTTAATAAAAAAAATTCTTTTGAAAAGTTTTATTGTAAGGTAAATTTATGTCATTTAAATGTCCTTGCTTCTTTAATTTACAACTTCATCTTTCTATGTTTCATTCCTTTAAAGCTCACAGTCCACTAAACATTCGTTTCTCATTATTCAGTTCATTTTTTTGGTGACATAAACGCCTTACAGCGCCCAAACTACGATGAGTAAGACGACTTAACTTTACAAAAAGATGTTCGAATGTCCGGAGTGCCGATGGCGTGTAAATTAAGTTTTATTTTCTTATTATAATATTTGGAAATATGCGACATTTTTCGATAATTAGGGTAATTTTCTAACAATTTTTTTACCGACACATTTTGATGCATTAAAAAGCGTTTAGCGACCGTGATGAAAGTCATACTAAATGCCGTACTACGCCGTAACCCGTTTTATGTGAACAACGCGCGTCGAATTTGCAACAAAATTCTGCGAATAAACCATAATAAGAGTTGGAATTTCATGATTATTTGCATTGTTTTAGTTCAACTTTCACAAGAAATCAATCTAATTGGGAAAAATCTTCTCGTTTTTGGGAATTTTTAAGCTTTTTTGGGAATTCTGACCATTTTTGCCAATTGGGAAGACGCCGAATTTTGGAGGCAAACCGGCGCAATAAAATCACTGTCATGATATATTATCAGTTCAAAGTTCAAGAAAATATCAGAAATTTCGCGTATACACAGACTTTCCTATGCTTTATTCGAAAGGTATAAGTTGACAAAATCAGGTACCAGTTGACTAAGGAACATGAAGTAATCCCATACCTGTTGTCCACTACCTGATCCATATTTAACATCATGTGAATGCAATCTGATCTGGTGATATGTATTGTATAGTTTTAGCGTTGAACCACAGGTCACATATTCATAACTGAAACCTGTTAAAATGGAAACATACATTTATGTATTAAGTTGGTGTAAACCTTCAACAGTTCTTATTTTCACCATAGCCGCTACAGAGATTCAAAGGTCTTGACAGTCTTCTTTCATTTTTTTTTTCTACAATAAGGTTGACAGCTCAGTACTGGTTATCATATCATATCAAACATTTCTGTGTCATTCAAATTAAACAAGAATGATTGAAAAATGTTGTTTCACCATTTGTTTACTGTTTGTCATCCCTTTCGTTATTTTGTATAATAACATCTCAGATGTGTTGCTCATCAAAATCAATCACCATAGACGGTTTTAATCTAGAGTATATGTTTCTATGACTGATCTCAAGTTCAGAAAGCTGCCCTGCAGGGTAAGTACACATGAAAACCAGTTTGTTTTTAAACAGGTAATTTTCAATAAAAGAGTAAAACTGTAGATGTATCTTTCTTTTTCTTTCATTCATGGAAAACATCCTATGATATATAAGATATCAGTCATTTTGTACCGATACAAAAATAGTATGCATTAATGGTGCCTGATCAAGTCAATCAGGCTGTTGCGGCAGATATTTTCATGCCGAAACAAGTCTGCCTCAAAAGTGTAGTGGTTAGAGCGTCCACTAAAAGTGTAGGAAGTCATGGGTTCAATCTCTGCCCATGTCATAACAAAGGCGAGAAAAAATGGTACCGACAGCTCTCTTGCTTAGCGTTCAGCATTAAAAAAGGTAGTATCAGGAAGATAAAGAGAAGGTTGCTTCTTTTGGGAAAAGGCAAGTACTTGTTACTAGATTATAGTAGATACCCTAATTGTCTCACAACAGCTTTGCAGCTCATGCTGTCTGTTGATCATATGCGATGTTAAATAAGGTTTCTTTATCTTTATCTAATTTCTGAACGGTAAACCACAAAATTGGTCACCATTCTCTCATCAATTATCTATCTATCTTGTTATACTGCCTCACACCTCTCACGAGTATTATGGGCAATTGTCAACAGTTTCTGAATGAAAGTCTCTATAGCACTTAAAAGCAACGAAGAATACAACTACAACTATCATTTACTGGCTACAAATCATAATATTGTGTTAATCAATAAATATGAAGTGAGGTGACCGTAATAATTTCCCCTTGTCCGAAAACTTTGATTGTCCGAATTCAAATAATACGGTATACGATTATTAAATTATAACACATCTAGACTTTCGAAGAACGTTTTAGTACCATATATACAAAGAAATAATTAATTATATAATATTCCATACCAGAAACCCTGTTATTAATCAGCAGTACGCTAAAAATTGATAGCAAACTTCTGAAAAACGTCTCCACATCCATTTTGTAGTCGGTACGCTTCGGATTTCATCCACATCAACACGTTGTGTATTTTCATTGGACAAAAGGTGGAGGTTATATATCACTAAATCACAGTCACAGGTGTATGGCCAACAGGTACTAATACTTAAAACTCACAGCAACGGTGACTTCCCCTTATAAATATTTTTAACAATCAAATTCCGTCTTTAGGGTTAAAGTGACATTATGCGCATTTTTTTCAAGTAAAAATCCAGCTGAATATGTGTGTGTACAAAAGCGTAGCGGAAATAATAGCTTTTAACCCAATACACCAAACTCTTCACGCTACCAGTATGAAATAATAGCTTTCCAAATATTGATTTTCTTATTTGACTGGGAGAGTCAATTTAAGAAAAGAACAACTGCATGCAGGAGTTGCTTCCCTTCCACTGCCGAAATCTCTACCAACATCAACAACGACACAATCAACTATCATTTTATCAGTCCGATTTTTTTATATCTAAAGCACCAACTTCAAATACTAATGCGGCATAATCATTAATTTAACATATTTAAATGAACAGCAACCAAAAATTGCTTTTATAAAACTGTCACCAAAAATACACTATGTGCAGTAAGATGCGCATAATGTCACTTTAATATGAAATAAGGCACTGCCTAGGAGGGGATTTATCCACACACCTGAATAAGTTCATGTTGTGAAGCTTACTGTTAAGATATGGGAGAAGAAACAGTGGCGCATGCCATGTCTGAAGAATCCTAGGACTGGCTATCATATTGTTTATGATCATCGTCTTTTTGACTTACTTGACTGCTCTGAGTAAGGTTGTCAAAATCTTTTGGAATGTTATCAAGAAAAAGCCAACAGGTCACTATAAGCTTGACCTACAGATCCCAAAAAGTAGGGATCATCTACTCGGTAAGACCAAACATCCTATGAAGTTTCAAGATATGAAGCTTCAAGACTGTTGTTGATAATTAGATCTCAAAATATTGAGCGGAAATGCTTTCCAAAGTTCGGGTCACTGTAACATTGACCCGAAAAACCAAAAGGATCAGCTTCAGCTGCAAGGCAACCATCTAAGGAAGTTTTGACTTGCAGAGTACGTGTTATCAAGATCGAAAGGTTAACGGATGTAACTGCGACCATGACCCACATACCCCAAGAACAATAGGTATCATCTATATGTTGCAGACAACCTTTTGAGCCAGTTCAATAAAAATTGTGATCTGTAGAGCGTTACCTAAACGTCAGTTTACCAAGTATACCAATTAATCAAGCCTGTAGTCTGTAGTTTCTTGTTAAGTATATTATTTGTAAACAAATAGACGACAGGATAGGTCATACTTAACGTGCGATGATGTATAGAAGCTTTATCCATAAGACTATTTTATTGTCGGCGTTATACCTTTGATACACTCTATTTAACTACCTTACCTTTACAGTACCACTGTTAACACATATTCCAAAGAAAAAAAGATAACAAAAAACAGTCGGTTATCGACTCTTAGTAATTTCTGATGTATTGTTACATCGGAAGCTGAAGAATAAGAACCCGTCTACTGAAGATCGTAATTCACATGCGATGATGTATAGGAACACATGCATTATGTCTAAAACATGTTTATTCTACGACATGTTTATTCTAAGACATGTTTATGCCGGTAATTTTGGATGTATTGTTACACCGAAAGTTGAAGAATTAAAACCCGTCTACTCAAGCCAATCCGTCGGTAACGGAACGCGCGAAAAAAAACTTTCTTAGTGAATGCAGAGTAAACACAGTCGTTACCTTTTCGGGGATTTCCCCTATCAATTCATTAGATAAGTCGTGTAAGTTTAGCTTTATCGTAAAATTTCCACAGTGATTTGATTTTGCGAGCTCATCTCTCAAACCACTGTGCACACAATGTATCTATCTTTCTATCTATTGATACTTTACTCTCTCCAATTGGAGCATTGTGACAGGTGAATATGTGGCAAATTGTTCTTATCAAGTACATATAATATGACTCGATACATCCTAGATCTATATAAATAATTTCAAAGGACGTATGATAAAAAAAAGACCAAGGATAGACTTTGCCACTTTATACTATTTACAAGAAGTAGAACTACCCGAGAACATGTTTCATGGAATTTTAGATTTAAACCCAGACACTGTTTCTGAAGAGACATCATCAAAAGGTAGGCTGTTCGGAAGTGGTATTATTCTTGGGTGGGGGGATTTGCCTTTGCCCAGCTGTTTTTCGGCACAGTCATTTTAAGCTCGCTTTTAAGTGGAAGTTAGTAACTTTTAAACCACCAATAAAAAAACAAGTAGAATGTGTAACATTTTTGGATTGAAAACTTTAATTTGAAAGGTACCTTTTAATTGGATAATACCGTATGAAAAAGGTCAATAAAATAGTTTTGCATTTTCAGTTATTCGTAAATGGTTTATAATTAAAGTACGTAAATAGTTCATATCTTTCAACAGAATATATTGTTCCCTCCAAACTAATGCTAATTATGTGTGTAGAGTCATTATACTTTTTTGACCAAAATAACGTTTAGTATTTCAAGTAACATATTTGATCATAGTCTGGTGTTACCTGCCCCTACCCATACGGTACGGTACTGTAGAAAAAAGGGTTTGATTTCCTTGCGTGCCAGTACGACAGGGAACCAGACTAATTTGATCAGAAAACAAGGATTAAGTTTGATTTCCTTGTGCGCATGTGGCACGGATTTAATCATAATTGAGGAGAAAATGTGCAAGTGACCGGTAAGCTCAGTCGGGGGAGCATTTGCTTTTACATCCATGTAAGCGAAGGGCTTTGGGTTCGAGTCCAAGTAGGTTTAACATTTTGTCTTATCCTGTGACATTTGGCACCCTCTTACTGCATTATATTTTACTATAACATCTAGCTACATAATTCTAATACTCAAAATCGCTCCAACCATTTTAGTATAAGGATAGTTTTTGTTACTCGTCAGTCGGTATTTAACAAATTTCTATAGACTGACGCGTTTTCCCCTAACTTGCAACCTCAAGTCATAGTGTAGTTACTTATTGTCCGTGAGTATTATACATATGCCGATGTAAAACTTACTACATTAGAAAGGTTCAAGTTCGAGAGAATCTTAGTGTACATTTTATAATTCAGTATTGTGTAGCTCTTGTTATGTGACTTGTCGGCATGCTCGGACAGTGTTGAAAAGAGAAAAATTTGAGATTTTGACGAACTATATTATACGGTTGAGTCATTGGTAAGAAGCGAATTCCTTAATCATTACCTCACTAAGTTCTAATTTGATTTTGTTTAAATAAGAGTGCAAATGGGCGGCGAATTCAGTTTTTCAAATTATCTCTACATATAATTAAGAAATTGAACAACTTGTCTCATAGTAATACAAAACATAAATGTAATGCAGCAAACCCGCCACAGTTTATGTCAATATTAATCATAATATGATCAGTGGAATCAATGCAGTGTAAAATGTCACAACACTACATGTGATTGCTTTTTCACAATATCTATTCAGCTTAGAGGCGGGCCTTAACGATGGTCTTGACCTGGGTAGATTTCAAACATGCTAGAAGGATGATACATTTAAAAGGCTTATGATAATAATGTCATGGTATCAAAACTAAATTATTGAAAAAGACTGTTCGCACATTAGTTGAATTTCATACAAAAACTATGGTCGGATTTCCATCAACAAAGTTTCTGTCCGAATGTCAACAATACCAAGTATGTCTTACGAGTGTGAACCTGGCATTTTCATGAACTAATGCTAATCTTAAGCAGTTTGTGGTATGCGTAACTTCCTAATGGAAAATATATGCAGAGTTTCATGGAAATCTGTCATTAAGATTTAAAGTTATTACAAATGGCTGATTAGACTTAAACTGCAATAATTTTGAACTAGATAAATATTCTGTATTAACATTAATTTTGGTCAACATAGGCTGTACACCATGAAGGTCATGTAAATTTTGAAGCAAATAAATAGACATGTGTTAAGTATTGCCTGAGACAAAATCCATTAACCATATCATTCTTTGATTTCCATAGTCAATTTCTTGACTAGGGCCATTCTTTTTAAATCTTAGTTGGATTCAGGAATCTCATGTACATGTAGCATCACTTAAACTCATCTACATTGTATAATGATTTTGTTGACGCTTGGACCTACAACAAATATGGTTGTCATGTAACGGGTTTGGCGTTCTATTGTTTTTAAGTGTAACTCGCTGGAATAATTTATTCACAAAAAGGCCAAACTTAGGAATGCTTAAAAGCTCATTTTTTACATTCTTAATAATTTTAATTTGACAAGAATGTATACTTTGCTATGTCTATATTAAATAATTATGTACATATTCAAAGAAAACGCACATAATACGAACTTAATTCAGAATAATCTCAAACTATGTACACTATCAGAGAACTTACTTCTAAGCAACTATTTATTTCAAAACACTACATGTATTTTTTTGTTTTATTTTACGTATACATGTTGGGTGGTATTTACAGTTCCCAGTTGAACCAAAACTACAAACATATTTAGAATTCCATATTTAAAGACCGTTGGATTCTCAAAAAGCTGTTAAGATCGATCTTTATATCAGTATCAAAGTTCTTTCGAAATCTTCTGTTCAGATACTGTCGGAATAAGCCTTAAGCACAGAAACTTCAAATGATGTCATGTTTATTCAGACAGTTTATCACTAAAACATCTTTAAAATCAACTTTGAAAAAATTATCTACCGCATCTAACGTCTAATCCAAGTGTGTGTTTTTTTTAAATTACACGAAACTATAATTAACATTAATATTGTGGGAAAAGTTTAATAAAGTAATTAATGAATTGATGAACCCAATTGTTTCACATTTATGAAATTTTTTGGCACGAAAACTAACCGCACAATACTATCGCGTCTGTCAATAGAAGAACACTTGTGCTATGTAAAAGGAAACAGTAGCGGATTGTTTAATGCTCTTGGATTAGTTATATCCCTTCTTAATGTAAAATTGTATTTTTCAGAGCTAGAATTTAATTTTCATACTCCTCATCAGGTTGACTTTGCTTGAAAGATTTCGTTCTCGAGTAACATTTTCAGCAAGTCACACTTGCAAAGTCTGCTAGGTAACTAACATTAAGTAGCATTTTGTTTAACATGTATATATTCAGAAGAGTTCTTTTAATGATATACACTACTTTTAGTTGAGGGTAAATACAAAATATTGCACATTTATCACACTTTTGTTATTAAGGTGGTTTTATTCTTCAAAGGTTTATAATAATGATAAACTAACAAGACCCTTTATATGTTGAGAAAATGTTTGACATTTTATATCTAATTTTACATGACGGGTTGTGCAGTTTTGTTCAGTTGTTGTAGTATTATTTTTACAAATTGTTCTGGTTATGTCTTCCCTATTAAATGGTATTTTGCATTAAATTTGATCGAATTTAAGCGTTCTATTTCCTTTACGTATTATTATGACAAGATTATATTTTTGTGACTGTTATTCATTGTTTTGCCACAAACACTTATATCTGAAAAATATAGTTGTCAAAGTATGTCATTCATTTATTTTTATATTCAATAACTACTATTTTGTGAAAAATTATTATTTTTAATGAATACACTGTTTAAGTCTACAATTTAGAAAAAGGTCCAGCTTTAATTTGACATAATTACAAACGAATACTTTATGTCAAAAACATTAAGATGTAAGCATGCAATTCAACCCAGGAAAATGTTTTTCTGCAAATATAGTCAATGCATTTTTATTTACATGTATATAACTTCTTTTTCGAAACAGATAATATGGAATAACTCGTTTATTATTGACTGATTTCAAATGGAAACACATTATTATACAAAAATGGTTTGATAAGGGTTACTAGACACATTGAAAATATGTTTGACTGTCGCAAGGGAGAATTCCTGACATTTTCGGAACTGCCAAAAACAAAATTAAACATACATGTATTTTTTTTTTAAGTATTATTCATTGCATTTTTCCATAGACGAAAATTAGAAACAAAACATGATACAGGAGTCAATGCAATGAACAGTAATACCAGATTACTTGATCCCTAGTATGACGTCAGAATCTGAAATAAATAAAATGCTTTATTATGTACAGTAGAGGTGAAAAAAGGTAAACATGCACGAATAAAAAAACAATACAAAAATTTGAGAAAGATAATTATATTGATTGGAAAATAGTATTTATATTACCAATTCAATGTACAATAGATACCAAAATAAGAGAATTTTAATACAAATATATTTAATGAGAATTATTTCAAATAATGTTTTCTTGTTTAAATGTAAGATACCTCCTAGTAACCTTTGTGACTTTCGGTCTATGGCTCCAGAAACCGTTGAACACTTGTTTTGGGAGTGTGAAATAAAGGATATGAAATTGCTCCATTGACATTGACATTTTCTTTTGGTTCATTAGAGCACCAATTATAAAGGGAGAAAATAAATATTGCAGATTTTAGCAAAGTATTTTATATCTAAATACGAGGATCCTCGTACAAATGCAACAAAACTTTACCTTCCATTGAAGTGTGAGTACTTTTCGAACAGTAAAACAAAATTAGGACATGTAATAGCAACGATGAGAAATAAAACTGACATATTTAACCAAAATTGGAGGGAGTTTAAGACATAATACACACCAGATATATAAACAAAACATATTTAGTAACATTTCAAAAGCAGAACATTTCGAACCTTTCGAGCTTTTTAACTCTTCTCTTTCATTTCATTTATCTTTTTCTTTCTTCTTTCTTTTTATATTTTTCATTTATAAAAAAAATCCATGAAGTATGCGAACTTACATTTTTGGTTTTTAAAAATAGTTGATAGTAACCATGGATTATCTGTATATTAAATTTTAGATAAGATGGTAAACAAATGATTTGAATATATATGAACTGAAAGGAAATGAAAATGGTACAAACCAAAATGTACTTTTAAAACTGTATGGTTGACCCGATATATATAAATATATATATGCATATTATTACAAATTGAATTAATAGCGCTTGAGGTATGTTACACTACTAGTTGGTTCTGAAACCGTTTTGACGAGTAAATAAACAGAAATTGTAACATGCACATACAGTGTACTTAAGGATACAATAACAAAGAAAAAGAGGTGTCAAATTTTTCAAAAGTCAACTCATATCTTATAATATGTCATTCAAATATAACGATTGACATGCAATGTTTTTCTCGAATTTCTAGCGCCCGTTGTAAAATATTTTAGAAGGGTACATAGACACTTAAAAAGACCTGGGTGATCTTTTTGCTGTTTTGCTGAAAAAGTTAAATGTTAATATCTCCGCAGACTTGAAAAAGTGACACTTTATGCTTGCCAAAGGCTGAATTATATAGCATGTTTAGCCAAATACTAGATACAACATGAAAATACTTGATACAAAATCATACTTATCATTAGTCTTAGTTTTGGGAATTTAATCTCCTTTAAAGGTAAACTTTGTAGCATTCATCTTACTTGTTTCATTTTAAGAACTAAATTTTGAAATTTGGTATGGCACACCTTCCCGATTCGCAAGTATACATACATAATTCTCTGCCGCGCACAACTTTGAAAGTAGTATACTAAAGGTTATAGCAAAATAGTCCAAATCTCTTCCAAAGTCTTAAACTACCTACTGTTCAAAAGACAACTTAATGGGTTTCCTTTTGGTTTGGCTTTTTGCATATTTTACTTTTATCGTTGTATTGGAATCTATATCACGTTATTTACAGTGCATTCCAAATAAATTCTATGTGCTGTCGAAGTTTAGATATAGTGAATGCACCCTTATGGAATCCATGTTACACGATAGGTGTTCCCCGAAGTAAAAGGAAAAAATAAGTTCGAGTAAAAATAACTTCAGTATATCAGCAAAATCTTAAAATTTACACTGGTTCTGTTATGTTAGCAGTTGACTCTAATTTCTAGCAATTAATAGGATAACAATGTCCCATTAAAAAGCGCTTTTACGCATGTAAACCAAACGTGACTGATTTAGACACCAATCTCTCACAAAACATTTTAAAAGAGTTGATTTGATGCAGACAAAGAGTCGCAATTTAGGAATCAAACAGCTTCGTCTTAATGTGACGGCGACACCCGTAATTCCTTCTTCCAGTGCAAGTACTGGTCACAACCCAGGAATCGGTCATCGAAAGCAGTTTAAATAAGCTTAATAGAACTCGGGCCTACAATTATGCAAAAATATCTAGGCTTAAACAAACAAACAAACAAACCTACCACAGGCTTCTCGAAAAACTTGTCATTTATAACCCTTGAAATGTCAACATTGTCTGATATATAGCCTTTGAAATTCGTTAGAGCTGTCATGATACTTTGAATTCGTGCAATATGAAGAGCCTTCAAGAAATCAAAACACTTTTGATAGGCACAAGTTACTTGTGACTCAAGTAATGGTAAACTATAAATGGGTTCAGATCAAAAACTAAAAGAAAAAATAATACCGCCGGTTTTGTTTTGGCATAAAAAGGGAGCACACTTTAAAGATAATAACAGTATGGCATTTAATTCTCAATTCTTGTTCACCAATAGTTAAGTGATTTCCTGAAGACCACTTGCAGATTTATATTTTTTTCTAAAACGACAAATGTGCCTTTTTTGAACATCATGCTAGTGATATTTTAAAAAAAAGAAATTTTCTAATCTGAACTTGGACGGAAGAGCTATTACAAAAACTTGTACATTGTTTTGCCTTGCATGTAATGTCTTTTAAGTACTAGTTACTTAAGCGGCGAGAGATCATTTGGCGAATAACCAGGGTACCTCAAGATCTTAGTATCCGGAGCAAAGGAATTGCAAAGAAAAACAGATTCGCGGCTGAAAACTGCTAGAGAGTTCATGACTACAAACAGATCATACTAAATGTCAATCAAACAAAATGTCGATGGATGAAAGTTAAACTTTTTTTATTTTATTTGACATACGGAGCTAACAAAACCACACTAAATACAAATAAATTGTATTTCATTTAACTTAATGTTTATGAAAAATGTTATTTTATACACAATGCCGTATAAATCTATGAAATTAATAAAAATTGGCAAGAGACAAACAATATAATGCAGTTTTAAGAAACGAATCCGATTTTGTTAAAAACATATCAGTATTACTAAATGTTTCGACATCAAAGCTGTCATAAAATTGACAAACGGACAGATTGATCTGATATCATCACACAATTTTCAGAAATATAAATCATAATATTTGATGCGTTTAATCTACTGTAAATATTTGAGGCATGGTCACAGATACCCTCAGCTGATTTCTTTAAAACTAAAAGTTGTTTTGTGACTATTTTCTCTATCAAGTCATACAGTACAGTTATACAAGAAACATGAATATATTCAAGAGAATTAAACCTAAACAAAAGGCGTGGTTAAAACGTGTCCAGGACAATTTAAACTAGCGTTCCGGATGGCATGTATTACGGTCCTAACCCGCCTTGTGATGATTCATTAAGTACTGAGAAGAAGTTTTCGATTTGAGAAAATTTTAAGGATAACAGCTACACGGGACAGCTAAACTGTTTACCTATATAGCAAAATGAAAGTAGAATAAAACGTTTTATTTTTCTTATATTTTTTTCCTATGTGCGCACTAAGCAATATGATTTCAATGCCATGTTTAACTTTAATAAATTGCTTAAGGCTTTAAAGTCCATGCGGACCTTACATAACGTGATAGTAATATAGCATAAACTACTTGCAATTTTCATTCATATGCAGCATTATTTTATTAAAATGAGTTTTCAATGAAATTATCATTATTGAACTGCGCAACGAATTTCATTTACATTCTATATAAAATATCCTTAGATTACTGATCTTGGTACATCTCTCTGAGACCCACTGAATATACACTTGTAAGACATCAACAAAACATTTAATGTCTTAATAAGTTAATAACTATAACAAAGAAATTTACACTTCTTCAAAAAATAGATATAAATTTTTCTAAAGGTAAATGAAAACTATAAATTAATAAAATAAAAAGAGGATGCCTTAGTGCCTACTATGTACTACAACATATAATCTGTAGCTCTTGAACTTTTAGTTGTAATTGACATGTTCAATATTTTATTGTATATTAACTAATTAGTGATAGTCTCTTATAACTCTTCATGGAGTGACCAATTACAAATGTTTTCTATTATGCGTATTTGCTAAAAATATATATTTGTAAATGAAATAGACTGAAAGAAAATATTTGAATTGAATATACTGTATTTATACTTATTGAAGCTGAATGCTTAAGCAGAGAAAAATAAGACAGTAGTGATAATTTGTAATATGCTTTCTTATTACTCAATTGATCTGTCTGCAATTCTTCCAAATTCACATACTGATCAACCCTTTCCATCACGAATTCAATATCTGATTTATTTCTTACACAGATTCAGTTGTCTATCTAATACTTAAAGTCCCAGGACCACATTAACAAGTATTTTACCAAAAAAGATGTGTTTTTCAATGATATTGCAAAAATTAATAAACGCTTTCTGGCAACTCTCTTACGTCAGGAAACGATATGAATACTAGTACAAAAGAAATGAATATGTCAACATTGTTTAAGAGAGAATAGACCATGGTTCTAACATTATCCTATCAGTGTATTTATTTTACAATATCAGTGAATTCACCTAGAGAAACAACATTCTACATGTACTAGCTTAATTATAATAGTTTCAGTTGCGTTTTTCAGTTTTAGAGATTCCAGTGTTTTCCGGAACACTTGCGCTTTAAAAGGTTACAGTTATTTGAGAATAGATTTTTCATAAGAAGTACATAAGCGATTGTGTATGAATATTTTGTTAACTAAGATGTTGAAATAGAAGCATTTCCTGAACCTATTTGTTGCCTTTGTTATAGGCAGGGTTATTTTCTAGAACATTTGAGTTCCCATATTCATAGGGTGCTGTTATTTCCAAAATATTAATGTTAATATTAATTAATATATTTAATATATATAATATTGTTTTACAACAACTTCTTGAACGTTTGTGTAATTTAAATGGTGACGGTGCAACAATTTTTCTTAAAGATTGTGTTCTTTAGTTGATGAGGTTCAATATTATTTGTATTCCCTTAATCATTTTCAGAACATTTTAGCCGTGTTAATTACAAAGGTGCAAATATTTCCAGAAAATATGGGTTTCCAAAATCGTAAAACTACAACATATATCAAAACAGTTAAGAACATTTATCATTTGCATTTTTTCCAGACCACTTGCCCAGAGTATTTGTGTAACTAGTTTAAGAACATGTATCGTTCCCCCAACAGATATTTTTCTAGAACATATATGTTTCATCTATGCTTAGTTTCTAAAGATGCAATATCCAATTTATTTAATTTCATAAAGTGTTCGGGTTCCTAGCTGTAGAACTACGATTAGTTAGACGAGTTGCATCGTTAGTTCTTGAGCTTAGAGATTTAAATGAAATCAGTGTTTTTCTAGAGGTTGAGGCAACTACAATGTTCATTAAAACATTTGTGGTGGTAAAGTTATTCTTGTAAGTTTAGATGGGAAGCTGCATTGAAAAGACAACTTTTAACAGTAATTGCCAGATCATTTATTTTATTTTATTTGTAAAACTGCCTGTACGTTTGCTTTACAACATATTTTGTCATTTCCAGAACATTTGTTTTTACATACGTGCATAGGTATAATTGTTTTTTGTACGTTTGTACTCCCTTATTTATGAAATACATTAATTATTTGTAGGACATTTATATTTTTACGACAAAGGTAACACTATTCCTATAATAACAGTAAAACAGTAAAAAAGTTCTCTTTGGGTTGTAGAGGTATGGTTTTTCCAGAGCATTTGTTGTATTTTTACGGCAAAGGTTAAATCATGCGTGTAATAACAGTAAAACGGTAAAAAGTTCTCTTTTGGCTGTAGATGTATGTTTTTCCAGAGCATTTGTTGATTTAATTGTATAGGTACAAACATATCTAGAATATTTATGTTGTTTTGTAAATCTGCTATTATGTCCAGAACATTTGTGTTCTATTAGTTATTAAGGTACACTATGATGATATTCGTGTTTCCTTCATAATAGAAGTGCGAGTTTTCACCAGAAAATTTGTGAAAACTTACCTATAAAATAAATAAAGGTACAATTACTTTAAGAACCTTATTTATTGGGAAAGATAAATTATTTCCAGATACTACACTTTTTGTTTTAAAGTTACTATTAATGTCAAATATTACTGTTAATGTCTTCTAAACCCTGGAGCTACAATATGTGTTCTCATGTTCATTAAGATACAGTTATTTACTACACTGTATTGGTGCAGCTTCAATTGCACCTACAATCATTTCCGGAATATGTGTGTTCTCTTGTTTATAAAGGTACGTTTAATGCCTACATTTTATTGGTGCAGTTTTAATTGCAACATACAATCATTTCCGTAAAATTTGTGTTCTCCTGGTCAAATAGGTACGTTTATTTCCTTCGCTATATTTGTGCAGTTTTAATTTTGTGCTGAAGTGATGTGACTGTTCAAAATGATCACATTTCTTAAGAAAATACAGTACTCACTGATTTCGACTTCTTAGATAATGAATATTGCCACAGTTGTGGTAACCAAAACATATGAATATGTATCACAGTTCTATTCCAATTGAATATAGAGAAATCTGTAAAATTCTTTTTTGACAATCCTAGTCAAATATTTAAAATCTATCCTTTCTGTTAGGTGTATTTTAATTTATATCTGCTAATAAGAGAAGTCACGCGTGTAACTCACTTCTTACATGTTTTAAAAAGATCTGCTGTGCTTGACCGATATTTGATATGGCCATTTTGAAGTGTAATATAACTTTAGAATTTTAGAGCTTTAGGTACATTAGAACATTTTGTTGAGGTACAATTATATTATTAGAGATTTCGTCAGTTGTCTACAAACAAAACAGCGATAAAAACGGAGTAATCCAAATGAAAGTACATTCATTTGGATTACTCTGTTTTTATCGCTGTTTTGTTTGTTCTATATGGTAAGAAGTAAGCTGACACATTTGCAACAATTATTGACCATGGCACAGAAGTAAGAAATTCCACACATAGTAACTGGGATACCGCCAGAAGAAACAACTATAAGGTTAGAGGATTCAAACTGATGGAACCCTTTTTGGCAATTTTGTCATCTTGGACTTTATCAAATAAGGGAAATAATTTGTAACTTTCTAATCATTACAATTATTTCCAGAACATTTCTCTTCCCTTAGTTGAAGAGCTGGAATTACTTCCGGAACATTTATATAGCCTTAGTGGAAGAGATACAACATTTTTAGAATGTTGACTTTTCAGTTTGTAAGCTACCGTTATTTCTAGAACACGTATGCTCTCATTGGTGGTTGGGGTACAGTTATTTTCATATGATCTATGTGTACGTAAGTTGTTGAGTTTCTAGTAAATGCATTTCGTGAAATATATGTCTTGTTTTAAGCTCCTCATTCACACTTGAGGTGAAGGATAATTTCTTCCCAACAGCATATTCAGAACTCAGTCATGACACTGAAACCTAAAAGCAATAAAATGAAAGAAAATGCACGATTCTACTTAAAATACTTAATCATTTCGCGGTGCATAATTTCATGATGCAGCCATGTTTCTATAAGTTTATCTATTTATCATTTTACACAAGTGTCTCCTTCTAACTTATGAGAATTAAAGAAGCTTTAGAAGAAAACTTGATTTTTCGTCAAAATCTGCAGTTTTACGATATTATTAAAGTACTGTTACTTCATGACAAATTATGCCTATTAAAACTAGTTGAAGAACTACAATTATATCAGAAATAAAATTTCAAAAAGTAAACCCTTACAACAAACAAACAACCAACAACAGACAGACTTACACGCTGAAGAATGAATCCTCCAACAGGCCTCTGGCCAAGGGGAAAGAGCAGCAGACGAGGTACACACTCCAGTAAACTTGTGTTCGGCAGATTCTGGAGGTACCATTGTTGTATAGTTGTGCAGGTACATATAGTGTACAATTATTTCTAGAATATGTGCGATGTTTTGAGTTGTAGACGTGCTATTTTTCCAGAACCTTTCTGTGTTCTCTTATTATATAATGGTCTACAGTTATTATCAGGACCGTTTGTGTTAGATTCATATATTTCCAGAATGGGTCCTCTTTTAGTTTTGGAGCTACAATTATTTCTAGAACAGTTATTCTCTCATACTGGTAGAAGTATAAATATTATCAGAACAGCTGTAATGTGCGATAAATGTTAGAACTTTTAGAGCGTTGTTTTGGTTGGAAAGGTACATTTTGTCATGAAAGTATGTGTTCGTTCCTTAAACGTTCACATATTTCTAGACAACTTTTATTCCATAAGAACTTCAACCTTTTCCCAGAACATGTGTGTTACACTCGAAGAGGTAAAGTTATTCTGCAACATCTGCATTGTTGTAGTTGTAAAAGGTAGTAATTTGTTTTAAGAAAGAGTTGCGGTCTTTTCAGTAACAGACTTATAATTATTTCCAGAATATTTGCATATTTTTAGGGATAGACGTAGAATCATTTCAAATACATTTGCATTTTTTTAAGTTTTAAACGTACTAAAATTTCCAGAAAGTTTGCATTTTTTAAGTAATAGGTGTTCAATTATTTTCAGAACATATGCATTTTTTTAAGTTATAGTCCTTCAGCTGTTTCCAGAACATTTGCATCTTTAAGTTATAGACTTACAATTATTTCCAGAATATTTGCATTTCCTTACTTAAAACATACAATTGTAATCCAGAACATATGTCTTTCCTTAGTTGTAGAGTTAAATTTTCTGGAACACTTTGGTTTTGGGTGTAGAAAATTTTTTTAAAAAATTAGTGTCAATTATTCAAAATACGATTAGTGTCCAATTATTTGCAGAGGTACAACTCTTTTCTAGGACAGCTGTGTGAAACTTCTCTAAACAGTAAACGCATATTAACTATTTTCAAATTTCTTGTGTGTCCATTATTTCAAAGGTACGACTATTTTCAGACCATGCATGTTTATTTTGCTGGTAGATGAATATTTCGCAAACATTTGTATTGTTTTAAATACAAATAAAATTTGTGTTGATTTAAAGGAGGAACCAAAATAATGTCTAGAAGTTTTGTATTGAGTTGTGATGGTACAAGGTTGTCCGGAACATTGTGTTCCGTTATCGGTACAGGTTTTAGTATGTGTTGCTCTTTTAATGGTAGAGCTTCAATTTGTATCATTATGATAATTGTGAACTTCAATTATTTCTAGAACATTTGTGTTATTTTAGGTGTACGTCAAGAGCGTTTGTGTTGACTTACTTACTAAGGTATGTCAGTATTTCAAGAAGTGGTAAAAGTATGTATTTCCAGAATAGTTGTGGTGTTGCAAAGTTGAAGTACAATAACGTAAGAACATTTGCTCGTTTGGTGATAGATTAACATGTATAATAATTTTCAGAAGAGTTATGGTTTTAAGTGGTATTATAGTATATTTCCAAAACAGTTTGTACAAATACAAAAATATTTCCAGAGCAAACGAATTTCATACAAGCATTTCGTTATAGTAAACGGTTAAGGAATTTTAAGAACACTTTTCAAGCAAGGCTGAAAAAGCAAATGATTGCTATTGCTAATTTGAATTTATTTGCTTTTCTTTTCAAACACGTCTCGTTCGCCTGTTTAACAATGCATACTCATGCGGGTGGTCTGTTTGCAATGTGGTGTTCTGACTAAATGAAAGTTAAGATACAAATTATTTTAGAGTTTTAAATCCAAAGCGTCGTTGTTTATCATAGAACTGTGAACGGTCGATCTTCATAAAACTATCAGTATTTAAAAAATCCATAATTAACATGTTGTCTAACAAACCCATGAGCAAATAAACTTAAAATACGTTGTGATTATATTTATTGATAACATTGTTACGAAGCCCGGATATATTTACGGTTACCTCATAGCACTAGATCCCCTATGCCATAGCAGGGCTTCTGACATTGGTCATAAATTTCGGCTAACCATAATCCTGTTTACCCTGTTATCTATTTGATAGTCTAGCTTTTAACGTTTGCTTTTTTATGTCTGTATATAACATAATAAGCGAAACGGTGACATTTTAAAAGTATTAGTAATTTAGTATAACCGAATGAAAAAATGATTTTAAGTTTCTGCTGTTCCTATCCCTTTTTTAGTGAAACAGCCAAAAGGATCAGGGCTGTTGACTCTTAAAGTGTCTATAGCTATAGATTCCTATTACATTTACTTATAGGCAGTAACGCCATATAAAAGTCTACGTGCTAGTTACCACTGTAAACAGCAAGCGAACAGATGTTTCCTGTAAGAAATCACGTGCCGGTCTCGCGTTCTAGTCTCTCAGGTTACCGCGGAATCTCGTCCTATCTGCGAGAGATTACGGCTACTCCTCAAACGTTTAATCCCGCCTATATCTATAAACACTCACATAATCGTATAAGCAGTAAGCCAAACTTTATCCTCAAATTCCTTTTAAAAGTGTTAAAATCTTATAATCAAATAGAGTCCGTGAAACTTCAAACGATAGAAGCTATATAACTTTAATTTTAAATCATTTGTACTCCGCTTTTCATCTCAAGTTAGGACGTAATATACCCTTAATATATTGCTCAGTTTTTATTATGGATAATAGCGACCCTGTGAACAAAAATATTTATACTTTGAAGGATAAATGTTTGTCAATTGTTTGCGAAATCTTTGATCATCAAGAAAATATTTCCTATCTTTGTAAACGGACCTTTTTTACCTTTCATGTCAGTGAATTATTTAAGGGGAAATCATGTATAGTTGGTATGTTGTGGTTCCAGAACAATTTAGCTTCTTTCTTTAACCATGATCATTGTTAGTCTATGAAGCTACGGTTAAAAGAGCTGGAACAAGCTGAGGAAGTATATGCTAATATCTCATATCAGAATTTAACTTTTGTATGTATTTACCACTCGTAGCTTTTGTCATATGCCTACTTATCATGCTTATCATGCTTTTCTATGGGCACAACCGTCATATGGTGAAACTGGCGATGAACATTATACATTAAAACCTGTAAAAAGAGACCTCTCTCAGGAAGAAGTTAAAGTGGAGTTTGCTGACAGGTGGTCTGTATTCACAGGTGTATACACAATATTTGAACAGTGCATGGTTTTCTCCCTTATGGCTTTTATTTGTAGGGCGGTCTTTATTCCGGTGGTGGTCTTTATTCAGATGTGGTCCTTATTCGGAGGTGGTCTTTAACACTGCATATGTATATTCTAATAAATTATTTTACTTTTTAAACGGACTGATTTAATCATGTTAAAGCATACGAATGATATGGCTATCGGCAACATGACGTTGTCGGAAAGGGCAGTGAGAGACGACTCAATCTTTCATAAATTGTCTCATGATGAGGGCGCGACAACTTTCTAAATTGTCTCATGATGAGGGCCTATAATTATGTGCACGCACCCACCTTACATGGATGTCAGGCAGACATATACCGGAGGTGCGTTTTGCTTTCGTTTGGGGCCCCTATAGGGTAGCTCCGTCGATGTTTCCCGTCATTTGCGTGGGAAGGCTCGGGGTTCATTTCCTACCAGCCTCAAAGCAGGTGTTTTCGCATGCATACTACATTCAGCTCACTGACATCTACTTCAATGTACTCTCAGACAGAACACTTCATTTCCATTCTTAGTTGCGCGTTTTACAAGTTCCCCAGCTTTCAAGTGGTTGACTAGATGTATGGGACTGGGAAATTATGTCAGTGCTATCAAATGATCGTATAACTCTTCTTAACAGAGTATTAACAGTGGCATTAGAACAGTCTGTTACAGAAGAGCAGATATTCGTTTAAATCCTGAGCCCAATTTTACTGAAACATTTAAATTGTTACAAGTGCATCTTCGTCTATAAAATAATTTAACTTTCGTTCATCATGTTTTTGGGTTTCCGAATGTTTACAACTGGGCATGACCCGTTTTAAGCACAGATGAGATTCGGATAAAGTACTAACTGATTGCGGAGGTTACATTAACGATAAGGTCTATGGTTCTCAATCCGATTTTATTGCTTGTTGTTATTTAAAAGCGACTTTGACCATTCCACGATGATTCTAAGAGCTGGTCTCAGTCGACAATGCTTTAAGCCACCTCAGGTAAAGAGTCACCTGTCTTAAGCAGCTAATACTGACGTTTATATATTGGTCAATTTTATTAAATAAACATAGATTCTATATTAAACAGTCCTATATATTTTATGTGGGCATTATGTGGGTTGCCAAGCTTTCAGACAAACATGAAATTATATAATGAATGTTTTGGTAGATGAGAATATGCCATTCTCATCTACCAAAACATTCATTTTATAATTTCATGGTTGGCTGACTCCTTAATACGAGTTTGACAGTTAATGCCTCTTTGCGGAGACTGGCCTCGATGGCGTAAATGCAGTGAAACAATATTTCAAAGATATGATTACACTTAAATACCGAGTTAATCTCTTTATTTGCAAAAGAATTCTCGCTAAAATATTTCAATGCAAATGAAATAAACATTTTTGCCATTGCCTCGAAGCCGTTATTTCTTATGACTGATAAATGTTGAGTATCCTTGAGAAATAATTACCAAACTTCTAAAGAGGCGGCCCCGAGTACTTGACGATAGAATCTATTTAGTCGGGCTTTTATTTCACTTCAATCGTAAAAGTCTTTAAATTAGAAATTCTGTAGTAGTTGGTAGTAGATACCTGCAGTAAAATGAAATCGCAAACCGAGAAATGAAGCGAGTGAATAAGCAATATGCCGACGCTGATAAAACGTTAGAATGAAGTAAAAAAAAAAACAACTACTAGAAAATTTGAGATCGGTTCATTAAAAGGAGAAAAGAAACATCGTTTCAAGTGTTCAAGTGTAGTGCCAGAAGGGTTTCTTCTTTTTTCATAATGATTTAAATTCATTAACAGATGCAGAACGTGTATTGTCAGTTTTTATAAAGAATCTTATATTGTTCATGAGGTACACCATGCTCTTACGATTTGTTTCCCTTCTAGGTCGAGTAACTTCATATAGCTGGTTGTGTATTTTATTTCCCAACGTTTTATTACTCGTCGGTCATTGACCACACGTGCTCACTTTTCCCCTTATTGGCAGGACGAAACTACTGGTTTAGAGTGAGAATAGCATTTTGTTGGGTCCAACAGCCGACCAGGATGCTGCATCAAACCGAACTTATCCAAATACATCCTTATACAGTTGCTCACAAACTTGGAAATATATATTGAAATTTTATTGTAAAATTAAGAAGGACCCTCTATGTCGATATAAGTTATTTTTTTAACCCTATAAATGGCCTGAAGTCTGGATCTATCGGTTATATACAGAAGGTCACCAGTTACAAGGCATGGTTGGTAATTAGAGATAATAATACCTTTTCTATCCCCTTTCCAATGTGTCTTTCAATCATGATTTTAAATTCAGTCCCCGGCGTAAATCACAGAGGCAAAATATTTTGGAAAGTAGTTTAAATATACACAATTTATTTTTCATGCATCATTTAATCATTTTGCAATATCACAATAATTTATTTTCCTACTTAGCACTTTACACATACATTACTGTTTTTGTCTACGAACTTTTTAACAAAGCCATCTGGTGTAAAAGATTCTTCTGTACAACCCTCAGGTTTAAATTACTTTAAAAGGTGAAAATAAATTTAGTTCTTTTCAACCTCACATAAATCCACCACTGGCTTACTAATTGCACTCATCACAGATAAAATTTAAAATGTTTATGGCGGGAAAGTGTTAAAATAACCTTAGCACTAATTAAACATCGGAAACGTCCGAATCATCAAATTCAACGTCAATATCCGAATCTTCATCGTCACTTTCCGTATTTGTCTGTTTTGCCGGTGCCTCGTTTTCGATATTTTCAGAATCTGAGTCTGTTTCCGGTTTTGTTTTCAAGCGTTTGGTTTCATGTGTTTTTGCGTGTTTGCTAAGATGGTCACTACGCATGAATCTTTTACCACATGCTTGGCAAGCAAAACGTTTTTCACCCGTGTGTGTTCGTAGATGGCGCTGAAGTTCGTCAGAGCGCGTAAAGCTTTTCCCACAAAATAGCCAATTGCAGACGAAGGGTCTCTCACCAGAATGCCAACGAAGATGTGCTTTCAAATGACTAGTTTTCCCATACACTTTTTCACAACCGGGAAAATGGCACACGTGTACCTTCTTTTTGGAAGGATCCGAGTTTGCAGGATTTTGGCAGTTTGGACATCTGCACCGCCGGCAGCGTCGTGCAGGTGTAATCGGTTTTATATTTTGCAGAAAAGATGCCAGGTGCGCCTGATATTGTCTATCAGTCGTATTTCCATGACTAAACAGCAATGGATGCGGTACTGGGTATTTCACATCCGTTGGCTTGGCAACGCTCCACCACGATGTTTCCGCTTCCGTTGCGGGTGGTGGGGAAACTTGTTTAGGATACACCGGTGACGTCATTGGTGCTGATGCCTGTAATGATGAAGGAACCGTGTGGGAAAGTGTAGCTGGACTAAGTTGGGGTGGAAGGAAATGTCGTCCAGTTGCTAGCATCGTCTGTTGCATAAGCCTCGATTGATGATATTCGTATGAAAACGGAGTCGTCTGGTGCAGTTGCATATCACGTGGTATTTCCGGTGACATGACCTTGAACTCCTCACGAGAGGTGAACTGCATCTGCATGGAGGGAAAATGGTGACCAGACATCAGTGGAGGTTCTGGAAATCCAATATTATTTCTCATAGGGGCGTTTGGATCCCAACCTGGGTAAGGTAGTGTAGGGGCTGGCTTGTGGATCTGGCGCTGACACTGTGCCGGGAACTGGTGAAAAGACTGTTGCAGTGGTGGTGCTAAGCCAAAATTTGGCGGCTGAAAATAGAATGAATGATATTTAGTTTTATTGGTAATTATTACATTTAAGACAAACTATTATTTTGACAAGATATAATGAGTCACTAAAATTTTGCAAAAAACAAATATTCATCTGATAAAAAGTCCAGTATGATACAGAAATGTTTCAGTATTAAAGCTTAGAACACTTTGTTTTTTTTTTTACTGATTTCGTTGGTAACTTTGATTGCTTTGCAGTGTGTCGCTGTCGCGGTTGTTGATAATCATATGTTAATATTATGTGTGTTTTATTATGTAAATATGACAATGTGTATGTATAAGCTTAAAATAAATTATCTGTTCTGTTCTGTTCTGTCCTGTTGGTTGAAGTGGTTAAACGTATTTACAAACATGGGCAGGTAGTATATAATGCTGTTTGAGCGTAAACATTATTTTTTACCGAGTTTAAACCTTATTTTTTCATATTCTTTTTTTCAACTTATTTATTTAGTTTTAAAATGGTCTGTGAACGCTATCTGGATTTCTTATCAGTGCTTGCGTCGGAAGTAGAATTGTGTGCACCGTGGTTATGTTGCGTCTCTAACGGAATTCGAACCAGCGACCTTCGGTACAAGTTTCTACTTTGGCTGCGCTTCCGTTTTCTATTGATTCTTTTTTTCATTTTCAATAACTCAATAAAAATCTCTATTCCGTTTCATTACTTAACAAACTTGGCTTTGATTTCATTTAAACGTCTAATAATGTAGTGAATAACTAAATAAACCTAACATATGACAAAAACGCATCTTTTCCGCGCGAACGACCGCGGAATAGCCTACCATGTAATTGGAGTTGACAGTTTAGTTGTTGCAAAAATCACTTATTTTATCGTATTACCCGCCCTATTGCCCCAGGGTCAAATAGTCGCTTTGAATCATTTGTATTTTTTCCACATTATGACAAGACGGTGTATAGATGCATTATTACTGGTGTCATTAGCCGAGTTGTGCTGTAGGTAATCACCCACAAATCATGTGCACGTCGCGTCTGATATTTTAATCTTTTTAGTCTGCATATAATATTTAAAATAAATCACGTAATCAAATAACTTCAGTTTTCAAACATTGGGTAGACAATGAACAATTGTAAAACGTCACGAGGATATTTATTAAAGCGTGCACTTGTTCAAGAGATTTTAATACAGAATATTAATTAAGTGCAAATTCACTTGCTTGAGATTTTTTTGCAAACACTTCATTTATCGTATGAGTAAAACGTAATTTCTTTGTTATACGAGAGCATTACAGATAATCTGATTTTACACGTGCATCAGAGCAGTGCAAATTGATAGATTGGTACAAAAAGATTATACTACAAATTTGACAACGGTCCTAAAATATTTATCTGTACTGACTGTGACCGGATGGTACAAGATATGCACACATTTTCGGCGCACATTTAACAATATTTGATCGAGAAAAGTACAGTTTGATATTTTCCTATAAATCTTTGTATGTTGTTGGTAAAATCGTTCAAATCTCGCGAGATCGCCAGCATGTCATCAACTCAATTTAGAATATGCGCAGTTCAACAGCAAAAATATATCAAAATATCAAAAAATATATCACCGAGGCACCTTTTTTACTTGATTAATCACTCTGTAATGATAAACTTCACTTTAAGTAATTATATTTATAATTAAGTTATTATTAAAAATATCGCTTTTAAAAATAAAGCTTTTATTGCGACCTATATTTCGCGTGTTGAAATGGAGATCCTTAAAATTTCAGACAATACATTACTCGTGCATTAAGCTGTATTTCCGATCTTTTTCAAAAAATTTAATTATTTTAATATTTCATTTAATTAATACCAGAAACATTACGATGTTTATAATATTGAATTAATTAAACAGGAAATGTTTAGTGCCTTATAACAATCTTTAAATTTTATTATTATTATAACATTTACAGCTCTAATACCTAAACGTTTGATAGGATTATTTTTTACTCAACTTGCTTAAATTTAATGCACGACTCCATCAGCCTTAAAAATTCCAAGTTTTCTTTTGTGAGCAAATAATTGTACGGATGACTCTTCAAATATTTAAATTGTATAATCGTTAAACGAGGAACGACATTGGTAGTCTGCAGTTTCATTCCTTTTTTCTTGTTTCATTTCTTTAAAAAAACTGTCATTAACATTCCGGCATCACTTCCAACTCATCGGTCAAAAGCTATCAGCATCCCTACGGTTGAACCAAATGACCAGGTTAATTGTAGCAAAAAATACAAGAGTAGTAATTACTCAAATGTCGGCGGACATCAAAGTGACTTCAAAGAGACCGCCCTGGTACATACCTGGGGTAAAAAGAAATAAATCTTCTTTCACACTTTTGAAGTTTTAATCCGTATTTAGTAAAAAATGGGCCGAATAATAGGCGGAGATGTGTAACAAGCTTGAGGCATCGCGATTTATAATATCATTAACTGTAGCAAGTGCTTTTAGTAATCTCTAAAAACATTTTAATATGTTCTATCGGAATGATTTACGACATAATCGAACAAGTTCAGTCTTCGGTATCGGGGGTGGATATGAAGAAGAACCGGAAGTAGACGGAATCTCATATATGTATAATCTTTATTTCCTCCAAATATGAAAAGCGTTAGGTGTATGAAATGAAAGTCATAACGAAGATTGTTTAAACTGCAAAATAATCTGACAAAAAGCATAGATGTACTTTTTTGTTGTACTTTGAATGTCTGCAGGCGGCGATTATAAACTAGTAGCATTTCTTTTAAAATGTTTCATTTTATTACCCCACCAGTTTCAATTATGGTCAATATGAGGATAATATTAAAAATTGTGACTTTTACAATGCCGAGTTCGTGGAGAAAGTGACTCTCGGTAATGTGGGATCTTATGATATTTCTGTCTGGAAATCAAGCAAATTCTAAAATTCCGAGGGGCACGAACTTCAAAGTTAAGAAATTTGCGTTTGGCAGTAATATAGGAGTATATTATACCAAATTTAGTTTTAAGTTGAAATTCATTTCACATTTCAGGCAGGAACTTTAATACAAGATAAAAAAATACTTGCTTCTATTATTTACCAAGAAATGTATCTTGTCTGCGAATATGACCTTTAGTTGAACCAAAAGTATTCCTCATTTTACTTTTTAAATCGGTAAGTAAATGTTAGAAATAAGGTGCTGTATTTTTTTCAATGATGTTGCAAAAGCAAAATTAGAAAGGATTTCTGGCAACTCTTTTTCATGAAGAAACAACTTGAATACGAAAGATAGGCATATTTCAACATTGTTTTAGAGTGTGGTTCTGTCAGTATCAGTAAATTTATTTTCTATATCAGTAAATTCAAAGTTATCCGGGGGCTTCAACAGAATCATGATGTAAGATCCCTGTCAGAAGATTAAATTTCACCAATGTCTTTTTCTGTGCTTGTATAGCTAAAATATTATATCCATCTATCCCAACCCAGTTCAAAATCACCTATACCGTCCTTCAATGTAATTACTTAAAGATGATCAGGTAATGATAAAAAGATGAAAGAGATTTCTCAGCCCAAGTTGACAGTTTCACTCCCGATAAATCAACAAAAATCTCGCAGCTATAATAAATTACCAATGCTTTTTGAAAAGAAATGTACAAATGACGCGTGTATTAATATTAAAAATCAGATTTTCATTAACTTTCTCAATTTTTATGACTTTTATTTCATGTGTAGCTATATGACTGCATTACTAAATTTTATATAAACGTGAACAAAAACTTTGCTCATAATCATTTGAGAAGCTTCAGGCGCAACTATCAACATATTTTTTTGTTATTATATCTTAAAGATGAAATTACGTTTTATAGATCTAATTAACTGCATGAAATTTAATATGAAAAATATCATTATGTTCGCTTTATGATTTACAATTAAAATCCACGACTAAACGTCTGTTAAAGCCACATTAGCAATTTGGATGTAAAATTAGCTGTAGCTTTTATATTACCAAGAAAGATATCTTACAGCCAAATAAGGCTAGTATTTGTTCGGAAAACATGCTTTTTGCGCTCTGACAATGCTGTTTTCTTAAGGAAGAGACAAAAATATGACAGAAAGCTATACCTCACCGTTTTAGAATTAAGAGGACACAGTTCAATTCTTATTTTATCCGTTAATTTATTATTCTATATATAAGAGTGTCTGAAGTGCTAATGAGACTTTAAGGTTGTAGTTTTCTGCGCGTATTTTTGCTTGAATTCTGATGCATGATGAAAGGAGTGATGGAACAAACTTGTCTAAAGCTTGATATATTATGACAGACAAGAACCAAAACGTCAAGCAGTAGAATTTAAGCTATGTTGTTTTCTAATTGTATACATAAGGGAGGAAAAGGGGGGGGGGGGAAGGAAAAGGGGGGGGGGGGGGGGGGGGGGAGATTTTAGATGTATATAGAGAAAAACATTTAAACTATCCAAAATCAAAAAGAAGATGGAACGACGACCTTAAGTTTTTTTTTTTTAAAAAAAATTTTTTTTTTTTGGAAATGCTAAAATGCTAAATTTTTAACTGAACACCTTTATGTCCATATTATTTCTTGAATGATTAAAATACTGTAGATTACCAGTTATTTTATAACTCACTAGGAGACTTGCAGCCTACCGTTGGGACACGTTAAGTTAGTTCTACCCGACCTTCGAAATATCGGCTAGACAACCCGACATGGTTCGGGCATTACTGCAATATGCTACAGACATGCTACACACACAACATAATGAATGTTACTGTGATGCTGGCAATATTCTGACAAAAGTGCAAGTTTGTAGAAAAACATTCTACTTTTCAGAATAATCTTAAGTAAGTAAAACATCGGTCCTCTCCCCAGAAGAAAACATGTGCGACCACCAAAAAATAATAAAGAGAACAAGGTAAGTATAAGGGCTACTGGACGCAATATTTGCTGATTTTGAGTCGAATTTGAAAAGGCAGTAAACGACTGACCATGTGCAAAAGTTGCTTTTTCGCGCAATTCTTAAACTATTTCATGTATTTGCTAAGAAAAAAGCAAAATACCACTAATCTCAAACAAACTGATATTATCAGAAATTTATTATATTGCGGTTATTAAAACTTGTTTCTCTATATTTAACATTAATATATATGCAACGTTTGAGTGCGTTTTATTTTGAATAACTAACTAAACAAACACCATTTTGTAACAATACAGTTATGAGATGAAAGCCATTCAGTAAGTCTAAATCTCAGTTCTATTCTTTCGAAACCTTAAAGCTTCACCGAAACCGTCTATTTAAACAGGGAACAATATAATTTATAAAAAAAAATCCTGTGAGTGATTGACTGACAAGCCAAACTCTGAAAACTGCAGGTTAAAACAATATAAAAGCACGACAAAACTTTAAACACTATACAAATTAATAAACGAATACATTCAGATTTTTTAACGCGACTTATAATTCAAGCCAACATTAAAAAGAACTTATGTTTATAAGTCACCCTACCACAGTCCAATACCGCATTATAAATATAAACAGGATACCTACCATAAATGCATGTTGGGGTGGCTGAAGAACCGAGGTCATCTTTTCTCTATAATTATTCTTCTAATAACAATTTCCCTGTTAGTTCATTCCACAAAATAAGTCCACAAAAGTCCACTTCTTTTTAAATCAAGTAAATCTTCTACAAAGTCTCTGCAATTTTATGTCCGCCTTCTTTATTACTTCACACATTCAACACTGCCGACTAATTTCTTATTTCTATTATATTTTCGTAAAAAAAATGTCTCTTTCACTTTACAAATTATTTTTATTTTCTTCTCATAAATTCACTATCCTTTTAATTTTCGTCTTTACTTCTCATAATTGTAATAAATAAGTAATTTACACATCACCACCCGACTATTTTCAACGTTTATATACTCAGTAGCTTTGCTATTACCTTTTACCTCACTATTTCTCTTTGAAGTTCCCGCCCACCAATCAAAACCGCGATAACGAGCCTTTGATGTCTGCCGCTAACCAATTGAGCTCAATAGAGATTTGTTGTTAAAAGGAAATTAAGATCTTTTTGCGATGTGCTTAAAGAGATATTTTAAGGTTAAGTGTTGAAAAACATAATAGGGCTTATTATGAGGAGTTATTTAGCTTGTCAAAGGGGAGGGATTGGGTAAAGTACCTTTCAGGGAGACCTTGCGGACGGCCCACAGGGACTTGTGATTCGAAGATAACGAAAAAGATAGGTGAAGTGTTATTTTTTTACTGCAGGTGTTGTTCTAACCGCACAGAAAGCGAAAGATGAAAAGTTTATACGATTTTAAGTCAACTTTCATTATATCTGATTTTGCGATGCAATTTTATTGCTTATATTTTCGTGAAAAGGGATTTTTTATTAAAAAAACTTATTTAAATATATAACGATTTTTGTTTTAGATTTTGACTGTTTAATTCATTAAGAGTAAAGAAGTTTGATTGTGTTCTCCATGTACGAGAATTATAGAATATATAAATACACCTACAACTACGAACTATTGTTAAATACGCAATGAAATTGTAAAGAATATGACACTATGCATTCAACGAAACTCGCCTTTACCTTGAAATTATATTTAACTGTTCACAAAAATGCTTAAAACAAAGGGAATGCTTTGAGAACAAGTAAGACATATATTACAATTTACTTTACTCATTGTCAAATAGAAATGGAAATATACCTTGTCAAAAAAAGATTGTCATAGTTTCACACTAGATTCAATAGAAATACAGGCATCGGTGCTATACACCGGGCACGTAAGGGAACCAAGGGGTGCATTCGTAAAAGATGCATCATTCTGTCTTTTCAACGTGTGCCTGTCGGAAATGTTCACCCGGGGAGAAATCCCAGGGTCGGCTGGGACTATTAGCACTCTAAATGAAATGAAATTAACTGTCTTAAAATGATATAATACCCTTCAAAGTGAACCTCGTAATTTAAAAAAGGGTCATTAACCACGGCAGTTAGTTTTACTCATAAATTATGAGCATTGCTATGATGGCAATAACCAAAACATACGGATCTGTACCAGCAGTTTTCATTTCCACTGACAATAGAATTTTCTACTAAAAACGTTTTTTTTTTTTTTTTGTTTACTATCCTAGTCAAACATTGAAAATCTACTCTCTCTCTCTCTCTCTCTCTCTTTTTTTTTTTTTTTTTTTTTTTTTTTTTTTTTTTTTTTTTTTTTTTTTTTTTTTTTTTTTTTTTTTTTTTCTTTCTTTTTTTTTCTTTTTTTTTTTTTTTTTTTCTCTCTCTCTCTCTCTCTCTCTCTCTCTCTCTCTCTCTCTCTCTCTCTCTCTCTCTCTCTCTGACGTTTATGGTTATTTATGCTTGGCAATAAGATGAATAATTTCAGTATCACTCATTTCATACATGTTTGTTTTTAGCATATTTTATGTTTTAAAATTCAATATGATTATTTTGAAACGTAATATAACTTAAAACCAAGCTAGATGACGCGGAATTTTCATTCTCGGAAAGTTTTTTTTCAGGATAGTGCCACGAATGTCCGGTCGATTGGGGCTCATGTGCTTGATGATGTTTGTGAATATCTAGACCGGAGTACTTCTAAGCTGTCCTCTTGTTCGCAAAGTTATAACGAATTTCCAATTACTTAACAGTTCAAGCCAGAATAATGAAACTTTTTTTATGATTTTGTCAGTAAAAGAACTAAGCGCGCTGCTGTTCTGGAAATTAAACATGTCGCCATGTTAGTTACATTGTATGTCTGTCTGTCTGTCCGGTTGGCACGTGACAGACGATCGTTTATCTGGGTTTTTTAAAGTATTTTTATTCACTGATTTCTTATTTGTTAGACGTAATTGGACAGTGTATATATGACATATTAACTGAAGTTAAACCCGATAAAAAGATACATTGTAGTGTGACGGTATCATGAGGCATCTGACCACGATCTAGAGTCTGTATATATATAACATTAGGACTGTGTATAAACAAAATTCAGTGCTCAACTTCTTTCAACGCATAAATTGAATCATCAGAGTTCTGTTTCTTTGTCTTAGGAAGTCTTATTCTGGTATTTTTGTCTAAACTCATATATAAGTAACATTGATAGAACAATTCCTTTTAATTAACGACAGCAATCGTGATTGTCGAGTCTATGTCAAATGGGTTTTTATAGATAAAATATTTTTCTGTGCCCCTGTGGGCCGGAACACGCGTTTGATCAGTTGAGCGTGTTTACCTGTCGTATTAATTGGATTTATACATCAAACGGTTTGATTCCTGTAATACGAATGTCTGATTGGTGCATTCTATCAAAGAGTATACGGCAAATATCCGATCTCTACGACCCCCTTTTAAAATGGGCAGTTGATAAATAGGCTCGGTTGTCAGGTTAAAGCCGTGTTTAGGGGATTTACTTGTTTGTATCTGACAGATATTTAAAGAGATACCTGTCTTCGCTAATTGCCGGTTACATAAGTAGTGAAAGGTAGGCAGAGATAGGCATGATACTGTGTGACATAGACCCGCCCAGCGGTCCTTTGAAGTCAACGGATGTGGCAACTGATTGTAACATTTAAAGGGTAGAATCAAGATGAAATCAGAATTGTCTTTTAAATTAAAATCTAATCGAGATTGAAAAAGCTATAACATAGATATAAAATATAGATCTAAGACTAGATCGAAAATGATAACTTTTTAAAAAAAACTTCTATACCTAAACCGCCGAAAATGAAAACCTTTCCTGGATTGTACATACAGATGCATATTTTTATTTCGCACCTAACCCCATCCCTAACCAAAAGATAAAATTGAAAAAAGTTTTTAGTTTTTGATGTTCTGTTGATTTGTTTAAAAACATTCTACGCCAGTACACGAAGATAAAATAAACAAAACACTGAAACAACTTACACCCATTAAAATAATACATTGTTATGAGCAACACCCGTTAAAATAATACATTGTTATGAGCAACACCCGTTAGAATAATACATTGTTATGAGCAATGTATCATGATGCACATTGACCATTAATATCACATTAGGAGTTGGTTTAAACGCAATGCAATAGAGGAAATGACGTGCGCAACTTCTTTAAGAGCATAGATAGTTATCCTTGTTTCACATAAGTTAATATTTTTGAAATTACTCATACGGTATGCTTACAGGAGCACAGCACAACGGAGCGGTGTCTCTCACGATAGTGTATGCGTGTGTGTGTGTGTGTGTGTGTGTGCGTGTGTGCGTGTGCGTGCGTGCGTGCGAGGGTGAGAGAAAAGTGTACAATAAACACCGTTATATAACGAATCCCTTTCCTTATAACCTAGTTTATGTTATACCCGTGTAACATTTTCCTTTAAAAGAAAAAACAACCTTTATATCCGGTGTCGTTATAAACGCAGCATTTGTAGAAATTTTCGATCTTTTACATCCCGGGCCGTTCATGTTTGAGTGACCAGTTTCTATATAATCTGCCTTACAGTTAATGTGATTCTTGTAAAATTACTGTTGGCCGGAAATGACTGTAATAAAAAGCATAGAGGATAAAAAACCTCTTTTTCCTGAATAGATTCCTCACATGTGTCCAGTAAACCGTACAATAAGGGTTCTATACGAATTCATTTGATGCTGTTCCTGCATGTATATTTACAGGAAAACACAGAGACAGTGTGCCGACTTCGTAAGTGTTTTGAACCGTAGAATCAAAAGGTGCCGTCAGATAACTTTTTCATGTCGAATCTACTTTACGGAAGCGCTTTTAACGAAATAAAGATATCAAAGTGAAAGAATTTCCAGCAATTAAAACCAATTATACGTAACAGATCATTACACGAAACGTTTGAATTTCAATTGAGCAAAAGGAAAGAACCATATCACCCAATAAATTGCCAAAGGATATAATTTTCTGTCATACAGTGAAAACAGTTTTACTTCATTCTTTCATCTCCGTCTCTTTGAAGACCTATGAATAATTCTTTGAAATGGAGATATCTGTTATTTCATTTTTATTCCTGGCTGTTTTAATCATGTTTTTTTGCAAGTTAAAAAGAATGACTAACGGAGATTTTTCACATGGTTCGTTCTTCTCTACGTGCGGTTAATGTTAAAACGATACAACAAACGTGGAAAGTCCGTCATAGCGTATTTCCACAAGTTATAAAAAGTCGAATGTTTAAAATCACATTTATTCAGAGATGTGACTATAATATGTGACATCAATGGTCACTACAACACAAACTATAAACCTCACTAACTCATCTTCCTCATTGAAGGTGAAAACGATTTAGCTGTTGTTAGAAGAATATGGTAGAAAACCATCGGCGTTGAATGAGACATCGGGATGACGACATGCAATTCCCATAGAGATTACAGAAACGGATGGACGCACGTACTGGTATGGACTGGAATCAGTCGTTACAGCCTTTTTAAACAGCTTTACTAATGTCATACATCCTTCCTCTGACCCTGGAGATCTGCTCTTGGATCTTTTTCTTTCGACTTTGAAAGTCTAGCGCTGTCAATATAGGCATCATATTCGCCTAGCTTCTTTTGATGCGTCTTCCCAAGCTTTTCATGTCACGCGCAGTAAAGTATATGTGACCTATTTAGTGGTTTGTAACTAGAACTGGCTGCCAATACGACCGTTAATGCAAAATGAAAGTTAATTTTAAATGACTAATGGTTATTTATAGACGGACATTTTTGGACATATACTTTTGGAGGGGTATACCTATTCGAACCTAGATCTACAATAACGCTATCCTCCATAAAGAAACACTGCCAACTTTCTCACATAAAGAGTCATGGTGGATAGCAGGGCTCGAACCCACCACCCGTTACAGTGATTTTGAACTAGCGACTCTTAACAACTCGACAACGGTGACAGACCAACCACAGAGCATGCACATGTAGTCAAACATGGACACCTGTGACCAAACGCTCTGTCACGGTGTATCTCTGGATGCGCGATAGCATTATGTATAACTACGCTCACAAACGAAGATACACTCATCTTAGTTTTGTTGATTTTATAACCGTAAAAAATGGTCATTTGTTTGACCTCATTAACCTCTGGCTCGGAAACATGATCTTATTTGCTAGGACAGTTAATCTGCTAGATATCAAATCATCATTTTTCAAGATCTTACGTCCAACCCGCAGTCTTTGTCCCTGTCATAAATGTGAAATAATTATCTACATTTTGTATCATTGTTTATTGTTCTTTACTATTTTAGCGTTGTCGAGTCCCTCCTTGATGTTTCATACACCCGTAATTAGGAGCAATTATAACTGGTAAGATTATCTGTGTTGAAGTTAACTCTGGGGGTCGACAGCCCCGACTTCAAGACTATCGCATTACTTCACGTACAGTTTAATAGGTTATGTTTGGGCTACTTCGTTTCAAAACTATAGGATGAGATAAATATTTCAATAATAAGAAAATAGCACAGACATACCGGATTTCGAAGGTATGTTGCTTTAAATGACGACGCGTAGTTGGGCTGGGGCAAGTGAGTTGCACCACCATGAAACACCCGTTGTTCTTCAACTTCTTTCAACACTTTGCTCATTCTATTGCTATTAGGATTGACCTTAAACACTAGTTTCAAAATGACGGCTATATGAATAGCCGGTGTTCCTCTGCGGTCCACCCAAACATAGTCCCAATTAACATTTAGTGCCATTTCCCTCCGTGTTTAAACGCCACTTTCGTGTTTGATGCACAATCGAACCCACTGCAGGTGATTTTAATCTATATTACAGGTTTCTTTGAGTAAATCGGATGTTTCAGCTAAAACGAAAGTGAATGGGGGTATTCCTGCATGACTACTTTCAGATATATGTTGTTTACAGCACATGATCCATTCACATGACCAGAACTTTCTCGTATCATGGTTAACATGCTGGTTTTTTTTCCGACTATTGTACGTTTGTATATAGATATATCTCCAAATGAGGATAGTCTTGCAAGACGTGAAAGACTGGAAATCATGATAAAATGTAGCTGCGTTTAACCAATTTAAATAGAAAACAGTAGAAACTACATTTATAGGTATCACATGGCACATCGCGAAGAGTGACATAAATTATACATGTCTTGTGTTCTAGAAACAGAATGATTATGACATTTTATTTTGTGCTGGTCGAGAACCTGTAAACAGTGTTGTGCTATGTGCCATTTGGTGATCCAGTTCTTATTTCTAGGAAAAAGGGATAAAGCAAATATCTGCAATGAAAATACATACAAAGAAGAGAAAAAAAACGGAAGGAGAGAGTTTATAAAATAAGCCTAGAGCTTTCTACTCAATCCTTTATGCTGTTTTTGTAATAGTCTTATATGTGATTTATCAATACGACTGTTTAAACCAAACAAATAACCCTCATATTCTGTATAGTTCACGAGCAAGTATACCTTACTGTATGGAGGGGAGGATTCTAGGTCGTGTGTTGTCAGAGTTGGAACTATGTAAATATGCTAGAACTCTTTCCCCGTTTTCACCAATTCGGACACCGATTTTTTTCTAACAGAGCAGAACATAACATTCATTTATATACGTGACATATTACAAAAAAGGATTATGAACCAAATGAGGGTTCAAGCTTATTGTCTATATGTATACAAAGTGCTACAAAACTGTCTTGTTCCCAAGGGTTTCCTGGTTAAAAAATATTTCGATTCCGCAGACAAATAACACATTATACAGCAGTATATGTAGCAACAATGCACAATCAAAATCAAAATGCATAGAAATAGTAGATATATGATATAACCCACCACGGTTTATTCATGATTCATAATAATTCGTATGAATGAATTTTGTTTCACAGCGACTCGGTAACCGCAATTTCTCAAATACATGAACATAAAAATTCCTTAATAACGTTTTCATGTTAACTTTTTCACTTCCTTCGTTCTCAACATTTTCTCATATCAAATATAATAACAGGCACATTGGCAGTATTAGAAATCATCTCATTTCTATGAGCTCGCGGCTTAATATGCTATAATTCAAAATCCCACCTACTTATAAAATAGGGCCGTACTTTTGCAATATAATGGTTAATTAAACCACCTCTATCTATTAGCGCTCTTTAGTTTGCAGCGGCGTCAGTGATCACTTAGAGACGAAACTTTTAAGTTTTGAGATAAAAGAACCTATTCAAAAACTTCAAAAAGATCTGAAAAGCTTAGAAGTTTTCCAGTTTAAACACAGGGTGTAATCATTTCTATTGGGGGAACGGATAAAATACTAATCTTTAAGATTTGCCGATTAAACGAAAATGGTTCCGAGTGATTTGATATTAGACATGAAAATGAAGAATTTAAAAATTGTTATTAATCTTCAAAAAATTAACAATATAATTAAGCGAGATTGAATGCGGTTTTCAAAGGTTTACACGTTGCACGAGTAACGTTACAGGAAGTTCAAACACACTACAGACAAAGTTTGAAGTACTTATGTATATATGATAAAGCTTAAATACCCATACCATATAGATGTTCCCTTCTGAAATGTATATATCTAGATGCGCTATGAGGGAGCAGGTGTTCCAATGCATTGACTAATATGCTAAGAAAACGATTGACGTACAGAATGTAATAGAATAGAACAGGACAGAACAGAATTAGAACAGAACAAAACGAACGAACAGATCAGAGCAGAATTTTATTCAACGTGTACAAGTATAGAGAACATAGTCATATCAATTCAATACTGCAATACAATGTCATGCAAAATGCTATTTCACGTGATACAGTACAGATGTAAGTCAGTTATAAATAAACAAGTTCACAAAATCAGGTGAATTGTGCACATATACAGGAGCTGTCATAAAGATCAATGGGCAAAGGAAAGAGAGGTGCATATTGGGGGATGAGCGGCCCGGTGCTCGTCGGTGGCTTCGCCCTGTAAGCGAAAGGCCCCGGGTTCGAGCCCCGGTCTGGCTGCACATTTTTCTCACCCTTAACATTTGGCGCCCAACGTGGGCTGTGACTGTAATCTTGAGATCTGTTCCTTTTCTCTTAACCCGTCGAAATCTGAGCTCTGGCTTTTTCCTTAAAAACTTTTTTACTTAGTCTTTGTAAGTATAGATATACAGACTGAAATTAAATAAAGGTAAGCACAAGCACTTGTAATCGGGAACAACAGGGTATTGAACTTGTATATTTGAAAGTGAAAGCTGTTGATTTTTACCTTCAACAGATTACGAAAACTTTCGTGCACACCAATGCAATATAATTGATTTTGTTATAATGTTTAAACTTGTTCTTTATGGTATTTTATCGTAAATTACATTGTCTGAGGCAATATTTTATCATACATTTTTTAAATCATGTTTTTGTATTATATTGGACACATAGAAATGTCACAGGGTGAGAAAATGTGCAGCCAGACCGCTCGAACCCGGGACCCTTCGCTTACAGGGCGAATGCTCACCGCTGAGCTACCGGGCCGCTTCATTTCTCCCCAATTGTGAACTAAGCCGAACTGTGACATACTCCCCACCATATGAAATTCGTCCTCGAATTTCGTACGGGTTAAGAGAACAAAGGTAAACATGATCTCGAAGTATATATCCAGTCACAGTCCCATGTTGGGCGCCAAGTCACAGGGTGAGAAAAGGCAGCCAGACCGGGCTCGAACCCGGGACCCTTCGCTTACAGGGCGAATGCTCTACCGACTGAGCTACCGGGCCGCTTACACATATTCTCCCCAATTGTGAACTAAGTCCGAACTGTGACACATACGTCTGCATCAACATAAACAAGCCGCGGTATTGAATTACTTTTTGAGTGTGACAAGTAAAGAAAACTGAACAGAAAGTGTATGAAACCCTTCGTGGTTGAGTTAAGGATGTCAGAATGTGAGAATCACAGGCCCCTCAAATACAGTTATCCAGCTAACTGGTTCCCATCCGTGCTGAAATACAGCCTTTTAGGCAGCTTTAGATCTTTTCCAGCAGTTATACTTGAAGCACGTTATACGTTTATAAGTACTTGTTCATTTTCTCCATATTGTTATTATAAGGCAATACAATTACATACGGTATGTCCAGCAGCGACCAGTGGCCTTTTTATTCTAACTGGAAAACGAGGTTGATTACACATTCAATATGTCAAAGACGAACAAAGATGAAGTTTTCCATAAAATTTCTGCAAAATGCATTTTGTGATTCCTTTTTCCCAATGTTAATGAAACATTTACCTGTATATATAATAATATAACACTTCAGTTTAAAGTACCATGATTCCCTGATATTACACGTCAGTTTAAAGCACCATGATCACATTGGATGTAAAGGTACTTGTAGTACTTAAACCTCTTATGTTACAAAGACAGATGTCTTACCGGCAAAAGTGGCCGCTAATCGCACAAACAAAAAGTGCTGAAGTTTTTTTTTTAATAGAAAGTAGGCCTATATATGCTATAAGTTTTTTCAACGATATTGCAAACAAAAGAAACGCTTCGAAAATCTCAATACACGACGAAAATATGAAAAGAGGTTTTCATCAACATTGTAATGAATTGATAGAACATAATTTTATCAATATTATACATGTGAATTCGTCATTCTATTTACATGCATAAGTAGTTAAAGTACCAATGGTACTTTAATTTTGATAATGGGACTTTAATATCATTATTTTACATAACAACCACAGTTTTAGATTACAAGTGCTCATCCCGGAGGTTGCGGGTTCAAGCCCCACTGGGTCATATGACACCAGTACTGGTTTTTCCAGGTGCCGAACTCGAGAGTGACTCGATAACCTACAACCTTTCTTTATAATCGTTCTAAAATAAATAAGTATAATAATAAATTGTACCTGCAACCATTTAAAGACTCGGCCACGACGAGGCCTTCAAAGAGTTTTACATACTTGCGGTGAACACGTCATTATATATATACAAACAGTGCAAACAAACGACAAGTAATTGAAGTAAATAAAGTGTTATGAGAATCAATTTGTTCCCACAATGATTACAAAAGATCTGTTGTAAGATTTTCTGATCCGACACTTCCCCTTTCAGTAATATCTCTAGAATCCGCTCTACTTGTTCTGGAGTCGCGCCCCGTCGCGAGCTCAAAGCATTCGTGCTGTGCTCTTGCAGAGAAAAGGCCATAAAATCTAGCTACAAAACTTTATACTGATTATTTTGGGAGGAACTTAGATTTGTAAAATAATTTGAGAAATATTTTTGGCAAATCGCTGTGCTAATGAATCAACTGCATAAACATGATAAATGAAAGTTGCTATATAAGTTGTTTTATGTTTTCCGATAAGATTGGAATGTAAAAAATATATTATTGCAGAACCTTTGATTGTAACGGTGTTTTAAGAGTCAGCATTGTATTCACAAATAATTAAACAACACATGCATTACGCTTGTACAAAATAAAGCCATGTATATTTGAGCCCCGCGGAACTGGAAACCACGTTAGGTTTGGTTATCCCATTTTTGTTTTTGCTTTGCTTTTTACTATACCATGATAGTATGTTTTTTTCTGGGAAAAGTTTCAAAAAGAAAACAAAACAACAACAAAAACAGTCTGTAGGTCTGAAACTGTGGTTTATTTTTAAAGCGGGCCGGTTAATACAGAGTTACAAAATTCAAACCTTACGTGTTTCCAACATTATTCACAATAGTGTATGTAAAAGTAGATTTTGTTGACGTTTTAAATGACCTTTGTTAAAAATATACGATAACACATAATAGTTTAGTATACAATATATATGCACATAGACGGAAATGTTATGATCTGTAAATAAGAAACAAACAACGAAGCCTGCTGTTTGTTTGTTTGTTTCAACAGGTTTATGCCATTTTTTCCAAGCACCGCTCCGGAATTATATATGGCTACCTGTTTAGTCCAGCACAAGTTTCCCGGAAATTAGCTCAGTCCCTTTACCTCTATATCCAGAGTTGTCGTTCCTTTCCTATCTACAGAGTTCTTGTTCCTTTCCGAACTGCAGAGTTATCGTTGTCGCTTCTTTCCAATCTACAGAGTTGTCGTTGTCGCTTCTTTCCGAACTGCAGAGTTGTCATTGTCGTTGTCGTTTCTTTCCCATCTACAGAGTTGACGTATCTTTCCCATCTACAGAGTTGACGTATCTTTCCCATCTACAGAGTTGTCGTTTCTTTCCCAACTGCAGAGTTGTCGTTGTCTCTTTCCAATCTACAGAGTTGTCGTTGTCGTTTCTTTACGAACTGCAGAGTTGTCGTTTCTTTCCAATCTACAGAGTTGTCGTTGTCGTTTCTTTCCGAACTACAGAGTTGTCGTTGTCGTTTCTTTCCAATCTACAGAGTTGTCATTGTCGTTTCTTTCCGAACTGCAGAGTTGTCGTTGTCGTTTCTTTCCAATCTACAGAGTTGTCGTTGTCGTTTCTTTCCGAACTGCAGAGTTGTCGTTGTCGTTTCTTTCCAATCTACAGAGTTGTCGTTTCTTTCCGAACTGCAGAGTTGTCGTTGTCGTTTCTTTCCAATCTACAGAGTTGTCGTTGTCGTTTCTTTCCAATCTACAGAATTGTCGTTGTCGTTTCTTTCCGAACTGACGCCCCTTTCCAATAGGAAGGTTTGACGAAACTACAACATGTATGATTATTCAAACTTTACCGATTTTTGCTGGAGATTTTTAGCTAAAACTTTCAGGTTTGGTGACAATCCTTACAATTATATGTATAACTAATGTTTTGAGGTTATCTAAACTGCTCTCAGGTTTGGGGTATGCCTTTTTAGCTCACCTGAGCTGGCTCAGGGTGAGCTATTAGGATCGATGAATGTCCGTCGTCCGTCGGACGTCGTCCGTCCACATTTAGTTCGTTAACGCTCTAGTGGTCACATTTTTTCCTCAATTGTCACGAAACTTGGTCAGGATGTTTGTCCCAGTAATTACTCGGACGAGTTCGAATATGGGTCATCTGGGGTCAAAAACTAGGTCACAGAGCCCAAAAATAGAAAAATCTTGTTAAGGCTCTAGAGGCTACTGTTTCAGTCCAAATATCCTGGCAATTTGTCAGAAAGGTTGTTTCTATGATTTCTAGCTCAAGTTTTAATATGGGTCACCTGGGGTCAAAAACTAGGTCACACAGCCCAAATATGGAAAAACCTTGTTAACACTCTAGAGGTAACATTTTCAGCCCAAATATCCTGGAAATTTGTCAGAAAGGTTGTTAAGATGATTTCTAGCCCAAGTTCGAATATGGGTCATCTGGGGTCAAAAACTAGGTCACAGCCCAAATATGGAAAAACCTTGTTAACACTCTAGATTTTACATTTTCAGCCCAGATATCCTTGAAGTTTGTCACAAAGTGCAGATCATGATCAGACAGCAAAATAATGAAAGTGCAGATCATGATCAGACAGCTAAATTATGAAAGTGCAGATCATGATCAGACAGCTAAATAATGCATAGCAAACAGTGCAGATCATGATCAGACAGCAAAAAATAAAAAGCTGACAGTGCAGATCATGACCAGCCAACATACAATGAATAGCTTACAGTGCAGATCATGATCAGACAGCAAAAAATGAATAGCCAACAGTGCAGATCATGATCAGACAGCAAAATAATGAGGCCTAGAGCTTAGATATTCAGCATGTGGCAATAATTGACTCTCTACCAAGATTGTTCAAATCCTGACCTCAGGGTCAAAATTAACCCCTGCCTGGGGGGTCTTTTGATTTTACATAGGCTTATTAAGAGGATATCATGAGCCAAAGGTAAAAATTGATCCTTTCTGCTATTAATAACCTTTTTATTTTTGCCAATGGTAGACAGGTGAGCGATACAGGGCCATCATGGCCCTCTTGTTTATATCGGGTCCACTATCTAAGCCTGAAAGACAACTACGATTTTAATAACTACATGTACTCAAAATGTTCCTGATAGTTTTAAAGGGGCACTCCTTACATCTAGCTTGTTCCATTCTCGAAACAAAAATGATATGTCCAATGAACATAACATGATGAATAAATACTATTTTAAAGTACAACATACACGTATGTCGAAAATGCTTCATTTCAGCTAAAATAATAATCATGCAGATATTCTGTAACAAATAGCTATCCACCCATTAATTGCACAACAACAATTTTACATATATTATTGAATGGTTTACGGAACTGCAACATATTTTAAAACGCGGATTTTAACGATTATGACTACAGTGTATACGTTAAGTAATAAGACTTGCAATTATTATATTATTTATGCTTCTAGAGTTATTTACTTGGCCACCAGTTATAGGGAGTGTCTCTTTAAATTGATATATAAATGTAGCATTAAACGAGAAAAGCTCCCTCCAAAAGCGCCGTTAAACAAAGTTGTAAGGTCCAGAGGAAGAGCCAAAGCCACTCGAACGATCTGAATGACTGGTCTTCTCTGAGCAAAAGACATTGGTAGCCGTAGACTGAACTCCTATGTCTTTAAATTCAGACCTTGGTGCTAACCACACGAGGGGAAACCTTTTCGTTCTCTCTCTCACTTTCTTTAGCCTGATTTATGCCCATTACATTAATTCTGATATACCTCTTGCAGGCAGACTCAACTCAAATGAAACATTGTAATGATGGTAAACACACGTCCATTCCAGAACAGGAAATGGTCGACACAGTCGGGGGAATGTCACTTTCAGCCGGGCATATTTGACAACTTTTACACGTTTATTGAAGGATTATAAAACTTTATAATCAACAAATTTTATGGTTGTCAAATTAGTATTAAAAAGATCAACTAATATGCTCAAAATACATTCACACCTGTTGAGATACGGGTAAATGACTCATTTATTTAATTAATACATCTATGCGACCGCCCACCTGGGCTGCAACATCAAAGCAACGTCGGTGAAGATCAAAGCGATATTTCAGGTACCCTTACCAGCATATTTACACGACTCAGCGACATCAAAGTCAAGCTGTTCATTCAGTGTTCAATTTTTATTTGAAATAAATCAAAATTCCCCTACGCATAATTAGGCCTATACAGACATGATGTATCTATACCGGGTCCTTTTTTTACCTAAATGATATAAACAGTAAAGCCTAAACGATCAAAAGCTATATTACATCGTTAGACTCTTTATCTGTATAGGAGAAATATAATATAATGTAATATATACACACCTTTTTGGTATCTCATTTTCTTTTCTGCTGATTAAAAAAACCGGACTTTTAAGTGATATTAAAACGACGTTTTAAGTGTTTTCTTTCAAATTTTAGTTAGTACAAATAGTTTCGAACAAAGCTATGCTTTGGCCCAGTGACCTCAATAAGGATCATCTAATCTTCATAAACTATATCCCTGGCAAGCATCCCGAACTATCTTAACTCCCCCCCCGTATCATCTTAAGTCAAAACATCGTATAGTTGTTGAGCGGAAACGGTTTTTGAAATGCAAGGTCACTGTGTCCGGGACCTTTGACTCGGTGATTTCAAAATTAATAGGGCTCAACTACTGTCCATGGCCAATATCTCTACTCTCTGGGTTATGACCTTCTCTGGCATATACCCGCACTCTCACTGCATTAAAACAATCACGACGAAAACAAAACATATACCTTTGTTTTCTGTCATCTAACATTTGATTGAACAATACATATCACGGCTAATCTCTTGACGAAAGTGCGTGTGTTTGCTGCATTAGTCATGAAGGCCAAACAGTTCCCAAACATATCGTCAGCATATTGATGAAAATGTCTCCATTGAAAATACGCCTTAGTTATACTCCCGAAACGAAGTTAAGGGGTGTATATAGGAGTCACCCGGTGGTCGGTCGGTCGGTCGAGCGGTCGGTCCGTTGCATTTTCCTTGTCCGGAACATAACTTGAAAACTACTAGTTGGAATTAATACAACTTCATGCAATGGTCAAGCACATTGAGAGGAAGTTCAGTGCACGAACACCATAACTCAATCTTGACTAATTACAGAGTTATTGCCCTTTGTTACTTTTGCCTTGTCCGGAGCATAACTTGTAAACTGCTTGTTGGAAGTCAATATAACTTCATACAATGGTCAAGCACATTGAGAGGAAGTACAGTGTACAAGAACCATAACTCTATCTTGAGTAATTACAGAGTTATTGCCCTTTGTTACTTTTCCTTGTCCGGAGCATAATTCGAAAACTACTGGTTGGAATTCAATTAAACTTTATATAATGGTCAAGCACAATAAGAGGAAGTGCAGTGTACAAGAACCGTAACTCTATCTTGACAGATTACAGAGTTATTGCCAAAAACAATATCTCTTTTTTAGTTTATTTTTGCAAGGTTTTCTGTTACTACGAACTTCCTCAGTTTATAAAGCAGTCTTTCGGGGGTATTAATCACATTTAGTGATATGTCTAGTTTTTACTAATTTATTTTAGCTCGATTGTTAAGAATTCTTGTAGTTTATCGAGTCACTCTTGCGTCCGCTTCATGGAAAAAACATCTGTACTGGTGTCATGTGAGGAGGTCTGCTAATTATGTAACTATAGAAATGGACCTATATACGGACCCCAACCAGTCTTAGATGTTTACGTTCTGTTTTATTTCCAGTTTCAAGTTAGGGTGTCGGCATACTGCAAAATCGACCACGGATCTTTTTCGCCATATCTTGTGTAAACTCGGATCCGCTGCATATTATGTGTGGCTTAGTTGTGACGCAAACCCGGGCAAACATTTAGGAATAGAACTGAAAACCTTTATGTTAGGATACAATTATGACATCAAGTGTTTTTTCAATGTTGCGGTAAGGCAACGATTGCTTGCAGTTAGTTCTAATATGCACAACATACTCCCTGTTTCGTGATTAGCAAAACTGGTCAATGACAGGGAGAAGTACGGGCATAATTAAATCATTCTTATGTGGAGTTAAGATGCGAAATAATTCACAATGCGTAAATCTTCGAGGTTAAAGGGTATAGTATGGCGTCAGCTCAATCGGTAAGCACACCATGTTTGTAATCTTACGGCCGTGAGTTTGAATCCCAGTGAAGCTTTTTTTATTATTAAAATGCCTTCGTAGTTGTAATAGATGTTATTACTTTTATTACGGTATTTCGCCTACATTTGGAAAGCTACAAATAGCGTTTTTGTCTTTTTATTGTGCAATATAAGTTTATCAGTACATTGACAGCTATAGCTAGCACTAGACAAAAACTTCACTACGTTTTAGTCTTAACCTTTTCAACCAGTACAGAATATGAAATTACAGCAGTAACATACAGTCTGTCAACGTCTTTTAGCAGTTCAAATGCTTTGATTGTAATCCCCCTCAAATCTGACTTAATTCATGAGATATCTGTTTTTAATTTGTGCTCAAAAGAAATTTTCAAGCTCAGTGTTTTTATCCGGTTTTCTTTTATTTAAAGAAAAGGCTATTTTACGCTGTGTACCTTTTCTATGTCTCTGGATATATACTTGTATATTATCAGGGATCAATATAATAAATCATGATATTATTTTCTTAGTTTCGGTTTCTCAATCGCTTTGCCTTTACTACATACAAAAAGTAACTCCGAAGGGAGAATAATTGTGAAACAATTCAAAAGTTCACTCTTTACTAAATATTTCGGCCTACTGGCCTTCATCAGTAGATGAAAATGCAATTGCGTGCATGAGTCTAAGAAATCCACATGACTTCTATAACGTTTTGCTTTTAGTTTTGCTATTTAGTTCTTTGCCTACATGCAGACGTCATACATTATATTATAATTTCTTTTAACCAGGAACGTAGAATTCTACGTTCCTGTTTTAACAAACGAAATCTCATGCATCTTACATCTGTCTTGCGGGTATTTGTTTTGTTAATGTGGTTAATTTTAAGAAACTTGTTAATTATCATATGAATATAGTCGGCCAAGTGAAAGACCTTGGACTAGTATATGCCGACTCAAGCATGAGTCGGCATATAGCTAGACCAATGGCAGTTAGATAAAGTTTTTGTATCTTATATCTTTTGGCTATTTATCATAATCTGTTGAGCTAGTTTTAAAAAATATCAAAATTTTATTTAGCTTAAAACAAGATTATATCTATTTACTGTTCATTTATACGCGTAGAATAATTAACATTAAAGCACAGTTTAGTGTATTGATGATTTTAATAGCAAGGGAAAAAACTCGCACTTTTATTCACAGCCAGTTTTGCAAGAGTTACGCATGTGTTACCTGTCTAAAAGAGGGCGCTTTGTTTCAACTTCCTGGAAAATGTCAACAGAAAGGTGGGGTCTTTAGGTAAGACTTGTTTTGCGTATATGTGCAACTTTCTAGTATACTTATAAAGATTATTGTTCTATTTTATTTCATGTAACTGTAACTTACTAAAGATCATCCGATATATACTTGTCAGGCTTGGTCACATCCGAAATCATGAAAACGGCCCTTTCCATTGCCAAACATGTTCTCAGCTGCTTAGTACTAGTCAGCTAGTGTGCCTGTACTAAAAATCTGTGTAAATCACTTCTGTTTATTGCAGTATTGTGATTTTGTAATAATATATTGTACATTATTATGGTCAACTTTCGACTAGCCTTAATTCATTTGTCTCATCATTTTGACCCATTCTTTGGATACATGATATTTTTATAGTTGTCATTAACCTCAGAGCTGTAGAAGAAAGCGCCCATCCAAAAACTATCTCTCTGGCTTTAACGTCAAATTAATTAGACTAACTAATAATACATAATTTTAATATGACAATAGGCAATAACTATATCGGGCGAAAACATAACAGAAATTTCATTATAAGAAATGGTACAAATTTTCAGGGGACACAAAAACGATTCAGGTTATGAAAACTATTGGTACCAAATATCCATAGAGTCATAAATCAAGGGTGGATTGCGAAAAAAAATGGTGCTTTTATGGCGTCACAAGAAAGATCATCAAACTTTAGGAATGCGTATGAATAGGATCGTTTTACTTTTCAAAGTACAAACCTGCATTCATCGGAAAAGTGTTGCGTTTAAATTCATAACAAAAATGGCTGACATTTTCATGACGTCATAATTTCTTTTGATAAATGACGTCAACATTTGCAGCGGAAGTTTATAGACGGTGCAGCGTAATTAGTATGTTATGGTATCTTCCAGGAGTCAACACTTTCCTATAATAGATGTTGAATGGGTAATATGACAAATCACTTATCTCATTGCTTTCAGTATTGAATTAAATACTCTTACATATGTTAATCTAATTGGTTGGGTTTTACCCAAAGAGCGCTTTGCATCCTTCGAGCTTTAGCCTGTAATAAATTGTTATTTCTGATGCAGGTTTTTGCTGTGTATAACAATTACATATATGTTGTAGCATGACTGTAGTTCCACATATAGTAAGCTATTTAAACACCTTCATCAATTTTGATTTATTTTTAGGATCATACAACCCCCCCGCCCCAACAAACCCCTTGCACCCCCAACCCCCGAAAAAAAAAAAAACAAAAAAAAAAAAAAAAAAAAAAACAAAAAAAAAACAAAACAAAACACAAAAAAAAAACACAGAGTGAATTTACAATCCCCTTGCTGGTTACATTGACAGGAGGTGCTTTAATGCCTTAAAAAAAAGCTTTCAAATTAATACATCTAATTATATATATTTGAATTTTCCAGCTTTAATTATCATGGCAAACCTTTCTGTCACCAACATGACCAAGTTCCATTCTAATGACAAAGACCTCATTTTTGAACTAAATGAATTTCTTCAAATGACAAATGGGTTTGCCAATATTTGGAGAGACATTTCTGTTGAACGCTTCCCATTGATTCTGTTTATTTTATGTAATTATAGGTACCGTATTTCTCCAAATAATGGTAAATCAGCTAATAAAAACAGATCAGTAAACTTAAAAAAAATGAGTTTCATGTAAGAACATGCTTAAAGTTAAACACAATCATCTAAAACTTTGAAATAAATGTACATTTGATGAACATGGATTAAGTTGGATTAAATATAAGTTAGCCTTAATATTTAAAGTTCTTACATTGTTCCTTTATTTGATTAAGTACGGTCTCAGATAGGAAGTTGGTTTGGTTTGATACCCTCCTTCAAATATGTTCATATGTCAACAAACCTTGATATACTGCTATTTAGTTATTTCTGTGCTAGTGATAACAGTTTTTAGATAGCCTGAGATAAAAGTCATTATGTCTGTTTTATCTTGTGCAAACCATCAAGTCTGATATATTGCTTTTTAACCCTTTCTTTACTCAAACAAAATTTCAAACAATGCAGATCATGATCAGACTGCATGGATATGATTTAAAATACAGCTAGGTTATCAAGGCAGTTGTAATTCTATTTTTTTAGCACCACTAGGGTCAAAATTCTTTCAACTGTGTGTTTATTAGTACAAGCTCTTCAATTTCTTGCTAGCAGTTACATTTGGACTTAATTTTGAGGGTTGACTGTAAAACTGACGTAACTAACATGAAATAAAGAAGGACTTAAGACGGTTCTGCGATCAACCTTCGATTTGCGTTTCCCTTTATAACAGATGTGTTAAAAGCCTAATTTAGTTTAAGTATATTTTGTTTTCAGTCATTTGTTAAGATTTACCTAGTTTGCCAGCAAATTCGTGTATTCTGATCACAATCTGCACTGGTCACTATTCAGTCAATAACATTTTACTCACCATCCCTTTTGAACAATTTAATGGTATCATCTAGATTGAAAGATGGACATGTCCATTTTAAAAATTGAGGTGGATAAAGGTAATTTTAAATATACTGAATTTGAATTTTGAAAAAAAACCCTGTAGCTTCTACCTGGATCATTTTTTTATATTGACAGAAGTGTTTTGCTATCTCCATGGCGCTGCCTAAGACCTAATGCAAATGAGCTAGACAACAAATTATCTTTAGAGTGGTGCGTCTTTCAATAAATATAATAAAATTAATGTTTTCAAAAACATGTAAATTTAGCAGAAAATATTCCCATTTAATATACATCAAAGTCCTCGGACTGGTTTAATCTTCATATTTTATATTTCCAGTTGTTTAATTTCCAGATTTGACTTGAACTGACTTTGACTCTGCCCACTTAAACTTGACTTGCAAGACTAAAATATTCTTCCCATGAGGTGACTGATAGATTTCTTCTCTAGGACTTTACTGAAAAACATATATTGTCCTCTTATTGACTTAAAGCTGCTCGCTCTTAGATTTTGTTTTTCAAACTGTCAGAAAATAACATATTTTAGAAAGATTATAGTCAAATAAAAAGGTTGCAGTATAAATTTCTGTAAAGTATACATTTACTATATTTGAAATTATACGCTGCAAAATTATAAAGTGTTTCAAACTGAGCTTTTGAAATTCCAATGTAGCAGTGCCGTAAAAAAAAGCTCACCAGCACTTCAACAGATTTCCACAAATTGCTACATAGATTTTTACTTTTTTTACTGTTGTTGGTTCTGGCAATTACTTTTACATTTTATGTTTTATTATATCATTTTGGAATTTTAGAGAAATTATTTTTTTTCACTGGAAACTGTGAGCGAGCAGCTTTAACTGAAATCTTTTTATTTTAAATGTTTAAAGTCCCTGCTGACCGTGGGATTTCTCCCCTGGTGAACTCTCCAAGACCCCAGTATGAATCCCATGCATACTGGTACCGAACAAAGTTTGAAATATCTATGGAGTTTTAACTGAAAAATGTTCTCCCCTTGACTTACTTACAGTTCACGTGATGGAAAGAGTTAAATATATACTTTGTGTAAATTAAATTTTTGTGCAGACTTATATACAACTAGGTCAAGAAAGAAATGTGTGTGTGTTTCTGGTCTCCCAGCTGAGCATAACTTTACTGGTGAACTTGTTTTGTAAGAAAATTATCTGAAAGTCCAATTTTCAAGTGTTTTATTAGTACAAAACACCAAATTAAAAAATGTCGACTGACTGACCTTCATTTTTTGGCAAGGAGACTGGAAGCACTGATATTTGATTGTTTGGCCTTATTTCAATCAATTTGACACTGCATATTTTCTTTCATTAAACGTTCTTCATATAACACCTGTATGTTCCATAAATTTCTACCATTGTGAAGGCTCTACTTCCTGGAAATTTTGCATTGTCATTGCTAGTGTGAAATGAGATTGTTCATTAGAAACAGAATATCAAGGAAGCTGTTTATTGACATTATAATTATGATAAAAGAATCTGTTTAGCTGAAAGCTGCCTCCGTCATGAAGTTGTTAGAGTTGCTAACTTGAAATCACTGTAACCTCTCGTGGGTTCAAGCCCACGCGCAGTGCTACCAACCATGCATGTCTCTTTTATATGTGAGAAAATGGGAAGTTTCTTACAGGGAATATGGGTCTAGTATTGGTTCTTCCCGGGAATGATGGTTATGTAAACTGCTTGCCTTAAACAAATGAGAGATACGGGGTTGAAGTGGGCGTGAAACTCGTACAAAAATGATATGGTTTAGCTGACCTAGTCAAACTGTAACTAAATGCTTTCAATGTACAAAATAAATATTAAAATTAACATTGTATAGAACGTTGTTTTTTTTTCTTCTTTATGTGCTATCATTATTCTCAGAAAAATATTTTGAAATGAAACACAAGGTTGCCATGGCATAATTAATATCGGTTAATTTCTATTAAATGATTTGAAAATTAAAGTTCACAAAATTTCAAAGATAGAAAGAAAGTCTAGAGAAGTCATGAAATTAAAAACATACATTAGTATGTGAACTGGTATCTAAAATTTGCTGCTATGTCCATCTAGAAAATCGGTTTCTGGAGATAATTAACCCCAGAGAAGAATCAAAGCTTCAGATAAAATAATGTAAAACACTTGACATGTGAGAAAGATGGAAGGCAAGGAAGAGTATAGCTAGTTAACATATTGTTTGACTTTTTTGATGAAATGAAAGATGTGTTATTTATGGCAACAGAAATAGTAAAACCTGGCTGTAACTTCTATATACATGGACCTATTTTTTAAATCATAACTTCACACAGTTTATGCCCTTAAGACAAGGGTGTGTCATCAAGTCAAGGTAACACTTGGGGCTCAAACTTTTATTTAAGGGTAATAATTTTATGTTCTGGTATTTTGTGACAGGGCTGAAAGTTCATCATGCAAAAACTTTACAGTAACTGTTGTTGCCCGTACCAAGGTCACATTTCAGAGTCAAAGGTCATAAGATTATATGAGGGATTTTCATCAAACTTAGGTCATATGTTAATCTCATTATGATGAAAAAGGTCAAGGTCACTCTTGGGTTCAAAAGTCATGTGACTGTATCTTCCAAACCCTTTGAAAGATTTTCATGAAACTTAAGTTATATGTTCATTTTGTTGGGGACTTTGTATAATGCATGGTAATACTCCATTCACATGTTCCTTATTAATTAATACAGTCACGTGGGGCCACTGATCTTGTTTTGAGTTAAAATTATTTCAAAAAGACATCCTAAGAATGTATCGGTAAAAAATAGGATTGTTATATCATAGGAGCTCGAGGTCGGGATTATGCTTTTTCCGGCTATGTTTTGTTATTTTACATTTATTTAAGAACCAAGCTAACAAAATATGATCTTATTTTCCCCGGATCTTAACTTTCATATTTCACCGCTGAAGTACCCAGTATAGTGAATAAAGAAAAAGGAGTGACATCCGCATGTTATCCAACACAAACTGCTAAGGTGGCGCCTTTTTTAAAAAATTATTTCATTTTATTTTTTCTGCAACACTCATGGACAGTGTGCTCAATTTGTTCAAATGGTATGGCAAGATAATAGTCCATTACTACTACATTAAACAAAAATAAACTGTTCCGCCAGTTTTTGAAATTGCCACCACGCTTGTTTACATGTATAGGTTCCGGTTCCATGTTGCGTCACATTGGTAGACGGAGAACCAGTTTTTGAGGGACGTAACTCTTAGCAGTTTGTGTTGGATAACATGGCGTGTGTCACTCCTTTTCTTTATTCACTATACTGGGTACTTCAGCGGTGAAATATGAAAGTTAAGATCTGGGGGAAAATAAGATCATATTTTGTTAGCTTGGTTCTTAAATAAATGTAAAATAACAAAACATAGCCGGAAAAAGCATAATCCCGACCTCGAGCTCCTATGTGTTATATACATCAGACGTGACTTGCAAGCATGTTTAACACAGTCTAATCTGTAACTATGGAAGCCAAAATCTATGAAGCAGACATCTTACATGTTATGTAATGCAGTAACACATGTCTTTTATTGTAAGGATAAAGACTGACATTAAAACTGAAAAATGTTATTAATGTTTGAGACCATTGTTTATTTTGTAAAAATGTAAGGATTCAGAAATGAGAGGGTAATGGCCATTATATAAGGCCAAAAGAAACTGTGTTTTGGGTTTTGGTATCTCTCCTTGCCAAAAAAGGTCTTTCTTTTATCTAAATCTATTTCATTTTGCCTTAATTACTTTGTCTTCTTGATCGATGTCTTCTTGATCGATATGCTATAAAAAGATTTAGGTCGGCAGTGACACATTATGTTCAGTTTGGATTCCAGAAGCACATAATTTTTGGGGGCTTTGAAGGTGGGATGGGGGTTACCGGTGGCCCTGGAGGAAGTTAAGCTGGTATTTTCAAGAATCTTACACTTGTATATTTATTTTTGATTGTGAAACAACTTCTTATATACAACTTTTAGATTAATTTATTGCTCTCCTGACTCATTCCAGATTGGATTCAACATTGAAGAACAACTTGCAGTGTTAAATTATTGTGTCTTGCCTTACAGGGCATTTCCACTATGGCACTCTTGTTGGGATCGAACCCAGCTACTACGTAACTGTGCCACTGGTTTTAATCACATTAGATAATAACAATGTTTACCTAGTATAAACAATGCAGGTCTAATCATGCAGCATTGCAGATGTTCTCTGTAAAAACACAGGTGAGCAGCATAGGGTCATCTTGACCTTCTTTAATGTAGTTAATTTGTTCAGTCATGAACACAGATCACTGTGATAATCTGAAATAGGAAGAAGTTCTGACTGGCCTCAGGCTGATTACAAGGAAGTAACTAATTAGCTAAAACAATGAATGATGTATTGGATCTAGACTTGTCAAGTTGATAATACAAGCTTATTTACTGATTCGCTACACACCATAGATTGTACTTTTGCTATTTTTGCTAATTTTGGCTTGTTAATGATGTAAGATGATTGGAAATAAAACCAGATCACGAGACAGTTACGGCCTGTACTTTCCCATGTTTAAGTTATGTATTTTTTCTTTAAACATAACCAAGCCTTTTTCAGTTTTTTCAAAATGAATTCCCTTTCATACATTCCAGGTAAAATGTAAATCACTGAGTTTTACATCATTTGGAAAATGGCCAAATTCTGAAAAACTATATACTGTTTATTTTAATACACACTGCAAGTACATAATTTCATGTTGCTAATATTTTAGAATCGTAGGTAACCTTTTAAGTTCCATCAATACGAAATTCTCTCATGTAATGGTGATGCGTTTGTCCTTATTAAATTACATATTTAAGTGAAAAACAATGTCAGTGAATTTATTTGTAGAACTGAAGTTATGAAATATAAGGCTAAATCAAGTTAATACTTTTGTGTTGGTTGTTCTATGTTCACCTACAAATATACCTATGTGGCTTAAAACTTAAATTTACTTTTTGTAAGTCTTCATGCAGTCTTTATAATTAGCTACATTTGTGTTAGTAAAATTACTGTCAATTACAACATAAATTAATAAGCCTAATGCGTGCTGGGAAATGATATGAATTGCATAAATTACCTTAGCATTGGTTCATATTAAAGTAAAAGTGGTATTTTTTTCATATACCTCAACCCATTTTTTTCTCTCAATAATTGTAATTAACCAAATCCCTAGTATTATAATTATGGTCTCATGGTTTACTTCTTTTGCTTCTTTCCAGTCATTACTCAACGTGAGTGTGGGGTAATCAAGAATGCATTTTCTTGGCCTAGTAATTTGACACGTTAATCTTGCATAATTACCCGCCTACACCACTCATAATACATGTTTTATTTTTTGTACATGAATGTCAGAGGAACTTAATTTCTTTGATAAAAGAGAAATAAAAATATTATCCACGTTAATGTTGCATGTTTACCATCTGTATATCATGCCTACGTGAGTCCCAACTTAATTAAGCTTGATATAAATTTGTCAACAAGAATTTAGAAAGAACGATGATTGGTTATACAACACATTCATGATAAATAAAGGGTAACGCAGCAAACGAGTTCACTTTTATTTTGTAAAATGTCTCCGCTATTTGAAAGGATTAACTCTTCTCTTGTTTGCATGCTATACCTGTTTGTGTATAATGGTTGTAAACTGTTGGGTACAGATAATATGTTTTACATCACTGTCAGTTTCTCCTGAAACAACTGTATTACACCATCATTGTAGACTGAAGTGGTTGATTCGCAGTTATTCAAGGATATAGAATTGAATGGGGAAAATAGTTGGTGAGATTTTAATAAATGTAAATTAAATCAAGTAAATATTATAACGGATTTAGAAAATTAATGTTATTGAAATGGAAGGTAAAAGTGTACAGCAAGTGAAGTTTGGCAATTGTCATCTTTCATTTGTAGTATTTTAACAATAATGATAATAATATTAAAAATGATAATAATGATAATAATAATAACAATGATAATAAAAAAAGAAAAAAATAATAATAGTAATAATAATTGTATATTGTTATTCTTCTTCTTCTTCATCTTATTATTATTACAATAAAAGTGACATAAATGACAGCAAACAATTAAAGTGATAATGATATGTTATACAATTATAGACTAATTTTGAGGTCAATATATAGTTTTGCGGACCTGTTAAAAGTGATATTGACCGAGGACGAAGTCCGAGGTCAATATCATTCTTTTACAGGTCTGCAAAACTATATATTGACCGAAACATTAGTCTAAAATTATTATATCGTATACCTCATAAAAAGTAGTGAAAATTACACGAAAATATTACAGAAATGATGTCTTGAAATCCATGCAGGTCTACACATCATTTTCCAGATCTACACATACTTTTGCAGACCCGGCACATGAGCGCTATCGGCCATTCAGGATTAAGTATTTGTGACAGGTATACGATATAATGTTTTGTATAATGGGGAACTGTATATTCTGCTCATGTGTTATGTCCCCTTCGATTCTGAAATAGGGTTTTACAATGTTCTGAATATTAAGTTATATCATTTTTATATGATTAGATAAATAAAATTACACTGGTATTGATCAAATGTCTGCCTCTGTTGTCATTGACAAGTGGTTAGAGTTGCTGGCTTGAAATCACTGTTATCATTTATAGGTTGAGGTTCATGGGTGTGAGCCTCGCTAAATACTATGTCACTTTATGGGAGAAAGTTGGCAGTTTTTTATGGAGGAAAATGATAATAATAATAATAATAATAATAAAACACTTTGTTTTATGAAGGTATAGCACATTAAGATATACATCAGCACAAATATGACATGACGATAATCTTATTTTCAACGAGGCCTTTAATAAATACTACAATGACATTATATACAACTGCACACAAGTTGATAATCAAAACTAGAAAAAGACATAGACTAAATGCATCATCTTAATGAATAAAAGTACTGATGACAGATCTGACACAATATGTATGAAATATTCGTATAAAAAAACTTCCTGCACAAAATGTTCACAATCAGGTGTATATACATTCAGCAAATATCATCACTGAGTAAATATGCTTTATTGTATGCTTAAATGTACTGATACTTGAAGCGTTTTTAATTCTAACAGGAATATCATTCCAAACTTCCATACTAGCCTCTGAGTTACCAAACGATTGTTTTGAATAATAATTTTTAGGTATTTTATGCTTTATGTTCTTTTTTGTAGAAGATCGCAAGTTATATGATTTTTATTTTCTGACAGACAAATTAGATTCATAATATATGTTGGTGCAAGACCATGCCGCGCTTTAAAGATCTTTAATCCAGTAAAATAACTGTTGCATCTTTTTTTGAAAAGGTAACCATTTTAGACTTAATTCTAAACATTTCAGTGGTATTTGTTCGCATTGGTTTATTGAGAACTATAATTCTTGCAGCTCTCTTTTGTAGCTTTGCTATTCTGTTAATGTACGAAATATTTGCATGACCAAGTTTTTGATATAGGAGTGCATGCTTTATGAAGTACAGCATTTTCTTCCTAGGAACAATGGAATGGTAAACTGTCCGTCTGTAATTTAAATGACCAAAACTAATTTAACTCATATAACAAACGAACAAACCGGTATGGATCAAATGTATTGTTCATATTTAATGGAATAAGTTGGAGAAAACCTTTATTAACAATGTATAATGTATAATTGAGTATCCAGTAATAGTAAAAGCCTTCGTTATATAGAAGCATCACACTATCTTATGCCAGCCATATAGTAATCCCCAGGTTCTCCACAAATATGCCAAGCAACTAGCAGTAAACATATACAATAATGTATCACAGTATGGAAGACAAATGAAATTCTGGTCACATAAGCAGATCTATGTTCAAGGGATTACTGCTGCAGTGGTGGTCATAGAACTTAAGTCACATCAATATTAACCTTTTTTTGCCTACAATGTTTCTGAAATAGACCTGTCCATTCTTCATGGACTACCATTAATTGTTCAGGTTGAAATTTTATATTACCACATTTTATTATATTTCCAGGATGCAGGTTCATAAAGCTTCAACATCAAAGCCAGACTTGAGATAGACATAAACAACAGCATAACTAACAAAATGAAACCCCACAAAAGTCAGATGTAAATCTGTCGGCAGATTTTTCACAAGGAAAAAATAGAAAAAAATAGAAAAAATGACAGCCATGTTTCGTATGTACGACCAGTATAGTACAGAGATAAAGTTCTCTGAGCTGGAGAACCCGGAGGACACATGGGAACTTCTAGATCTGATTGGGGAAGGGACATATGGCGAGGTGTATTCGGCTAAGAACAAACAAACTGGTAAGGCATATTTTTAAAGAATACAGTTTACTTAGATTCAGCCGCAAAAGATGTTAACCTTTCAGAAATACTATGATAATTTTTACTTACCTGGAGCTATTAACTTTGAAGAGAGATTGCTCTTATACACTGATACTGAGTTACCCTGTCTGTTTGGTTAACTGTGTTTCCTGTCTGAGTAATTTTTTTCACTAGCTTTCTTGACTATTCATACAGGGGACATAACTGAGGTAAGTGCTCTGCACTTCGGTCTGAAAGACCACGTGCATTTCAGTGAAGAGAAGAACTTAAAAATTTCAGACACATGATCGAGCATTGCACCTGTTGTGTCTGGTTCGCCTTAATAGAATCATGTGTTCCCATCTGTCTAGTAGATGGTAGTCATCTTTCTGCAACTTTGTTCTTGTACGAGTCTAAACCAGCATGAGGTTTTCTTTGAGTGGCTGATTGCCTCAGGCTCGGAGTCCTTGTTTGGCAAAATTTTGTCCACCATCTCATTGCCATGAATACCAAAGTGTGTTTGTATCCTCTGGAGGGACATATATACATTACATTCTTAATTCTTAATTGAAAGACATTATCAGTTCTCTGGCATAATTATTTACAGGTGAGATAACTGCAGCGAAGATTTTTGAATCAATCCATGAAATCATTGAGGAGATTGAGGAAGAATACAGAATTCTGAGAGATTTTAATGACCACCCCAATATGCCAAGGTTCTATGGTCTCTATTTGAAGATGGGGGAGACAGGGACAGATGACCAGCTGTGGATGGTCATGGAGGTATAAGTTATTCATTAAACTATATAAATTTGAGGGAAAATATAAGGTGTTTTGATAGAAGAGAGTAGAATAGTGAGTTAAAATGAAATTAATTTTGAACTAATTTTGTGAAGGAAAATTATCTTTAACCAGCCCCTATTTACTTTTAAATTATATGATTTCCAAGGTTTCGAATTAGTTTCACACTATGAGATTACAAAATTTTCGCAAAGATCAAGGTCAAGGTCAAACTTACGAGTCAAAGGTCATGAAACTAATTTCCTATTTCCATGAAACTTGGCACACATCATATTTCGTTATAATCAAGATGATGTTCATAGTGCGTATCTGGGCTATCTTGGTACAATGTTAAGATCACATTATAGGTTTTTAGTGAAGCTGAATATGCTGGTGTTTGACCTACTTTTTGGACCAATCAAATGTAAGGAATTGAAGTGCAGTATTTTGAATTTATATATGACGCTCTTGATCACGTGATCACTTCATTGATATATGATGTAACTCAAAAGTTTAACTGACAAATTCTAAAGATAGACTGCATATTCAACTGTGTCCATTGATAACTTCCCTAGGAACGATGCTTTTGTGTATTTGTGCTTAAATGTACCTCGACTCAAAGCCGTTTATCTTTTTAAAAAATATATTTCTTGTTTCTGCTAGGTACTTTTATCAAACATTTTCTAAAAATAGTGTTCAATTAAATTGTCTCACATTTCTGAAAGATAGACTTCTTATAAATGAAAGTTAAAACATCGGTAATTCAATTCGGTTTTATGTGATTTGTTCCAGCATTGTTCGAGGGGTTCTGTCACTGATTTATCGAAGTCTCTGATTGAAAGCGGCAAGAAGATTGATGAAGCTCTCCTGGCTTACATTCTTAAGGAAACATTACTGGTAACTTAAAAATGTTTTGTAGTATCATTATAGGTTCAATATTTTAAAGCCCTGGATGGGTATCATTTCCAGCAAGTATTTTCATACGTTATAATTGGCTTAAGCATGTTATATGATTAAAACTTTGTCAATAATGAAGTGCCACTTGCGCAAAACTACACTGTGATATAAACATTAAACTTTTACTGTTTTCAGCAAAATAGTAAAAAGACCACCCAAGTCTTTTATAAATTGCTATATACCTTTGTAAAATATTTAATTAAGCCTGCTATATAGAAATTTGAGAAAGGATTTCTGGCCAATCATCATGTTTAATGACATATTTCAAGATAGGTGTCGACCTTTGAAAATTTTGACACTTCATTTTCTTAGATATTGCATCTTAAACAAGCAGACAATGTGCTGCGGGATAGCCAGTCATTTAAATGCAACTGAGGTACATTTGTAATGTAGTATGGGTACAGAAAAATATGTAACTTTTCACACACCAAGTATTTTGACATCAATTTTAACCACCATGCAACCACTTTACTTTGAATTTAAGCCGTCAAACATTTTATTTTGAATTTAAGTCATGAAACATTTTTATTTTTGAATTTAAGCCGTAAAATTTTTAAATTTTACTTTGAGCCATAAAACTTTGAATTTAAGCCGTCAAACTTTTTATTGCGTACTTTAATATGTATCTATCAAAAGCACTTACCCATAGGGCAAATGTTAATGTTATCATTTTGCAAGGTATATAGAACATTCTGATTTTATTCATAATGTGTGTTTTTAGTTTCTGATATGTAAAACAAGTAGAGGAAATCTGCAATAATTGTCATAGAAACCAAATCAATTTTATAATAGACATATAAATGTCTATCTGAAATTCCTCTCCAGTAGATCTACTGTAAAACGCAACTGTTCATTCAGACTGAGGTTCTTGCCTGTTCATAAATACACATTCTTATAATAACAATATACCTATACCAAATGTTGGAAAAAAATATTCGTACAAACAGACTGATATACCAAATGTTGAAAAAAAGCCACATATATACCAAAATATTGAAGAGAAAAACAAACATCATCCGATATACATGTACCAAATATTGAGAACAAAAATCACATATATACCAAATGTTGAAAAAAAATTCCATCTCATTTTACTGATTACGTAAAATATGGCACATCAAAACTTCAAAGCTGATTGGCAATCAAGCCTTGAACAGAATTGTCTGTTTCAATGAGTAGCTTGGTGTGTTTTGCTTTGAACAGAATGCTATGTCTGTTTCAATCAGTAGCTTGGTGTGTTTTGCCTTGAACAGAATGTTATGTCTGTTTCAATGAGTAGCTTGGTGTGTTTTGCTTTGAACAGAATGCTATGTCTGTTTCAATCAGTAGCTTGGTGTGTTTTGCCTTGAACAGAATGTTATGTCTGTTTCAATGAGTAGCTTGGTGTGTTTTGCTTTGAACAGAATGCTATGTCGTTTCAATCAGAAGCATGGTGTGTTTTGCCTTGAACAGAATGCTATGTCGTTTCAATGAGTAGCTTGGTGTGTTTTGCCTTGAACAGAATGCTATGTTGCTTCTCGCCTGGTTGTTTTTTTTTTGTTTTCCTTTGGAAATGATAATGCAGCTACCTCAGAGGTACAGACTAAATTGTAGTGTGTTCACCTCAGACACAGAGGGTCTCTTGTTTGATCCCCGCCGGTGTTGACGGTAGCGGTAGTGTCCTAAAGCAAGACTATGATAATTCCACATTGCCTCTCTGACTCTTTTCAAGGTTGATTATATTTGGAGTGAGTCAAGCTTAAATAAATTAGTTAAACAAAAAATAAAATGGTTGTTTCATAAAAGTTGCTTTGTGGCTGGTGTTTCTTTTATTCAACCTTGCTTTTTTCTATAGGTACTGATGTTCTTTCACAAGAATCATCTGATACACAGAGACATAAAGGGACATAATATACTTCTGACAGATCAAGGCAACATCAAATTGATAGACTTTGGTAAGTTGTTTACTTTTACTGGTAAGTAGTTTACTTTTATTGTTAAGTTGTTTACTTTTACTGGTTGTTTACTTTTACTGGTAAGTAGTTTACTTTTCCTTGTAAGTTGTTTACTTTTCCTGGTAAGTTGTTTACTTTTCCTGGTGAGTTGTTTACTTTTACTGGTAAGTAGTTTACTTTTACTGGTAAGTTGTTAACTTTTACTGGTAAGTAGTTTACTTTAACTGGTTGTTTACTTTTACTGGTAAGTTGTTTACATTTATTGGTAAGTTGTTTACTTTTACTGGTAAGTTGCTTACTTTTACTGGAAAGGTGCTCACTTTTACTGGTTGTTTACTTTTACTGGTAAGTTGTTTACTTTTACTGGTAAATTGTTTACTTTTAAATGATAAAGTATTCTAACATGTGCAGCTTTTCCTTATATAAACATCTAGGTAACAATATTTATATTATTTTATTATAAAATACGGCACTTTTCCATGGATAATTTGCATTGCTGGTATGTTTCAGGTGTGTCTGGACATTTAGAAGCAACTTTAGACAAGAAGAAGACGTCTGTAGGGACACCATACTGGATGGCACCAGAGGTACAAATTTTGCTGTTTTTGGTGTAAATAATGGTAGTTTATTTATGCAAACACAAATTTGGTAATTCAACTTGACTCTGAAGATATCCTACTGTAGTTTTTAACATTCAGGCTGTTGGAGAAACGTAAAAGTTTAACCTGGACCATACTGTAAATCATCTGATACTCGTGAGTACGCTATTTTCGCATTTTTTTGGGGAGAGAGCACTCCATCGTGAATTCAATTCACTAATTCAAAGATCTCAGAATTGATGGATATTGTTTCAACAGTGTGAACATCTGGGATGGCTTGTTACTGAATTCATTGTCACATAAATTGACCCGGAGATGTTATAGTGATGTCATTGTGTGATCTTTCAGGTAATAGCCTGTGAGAACCAGCTAGATTACAGCTATGACATCAGATGTGATATTTGGTCTCTGGGTATCACAGCCATAGAGTTGATGGATGGAGCTCCGCCTTTGTCTAGTAAACATCCAATGAGAGCTCTGTTTAGAATTCCAAGGTGAGTAAAAATAACTTATCACAAGTAAGCAGTGATTGGAGCTGATCTGTCATCTAGTGGTAGCAAGCTGGACTGTTAATCCAGGGATTGCTTGGTTCGATTCCCCACTCCTCTACTAACATAACTTTTGGTTTTTAAGTTGTATCTTTTGAACTGGGACACACTCTTGCACTATCCGAGAGACCCTGCCTTTACTCCTGGTGTAGAAAACATTGAAATATTTAACTGACTTGGCATAGTTCACTATTGTTTTTCGCAATTTTGTTGATTTGGAATCGGTCACCTATGCAAGCTAGAGTGAACATAGCTATACTGCATTGTTTGCAGCTTGTAAATGATATTTACTGCTTTGGTATTTTTGTCATTTAAGAAACCCGCCACCCCAGATGAAACGCCCGGAAGACTGGTCAGATGCTTGCAAGGACTTTGTTTCAAGGTGAGATATACACAAGTACTGCTTCAGTTACAAAGGGAGACAAACATAATTATAAAGCTCATACTTGCTTGAAAACTATAGATCTACAATATTCAGTGAGCTGTATTCCACACTTTCAGCTTATCAGAATACAATGGTAAATGTTGAGGAGAACATGTAAGTCATGACTCAAGCACTGTTGTTGGACTATACATGTTTTGTACTGACCTTTAACCCTTACCATGCTTGTGCGAAAGATCCTTTCTGTGTAATCAGTGCAGATCATGATATCTGTACGCTGTTCAGTCATTGAATTTTTAATGAGCATGCACCCAATTAAATACTAAAACCCACAACCATACAAAATGTTGAAAAAGCCATTAGCCATACGAACAATTTTAGATAGCTGATAATAGCGTCCAATTTGAAATATGGACAACACCTTTTCAGAAATTTAGCAGGCTACCGGTAAATAGCACTTTTAGTGCAAAAAGTTCAAAGTTTTAAACTTGATTTTATGTACTGTAATTTGGGTAAATTTTGTGTGACAAAAAATTGGCATTTTGTCGGCAACAGACATTTTCATGAGTTTTATGTTTGCAAACAAATAATAGTTAATCTATGCAAAATCTATAATTTCACAAGATTTTTGAATTAGCGAAGTGGGAAGTTTGCGAAAATAGCAAAAATTAAATAGTCACCAAATGTACAGTACATATTTGTTTGAAAGTTGGAATTGTTATAAATATACGACTTTTGTATAGTTTTAAGTACCTGTTATTTCAGCTGCCTCAATAAAGACTATGAACAAAGACCTTTCACCTGGGATCTTCTTGATCATCCGTTTATTACACAAGTACCAGGCGATGTCAGTAAGGTACAGTAGATCCAAACAGCTTCATTCTTTATTAGTTAAAACGTGTTTAAATTTTTTTTATTATTGAGATTATATCCCTTCCCCTATGCCCCCCCCTCCTGCCCCCCGCCCTCCACCCCCCACTGGCTGCCAGACAGCAGTTTTACCTTTTTGACCAGTGTAGATCATGATCAGCTTGCAATGCTGTACAGCCTGATCATGATCTACACTGGTTGCTATTGACTCAGTAAATTGAGTCTGAGCATTGCAATAAACAATTATCATTGATAGTGTGGTTCAAACTGAAGTGACAGTTAAGTAAATGCTTAGAAATTCAGCACTGAAAAGGTATATTTAATTAAGTGCTTTTGATGAATAGTTATAAACAATGCGTAACTGAATTGGTTTCCTATTTCCCGCATTGTTTCTCAGTTATGTACCTTTGACATTTAAAATGCATCTATATAGGAGGAAGGAGGAAGTGAATGTGTTATATATGATGTAGTTACCTGATTGGATATCAAACTTCTTCCTTATGTTTTCCTTACATGTTGAAAGACAATCCAAAATAAGAGTTTTTCTTAGAACTTGAGATTACTTTGTTGGAAAATGTTACATGATAACATTGTTAATTAATTTTTGCTTTTGAAACAGTTACTGTGTATACTTATGTGGTTTTTTTTAACTCTGGAGCTACTTTTTAAGAAATGATGTGGTATTTGTGAATTTGAAATTTGAGTTTATGAATACCGTATGAGGGTTTTGCTCTTTAATTGTATCAAAGAAAGTATATAGAGGCATAAACTAGATCAGGCCCCATGATTATCAAACTTTTTTCATGCTAGGTCAGGATGTGTGGCTTATGTTTTTCAGTTACAATCGCAAACATTTTTTTTTTACATTCTACATGAATATTTTTTTTAACTCTTACCACGCTGTGGCAAAAGATTGTGTATTTGTGACCAGTGCAGATCATGATCAGTCTGAAAGTCTGCAAGTGCCGTCTGATCATGATCTGCACTTTTCCATTATTTAGTCTGTAAACTTTCAGTCAGCACCCCTTTTCAGAGTGAATTGTACTTTCCTAAATTTAAAGGTGGACAAGTCCATCTTAGAAATTTAGTAGGGTAAGGTTTAAATTAATATAATATTGGAATCATTCTATAGTTACTGTACTTCAAACACAAAATAATGTTTATAGCTTGGTTTATAAAGTGAATTGACTCTATATCTTCTTAATGATGATCCTGTTACTTTGTTGATGTTGCTTTACATCATTTATCAATAAACCTCTAACCCCCTAAATTTTCGAAATGGACCTATCCATCTTTTAGTTTGGATAGTACTATTATTTGATTAAGGGGGAGACAACTGAAAATTTATTAATTTAATATCCAAAAGTGTAGATCATGATTAAACTGCACAGCTATGCTGGCTGATCATGGTCTGCAATGGTTATAAGGGCAGAATCAGGAGGATGAGTTAACAATTTTTTTTTAGTTCAGAACCAAGTACGATCTGCTTTAGATGGTGCAACAGAAAAATTGTCGCTGTGGCTCAGTGGTTAAGGTTAATTACTGAAAATCTATATATTAATGTCTTATTGCTGAGGGTCACAGGTTTGAACCTCACTTGGATATACAAGGAAGTTATCATGAAATCAAGGAAGAGTTATTCCACTGGAGTAAGTTTTTGGTAAAGCATACAGTCATCTTGTGGCAATCCTAAATAAAGAAAATATAGTTACAGTTGAATGAAGGTCATGGGTTTGAGCACTGCTACTGTGACTCTTTAGTAGTAAGTAAGAGCATATTGGCCCTTTCTCATGAGGGACTGGAGTCTAGAATTTCCCAGGAAGGATGATTAGGTCAACTGACCACGTGTAAATTACTGATGTACTGTTGAAACAGACATTAAAACACCAAGAAAACAACAGATTGTTTTACCTTATTTAAGTGTGTTTGCCCAATTTCGTTTTTTAGCTGAAGGAACAGTTGGTATTCTTAACATCGCAAGTAGTGCGTATCATACAAGAGCCAGATGTCACCACTAAACAAGGTCGTCTCAAGTCTCGCAAGTCGAGACAGGGTCCTCCTCCTACAGTGAATGATCTTACACAGCTTGAGGTGCTAGATGAGGTAACAACATCATAACATGATTATAATAACCATAATATTTCACTTCAAATTAATGTGATGCCAATTTTGCAAATGGGTCAAATGTCAAGGTTACAGTCCCCTTAAAAGTCAAAACTTTGTTCAATAACTATTTAAGAACAGTTGATTCAGTATGATATTTTGACAGAATGAGTAGATGATGTATGTTTATTTTGAGATCACATGTCAAAAGTCAAGGTCAAAGTGACCTAAAAATTTTAAAAAGTATGGAGCAATAATTACAGAATGCGTTTTGTCAGGGTTCTAAACTGATAAAAGAGATGATTTTCCTAGCTGATACTTCGCTTTGTGATAGTGGCTCTTTGATGCATAAATTTTAAAGAACATTTTACCTTACAGGAGTCAATTGTGGCCCAGCTGTTTACACGTTATACACAAGGCACTGTTTACACATACATTGGGGATATTCTACTTGCGGTAAATCCGTTCACCTCCCTCACCATATATAATGAGGAACGCTCCCACTTGTACATGAATGCAGCTAAGGGAGATCACCCACCTCATATTTTTGCGATCGCAGATCAGGCGTACCAAATGATGGTACATCAGAGAAAACACCAGGTAAATATGACATTGTAATGCTTCACTGAGGCACTGAGGAGTCTGATGGAAGACAGCCATTTGTATATGTATGGTAGTTGTGTAACCTTGGTAACATGACTGTCAGTGAACAGCCTCAAAAGGCATGGTAAAATCCCTTCTGTTTGGATTAGAGTTTGACATCTAAGCCACCTTAGTACAGTTGTAACATATTAGCTTCAGGATCCCTGGGTTCAGGGTTTGAGCCCACCATTTCCATGGTTACAGTGTCCCAAGACAAATTTATTACACGTCGGAAATCAGGATTCAAACATGTACCATACAGCTACATTGCTTAGAAATGCTAGACATGTTAATTCTGCATTGTTCACTCTGAGTGATTCTAGAGGGTCATTACTGTAAGTTGTAAGAATTTGTTTCACAGTCAAGAAATAATACATTAGTATAGAGAATGACCTATTTATTCATGGCAGATGTCAATGACATTTGAGTATAAAGACGGCAAATTTTTGGAATTGTATAACAATATTTAGACTTCTATACTTCTGTGATAATTAGCATGGTTTTTAACTTTGAAACAAACGTACATTCTCTGGAAAAAGAATGAGTGACTTAAATGTTGGCTGATTGGCTATTAGTGTATCATAATACTGAAAATGGTTTACAGGCTTGTAACGATATCATGTTATTTTGACAGTGTATAGTGATTAGTGGAGAATCTGGTGCCGGGAAGACGATGAGCGCGAACTTTCTCGTACAGCAGTTGACACAGCTTGGCATGGTAAGACTCAAAAGAATTAAAGGTTAAATTAATAATATGTGATATTCCATACAGTGATGTAGTGTATTTTTTTTTATACTGTTTGCAAGAAAAGGAAAGCCTCTGCTATTCAGAGAACAATGATTTCATAGTGTACATAATTAGACAAAGTAGACATAACAGGTAAATTTTACGGTTATTTAAAAAAGTCCACATGTATTGGCAAGATAACTTTATGGATGATCATCTCTGTTTTAGAAGTGTAATAGGGTATAATTAGGAACTCCATTTAAACCATCATGAATATGTCACAGTCCACAGGAATTGGTACTAGATTAAAACAAGCATGTCAACCATGTTTCCTTTGAACCTTTCTAAGGTCCATCCATCACTGGAATACATTAAAACTGATAAACAGTATATGACTGTGGGACTATAATTCCACCAAATATGAATAAAATAAGTACAGTTAAATCAGTGTTAGTGCGTATCTCAATTAAGATGCCACCTGTCTTCAACAGCCAATACCGATGAGTCTCAACTGGTCATTTCATGTCAAATACACTTGACATTAAGCAACTACCTGTTTTAAGTAGGCATCCCTTAGTTGACTGCCAGCTGCTGGTGACAGGTTTGACTTTAGTAATTTTGAATGGTTGCTTTTACTGAGATTTATAGTGAATTAACACTATAGTTGCTATGGTTACAGGCTCCAAACAGAGATTTGGAAGAGAGAATCCTACAGGTTAACCCACTGATGGAAGCTTTTGGAAATGCCAAGACGATTATCAATGATAACTCCAGCAGGTTTGGCAAGTACCTGGAAATGTTTTTCACCGAGAATGGAACAGTTACTGGAGGTTTGTGAATTTGTCTTTAGCTAGAAAACATTATGCATGTACTATATACCTTTTCACATGTAATGTTTTAGCTTAAGTATGTGTCAGATAAGTCCTATATTACGGATGAATACAATCTCAGAGAGAGAGGCAATGTGGAAATATCTGTGTCTTGCCTAAGAACACAACCGCTGTGGCACTGGTGGAGATCGGACCCAGGACCCTCAGATCCTGAGACAAACAGGCTACCACTGTGCCCTGTGCTTCTGAAATAGACTGGTCAATCTTTCAGCCTCGAAAGTACCAATAATTGTTAGAAGGGATGCACAATGAAAATTTACTGACTGAATATGGAATAGTGCAGATAATGATCATTTTAAATGAAGCTTAGTTGTTCAAACCCAGCTGTGTTGTGCATAAGGCAATAGTTTCTAAACCTAAATATCTTACTGATCTACTAACATAAATTTTGTTCATTTTTCTCTGTAGACAAGCAAGTGTCACCTTGTTATTATTTTCATAATGGTATCTATTTACAAGTGTTGTATAATATTGCTCTGACACAGCAATAAATCTTGTTATCATGTGAATAATAGAAGCATTGTCATGGTAACAGCTGTTGTTAAATAAAACTACAATCTGTTTAATGACATATTACTGTTTACACAGACTAATAAATGCACTCTGAATTTGAAGTTTTATTTTTGATGTACATGTGGCATATTTCTGTATTGCAGCTAAAATCACAGAGTACCTGCTTGAGAAGTCAAGGGTTATATTTCAAGCACAGTAAGTAACTACGCAAGTAAAAATCTAGGTAGCATTTTGAGAAAAACTTGTGAAAATATTGATGAGCTTGGTTTAACAGCACTGTTACACTATATGTTTTTATTACCCGTCCATGAAATTTGCGGTCTTCTGATTGGTCAATGATCTGTAAATATATATTGATATTTAAAGGCAAATCGATAATAATACACTTGACATATCCCGTTACTGTACCCCATGCTAAATGTGAGCTTGTTCTCCAAGTACACTACGTCATTGTATAAGTCCGTGCTGATTTGTGACATCACAAAGTGACATTGAGGTATCATAAGGGGTTTCCAACCCTGCTAATGACCATGTCACGACCATGTCACTTTATGTGTTTCTTACTGAGGTGAGGGTTCTAGTTCTGGTTCTTCCCAGGAATGATGGTTGGGTAAACTGCCCACCAGTAGAAATAACTGAAATATGGTCAAAAAGTGGACTCAACCGTGGATAACTTAACAAAATGATTTTTTTGGTTGGGGGTTTGTTAGGTTTTTTCTTTTTAAATTTATAAATTTTTGTTTTTGTTTTTGGGTTTTGGATATATTAAATGAATGTTTCAAAGTAATTTTAAAGCATTTATTCATTCAATATTGGATATCTCTAGAGCTTACACTTTTTATCCATTTAGTAGAACTGGCTTTATTAGAAAATACATGTAATGAATTCTGCTACTTAGCAGCAAACTTTATACAATTATTATTCCTTTCTGCAGGGGAGAACAGAATTTTCACATATTTTACTATGTACATGATGGGTTGCCAAGTGAAGACAAGAGTCACAAGTATCATCTCCATGAAAATACAAGCTACAGGTATGTTGTGCTGCTCGTTTTAAAATGCCATACACCATGGCATACATTAACCCTTTTCTGGCTAAATGTTTCAAACGGACTTGTCCATCTTTCAATTTGGACTGTATCATTTATAGTTTAAAGGGGTGCTCAGTGAAAATGTATAGGCTGAATATCAAACAGTGCAGATCATGAAAAGGCAGAAATAGGGAAGAGCTTGTTTCTTTGAAGCCAGGTTTTAATAGTCAATAGTTTTAGATTTGGAATTTTGCAGACCTTCTGTTACAGTAGTACATTTTTGATCTACTAAACCTTGGTTTAAGGTCCCATATGAAAGACTGTTATGTGTTAGCAGGAGATTGAACCTGTGATATCTGGATTACCAGTCCAGCATGTTACCACTAGACAATTGATCTGCTCTGTAGAAGCCATAATGAAATCGAGAGTTTGTCTAATGAATCTGAAAATTTTATGTTTGGTTTTTACCAGGTATATTAGCGAACACAGCAGTTCCCAGCCGGAAATGGTGGCCTTGTCAGTAAACAGGATCAAGTTCAAGGCCATACAACATTGCTTTAGTATAATTGGATTCAAGGAGGAAGTAAGTTTTTATACCCCCCGAACACAGTGTTAGGGGGGGTATACTGGATTCAGCTTGTCCGTCTGTCTGTCTGTAGACGGAATCTTGTGGACACTAGATCTCAAATACCCCTGGTCAGAATTTAATGATACTTCATACAAGTGATCAGAAAGTACAATGCTTAGTTGTGCATGGTCCATGGTTGGGTCTTAGGTTAAAGGTCAAGGTTACAGGGGCTCGGGATAGTAAAATCTTGTGGACGCTAAATGTCCAAAACCCCTGGTCAGAATTTGATGATACTTCACAGAAGTGATAAGTACAAGCCTAGTTGTGCATGGTCCAGGTTTCGGGGTCAAAGGTCAAGGTCGGGGGGATGGGGGCTCGGGATTTGGTAAAATCTTGTGGGCGGCTAAATCTCCCAAAACCCTGTCAGAATTTCATGATACTTTACACAAAGTGATAAGTACAAGCCTAGTTGTGCATGGTCCAGGTTTCGGGTTCTAGGTCAAAGGTCAAGTTCACAGGGGCTTGAGATGGTAAATCTTGTGGACGCTAAATCTTCAAAACACCGGTCAGAATTTAATGATATTTCACACAAGTGATAAGTACGATGCGTAGTTGTGCATGGTCTAGGTTTTGGGTCTCTAGGTCAAAGGTCAAGGTCACAGGGGCTTGGGATAGTAAAATCTTGTGGATGCTAAATGTCCAAAACCCCTGGTCAGAATTTAATGATACTTCACACAAGTGATAAGTACAATGCCTAGTTGTGCATGGTCCAGGTTTCGGGTCTCTAGGTCAAAGGTCAAGGTCACAGGGCCTCGAGATGGTAAAATCTTGTGGGGGCTAAATCTTCAAAACCCCTGGTCAGAATTTAATGATACTTCGAGAAGTGATAAGTACAATAACTAGTTGTGCATGGTCCATGTTTCGGGTCACTAGATCAAAGGTCACAGGGGCTTGAGATAGAAAATCTTGTGTGCCTTGAATCTCCAAACCCGCTGGTCAAAATTTAATTATATTTCACAGATGTGCAGGTCCAATAATTAAAGCATCAAATACTACATAAATTTTAAATACTGTGTCAGTGGGATGTTCGGGGGGTATTCATCACCTTCAGTGATAGTTCTAGTTCTTAGATAATTCTGACTTAATTTGAAGTCAAAGCACCTGGTTGCATTATGTGCAGGTATTGAGTTGAGCTTGTTTTTTAATTGCTATAAACTTTAATACATGTATCAGCATTCATGCATAAATGAAATGACATCAGAATATGCTATGTTTCAAACCTTTCAATTTTATTGCATGTGATGTTATATTTTGACCATTAAATGTATAACTGTAGAATATTCACTTATCATTTTATGCACAATTTTTTAAGCAAACATGCTAAATAATGGCCTAATTAATAGAGGTAATGAAAATGTTTTCTGCGATTATTCTTGTTCCTTATCTTGCATCTGATTGGCTAAAATTGAGCTCCAGTTATCTTGTCTTACATCTAATTGGCTATAAATGAATTCTAGTTATCTTATCTTGCATCATAATATGGTCTAAATTTATTTTAAGAAGGTAACTTGCATCTGATTGGCTAGATACCTTACTATAATTTGATTGAATAGAAATCTGTTTTTAAATTTTGACCAATCAGAAGCTAGATTTAATCTGATTTCAGAGAAAAGTTTACCAAACTAAAAAGACAATAAGTACCTGCTTATTCAAATCTTTGTACTGTACCATAATATGTGAAGAATAACAGAATGAAAAAAAGCAGTAACTTAGATGAATAAATTCATGTAGTAGCCAGATTGATAAAGAGTTTGTATTTCTGTGCAATATACTGTATATTCATAATAAATGCAAACAAAGGAGACATTTTGGACAGCTGAGGTAAAGTTTTACAGGGTGTGGCTTCACTTAAAGTATAATCATAAACAAATTCACAAATTTTAAATTACAACACCAGTTGCTTGTGCATGGAGTAAATGGGTTCATACAACCGTATAAAGATTTTGATATCTACCTTGCAATCCAAACGAACTGGGCATAATTTCGTAAAACTTTTCTATGTCTTAAATCTGATGCATCAGATTGGCTAGAGGCGATTGCCGTTTTAGAACTGACCAATCACATGTCAGATATTTATGCCTCTCATCGACAGTGGAGGGGTATATTGGTTTTCACATGTTGGTAGGTTGGTTTGTCCATCATTCTGTCGGTAGACCAAACCTTGTCCTAAAAATAACTAGAGAATGATTTGACCTAGGTTCCTCAAACTTGGTAAGTTGCTTTGTCATCACAACAGGTCCAAGGTCAAGGTCACAGTGACATTCTATAGAAAAAAAATTGATTGATCAATAAGAGAAAACCTTTTTAGGTAGGTTGGTTTTTAGAAGTCAATAACGGCTATTGATTTTGAGGTGAGCAGGTCAAAGGTCAAGAACATAGTGACCTTTAACAGAATTGGCTAATTGGTTGCTATTTGGGGGGGCCTACATGTTTAAGAAAAATCTCTTATCATTATACTCATTATTGAATGAGGGGTTAAGACGTTCACCTATTCTACTTTGTGGGCTATTAAATTACTTTAAATTTAATGGCCTGAATTGTAATACATTTTTATTAGCTTAGGGTAATGACTAGTTCCATCAGTATTTTGATACTTTGATTAATTTTATATTATTATCTCCATTCCCAGCAATTGTGTCATACAATATAATATAGAGGATAATAACTGAAATAATTATATAGATTACATAATGGAGAATGCATATTTTGCTTGTAGAATTATTTTATGCTGAAATACCTTATATATTTCAATTGTGTATATTATATTTTTTACCTGCAATGAGCTGTTTCAATGTTGAAAAACAATTATTGAAGGAACAGTTTTAACACTTGTAACTGTAAATATAACATACCACTTTACACTTTATTCACTATATGACATGAAAATGAGAAATTTCTGAAAAGCATTCATTTACTCTGTAATATAAGCATTCATATCACAGCCATGCATGGAGTTCAATTTATAGATGATTCATAGATCAATAAGTTTTATTATGAGCTTCTCTATGATTTTCATCAACAACTGCACAATTGTCATAACAAAATCTGTAAATATAAGTTGAAAGATGAGTAATAATGATTCTTTGGTTATCATTGAAAATTCAGCATTCAACAAATAAAGTACTGAGTATACTCAATTGTAACACATCATACTCACTTAGTTAACCTTTACCTAGCCTAGTCACCAGGCCCTGAAATATCTCTTTTACTAATATATATCAGTTTCGTTATAGAGCCTGTCTGAGTCAACTATTCAGCGCTTATTTCAACTGCCCGGGTGTACAAAGCAAAATATCATTTTTCAGAAATTAATAGACTGGAAATAGTGCATGAAATAAAGTATATAGAAAAAAAAACGTAAATTTTATCAGACTAGTAACTGGTCTAATCTTTACCCTTGTGACCGCAAGTGATTTCACCTTTGAGCTCAGCTGTGCAGAACATGATCAGTATATCAGATCAGCAGATCATGATCCATGCAGCCTGGTCATTATCTTCACTATCCAGTCTGTAAATTTTCAGTGACCACTCCTTTGAACAACTTTTACAGGTCTATTATAGAAATTAAGCATGGTAAATTTAAGATTCTTTTATTATTGCATTATTAGATTTTAAACTTTTTCTGGTTAAGTCAGAAGCAAACAAACACTTTCAAAAGGTGGAATAGTATTCTTCCTCTTATATGTCTTTTTGGGGTATTAAATTGTATTAAGTTTTGTTTTATTTTGCAGGAGGTGTCTTCTATATTTGGAGTTATAGCAGCTATACTTCACACAGGCAATTTAGAATTTGTAGAGAAACAATCGCAGGGTCACACAGGTGATGGGGTACAAGTGGTCAACACAGAACTTACTGATATAAGTAAGTATATATAGGCATAGTCTAATTTTCTGTATACAGTAAACTCCATTTATAACGAACTCCTTGGGACCATTTAAGTGTATTCCTTATATCCTGAGTGTGTTATATCTATATAGCATTGTCAAATAAAATAAAGAAAGAAAAAACCTTGAACAGAGAAAGTTTGTTCCTTATATCTGCAGGAATTTACTTATATCTAAAGTTGTTATAGACCAAGTTTACTGTATAACGATTCGTGATTTAGTGAAATTCCAGATATAAAGAACAAGTTATCTGCGTCAGATTTTCTTCTTGTTATATTTAATATGAAAATGGTATATGGATATTATTTACTCAAGATAAAAAAATTATAAGGAACTTTTTGCATAATTTTTTTTTTTTTTTTTTTTTTTTTTTTTTTTTTTTTTTTTTTTTTTTTTTTTTTTTTTTTTTTTTTTTTTTTATTTTTTTTTTTTTTTTTTTTTTTTTAAAAAAAAAAATTTTTTTTTTTTTTTTTTTTTTTTTTGGTTTTTTTTTTTTTTTTTTTTTTTTTTTTTTTTTTAAAAAATTTTTTTTTTTTTTTTTTTTTTAATTTTTTTTTTTTTTTTTTTTGCGATAACACTCCTCCGCGATTTCATCATGTTGCAAATTAAAAGTTCTCTGCAGATGATCTATTCAATATTGTTAAAACAGTGAGGACCAGTGGGACTGCTTGTTCATGAAAGCATGGTCTAATGAATTGACCTGGAGATAAGAAATCTTTTTGTCTCGCGAATTCAAAGTTATTTACAGTATGTTTAGGAATTTTTAAGGGTATTCAAATTAAAGCAATTCTCAGAAAAAGGTTATCAGCTGTGAATTTTATATTTTTCAGTCGCCAAACTGTTGGGTTTGGAATCGAGGGATCTGACAGAGGTACTGACTACCAATGGAATGGTCGCACGTGGTGAAGTGATCATTCGAGAGAACACTATGCACGAGGCATTGGATGTTAGAGATGCTATGTCAAAATCACTGTATGGGAGACTGTTCAGCTGGATTGTGAACAAAATCAACATTCTTCTCCAGCCTGATAAAGAAATGTACAAACTGTGAGTAGTCTGCAGTTCTCTACAGCCTCAATACATCTCAGGAATTTTCCAGGAGATTTCCAGTTTTTTATGATGTCAATTTTATCAATATTGATAAAATTTTCTGGATTAACAGTTAAAATACTGGAATTTCTGGTTTATTTTTATATTAAAATTTCTTTCTTTGTTTAACCAATTTGAGAGTCCTGATTATTTCAAGTCAAATCACCTGGAAACGTTTCTGGAAAATTTGGCAATGCTGGCAGCCTGAGATAGCCTGATATGTCATTTGTTTCTATTTTTACTAGAACTATAATGTGCTAAGTTAAAATACATGCTACATAATTTCTTGGTATTTTTTTTCCTGTTACAAAAATAATAATTTGGTGGCAAAAGCACATGCAAATATTAAATACAGAGAACTTTTAACATCATGGGTGTTCAATGGTTTCAAACCACTGACTGCTTGTAGCGCACTGTTTAACCCTTATCCTCATGGTAGCAAATGGTACGGCCTTCACAGTCAGTAGATTTTAAGTGTGCACCAATTTAACTTACCTTATTCCTGCTTTTCCAGGGACAAGTTGAACATCATTGGGCTTCTTGACATCTTCGGTTTCGAGAATTTTCCCGCCAATTCATTTGAACAGTTGTGTATCAACATAGCCAATGAACAGATACAGTATTACTTCAATCAGCATATCTTTGCATGGGAACTGGTGAGTGTGAATAATTATAAGCTAAACACTAAAGGGAGGGGGGGGGGGGGGCTAATACCCTATAACTGATGTCAAAAAATAGTTTCCAAAACATAAATAATAGAATCTTTGGAAGTATTATAACTTAACTTAAAAGTTTCAGCTATGCATTCCCAGAAATTATCGATAAAATCAGTGGTTTAAAATATACTGTAGTACTGTAAACCATTCAATAATATATGTAGAGTTGTTGTTGTACAATTAATTTTGGGATGCGATTTATTACAGAAAGCCTCTATTTTGAGTAATTGTGGTGAAATGAGGCATAGTTCGCCATAGGTTCTTCTTTGAAATTGTATTTATTTATCATTTTATGTTCATTAAACACATAATCAATGTTTTGAGAATATAATTTGCTAGATTTAGTGAGTGCCCCTTTAAATTTGCTCATGATTGTAGAGTAAAGAATTAACTGATGATATAATGATAGAACTGTGTTAGTGTTTATCTAAAACGGTTTTAATCTTACTCTGTTTTTCTTTCATTTTATGCGTTATAATATCATTTCTTTAAGGAAAGAGTGTTGTCAAAAACTAGTTCACACTAATTTGTTGCGATTTAATTGAAAAAAAAAATACTGTTCTATATTTTGAATAATTATATTGTATATAATATTTTGTATACATGTATTTAACAGTCAGTTTTGCTAGTAAGACATTTTTAAATGCTGCATTTAATTGAAACATCCAATTAAGTGATCCGGTACCTTTAAATTATGAAATAGTTAAGTAAGTATCATGTACATACAGTTCAATCTCCCCAAACATCATCATCTTAGAGCAACAACCTCCCTTCAAAGACACACATTTTCTTTCCCGTTCAGTCAATTCTATAAAAATTGACGTCTCAAGAACAATGACTCTCCGATGAACACATTTCTGTGTTCCAAAGGGAGTTCTACTTCTGAGAGATTGCACTGAATTTCTAAGCCATGATTGTTTTTGTTTTTTTTATCAAAGAATACCAGAATGAAGGTGTAGATGGGAGTGCCATAACTTTCGTAGACAACCGGCCCCTACTGGACATGTTCCTGATGAAACCTATGGGTCTGTTAGCCCTGCTGGATGAGGAGAGTCACTTCCCTAAAGCCACGGACTGGACCTTAGTCGGTAAGAATTATTATACATGACAATTAAGGTCACCTATTGGGAATTTGACATATCCAACAAAATGTCATAATCTTTGCATACATGATTATTTCTGAAAAGTGACATCATCATGAGCATGACATTGTGTTGTGATGTCAGTTTTTAATGTTACGTCATTTGCAAAGTAGCTTTACAAAGTACATATGTATGTTGATGTTAGGGTGGCAAAGCAATTTTTAATACAGAATTATTACTAGTAAACATTAAACTGTTAAGAAAAGAATGAAAATGTAGATAAGTGAATTTCCATGTAATATTTTAGACATATATACGTTTCAATATGAATAATATTTCAGAAAAATTCCACCAGAACGTAAAGAGCCAGTACTACAGTAGACCCAAGGCCACTTCCAGCTTGCACTTCAGTATAGATCACTACGCAGGCAGGGTCAAATACGACACTAAAGGATTTCTTGAGAAAAACCGGAAAAACCGTGAGGTTAGGTTAAGGCCCTGGCCCTAGAGGGGGTGGGGGCCCTCTTCCGGGCGTCGGACAACAGTGTAGTGAGGTCACTGTTTCAGACACCACTAACGAAAACAGGTAGATGTTCGAATACCACTGTGTTTTGTCTGTCATGTTTTGCATGTTTTCGACATTTGCTTGGCATTTTTGATAAATACAGGAGAACCTTCAAGTATACTGTGTAGCCAGGAAATAATTTTGCTGGAAGAATTTTTCTATATATTCAGTCCAACCCTCTTGCTCCTTTATCCTTCTACACTTGTGTAATTGTTTGTAAACTCTACCACATGTAAAGGTCATTGCTTGAAACTTTTGCACAAAATTTAATTTCAGAAAATTTACTGTATCTTAAGTTGCAAAAGCATCTTAAATATCTTTAGTCAACTGTACAGAGTTATGTTAGCCAACAACAGAACTATAATGAAATTTGACAGTCTGTCTGAAAAGTTTAGATAATGTAACAGCTATTTATTGCCTTTATTGAATTGCCTTTCATTCGTAGAAATCCAAACTTGCTTCAGTTCTTCAAATATAGACAATATATAAAGTGAATCACTGGGTGAATGTTTTGGAACTATGTTAAGCCTCATCCTGGTTTTACTGTTGTGACTGGGTGTAGACTATGATCAATGGCATATCCACCCAGTCTGATCATGATCTGCACTGTTTGCTGTTCAGTTGGTCAATTTTTAGCTCGACTATTCTAAGAATAAGGAGGCTATTGCACTCGCCCCGGCGTCGGCGTCGGTGTCGGCGGGTGGGTCGGGGGTCGGGGGGGGGTTAAAGTATTTTATAAAGTCAAATATCTTGAATACTATCAAAGGTATTGACTTGAAACTCAAACTGTTATGTTTACCATCAACATCTACACCTGAGGAAATAATCCCCATAACTCTGTTTTGATTTTTGACAGATTTATGCCCCTTTTTAACTTAAAATTTTTGGTTAAAGTTTTTTTATATAAATTCAAATATCTTGAATACTATCAAAGTTATTGACTTGAAACTCAAACTATATGTTTACCATCAACATCTACACCTGAGGAAACAATCCCCATAACTCGTTTTGATTTTTGACAGATTCATGCCCCTTTTTAGCTCGACTTTCTATGAAAAGGGGAGCTATCCTGCTGCCGCCGGGGTCGGGCGTCGGGGGGGGGGGGCGGGGGGGGTTGGCGCACACCTTGGTTAAGTTTTTCGTACCACCCCACTTTATTTCAAAAGTATTAGAGGTATGGCTTTGAAACTTACCATACTTGTTTACCATCATAACCTCCATCTACAGACAGGAGTACATAACCTGTCATGGTTTTTGACAGAATTATGGCCCTTTTTGACTTAGAAAGTGTATTGAGCTTGGTTAAGTTTTTCGTAGCCACCTCACTTTCTTTCCAAACCATTGGAGGTATTGCTTTTGTGAAACTTACCATACTTGTTTACCATCTGACCTACATCAACAGACAAGAGTACATAACTCTGTCAGGAGGTTTTGAACAGAATTATGGCCCTTTTTCCTTTTACTTAGAAAATACATGAAATGGGTGAAATCCACTTATTGCCTTAACCCTTTGAGATATTGCTTTGAATCTTTGAATGCTTGTTTACATCATTACCCCATCTGTAAGCAAGAGAAGGTAACTCTGTCAGGGATTTGTTTTAAAAATTAAGGCCCTTTATCGACTTAGAATCTGGGTTAAGTTTTTCTACCAGTCCACTTTTACTGACTAAACCATTCCAGATATTACTTTGAAAGTTGGAAACTTGTTTACCATCATGATCCCAAAACACGGGCAGGAGAAGGTAATTCTGTGAAGGATTTTATATGAATTATGGCCCTTTTTGACTTAGAAACTTAGTTAAAATTTTCATTCCACTTGTTGACTTAACCATTTGAGATATTACTTTGAAAGTTGGGTCTTATGTACCATCATGAGACCTATCTGTAAGCAAGAGAAGATAACTCTGTGAAAAGTATCTTGATTTGTACTTAGAAATTCCTAGTTAAATTCTTGTGTGCCCTTAACTGTCAAAGTTTTGTTTTATTGGCAAGCACTAAAAAAGGGGAGGGGGGGGGGCGCGGGGGCTGTCCTACTGACAGCTCTTGTTAACTTAGAATTTTTGGTTAAAGTTTTTTATAAATTCAAATATCTTGAATACTGTCAAAAGTATTGACTTGAAACTCAAATTATGTGTCTACCATCAACATCTACACCTGAGGAAACAATTCTCATAACTCTGTTTTGATTTTTGACAGATTTATGCCCCTTTTTAACTTAGAATTTTTGGTAAAAGTTTTTTATAAATTCAAATATCTTGAATACTATATAAGGTATTGACTTGAAACTCATAATATAGGTTAACCATCAACATCTACACCTGAGGAAACAATCCCCATAACTCTGTTTTGATTTTTGACAGATTTATGCCCCTTTTTAACTTAGAATTTTTGGTAAAAGTTTTTGTAAATTCAAATATCTTGAATACTATATAAGGTATTGACTTGAAACTCAAAATGTATGTTTACCATCAACATCTACACCTGAGGAAATAATCCCCGTAACTCTGTTTTGATTTTTGACAGATTTATATCCCTTTTTAACTTAGAATTTTTGGTAAAAGATTTTATAAAGTCAAATATCTTGAATACTATCAAACGTATTGACTTGAAACTCAAAGTTGTGTCAACCATCAACATATACACCTGGGGAAACAATCCCGATAACTCTGTTTTGATTTTTGATAGATTTGTGTCCCTTTTTAACTTTGAATTTATTGTTAAAAGATAGAATACTATCGGAAAAGCGTATTGACTTGAAACTTAAAAAGTATGTTTACTGTCAACATCTTCACCAATGTTTTTGATTCTGACATATTTAGCCCTCCCTTTTAACTTGGAATTTTGTCACAGTTTTTACCAGACTAATATGGAAATACTCAAAATGGCTTTCTTTTGAAATGTCATAGAATAATTATGCAGCATGCAGCGGTCATGCTTTAATTCTATACATATCAATTTTGAAAAGTTACAAAATTATTCAATACATGATAAAATATACAAAGGTCAGTATTTCTTTTGAAATTATCCCCCATCCCCCCTCCAGTTGGCTTGCAGAATCCAAAGTAAGGCTTTGAAGCAATGTACATTTACAAAGGTCTTTGAACAAGTTTCATATCTTTGACCTTAATTCTTATAGACAATTACACAATACTCCTGTTCTTAGACAAAAACCCCATTTTACCAACAAGCTTTCGAATAGTCGAGCGTGCTTTCATGTGACAGCTCTTGTTAACTTAGAATTTTATCACAGTTTTTACCAGACTAATATGGAAATACTCAAAATGGCTATCTTTTGAAATGTCATAGAATAATTATGCAGCATGCAGTGGTCATGCTTTTTTATTCTATACATATCAATTTTGAAAAGTTACAAAATTATTCATGATAAAATACACAAGGTTATGTATTTATTTGAAATTATCCCCCCCCCCCCCCCCCTCCTCCCTCCAGTTGGCTTGCAGAATCCAGAGTAAGGGTTTGAATGAAAGTACATTTACAAAGGTCTTTGAACAAGTTTCATATCTTTGACCTTAATTCTATAGACAATACACAAACTTCTGTTCTTAGACAAAAACCCCATTTTACCAACAAGCTTTCGAATAGTCGAGCGTGCTGTCATGTGACAGCTCTTGTTATCAAGTGCCTTTCCGAACTATTCACTAGTACCAGCAATATCTAGTTAAACAAGTTAAATGTAGAATTGTGTATCGGTAACACTTGCCACCATATTTGTACGGTTCTCATGTACGTACACTTGTTCCTTCTTGCACTGTGATGCACATAGATGTAATGTAGATAATTAATCTGACACCCCTGAGTTTGTTCTAGACAATGGAGTGCTTGTTACAATTATTACAAAAGTCCATAAGTATTATATTGATGATTGAAGGTCAATTTATATGTTATTTTGTGTTACATAATGTTACATTTTGTTATGTTACCTTGCAATATGTTATGTTATGTTATAACATTATGTTATTAGAATTTATTTTACTTCAATTAGGAAAAAAGCTCTTAGCTTATTGAATATCTCATTCTCTATTGCTAGTTTTTCATTTTGGCTTCCTATTACAGCTAGTTGAACTGTTTCGGCATGGTCTTTGCCTCAAAGTCTTTGCCCAAGGACCGTTTTTAGTTGAAATATGGTCCTTGCACAAAAGCCTTTGCCTCGGCAAGAGAATTTGCCATGGATGTGAGCATGGCCCTTGTTTCTCTGAAAATGAATTTCTTGTTGACATTTTTATTTATCCTTAAGTTATTTTTATTCATTCTGTTTTAATCTTAATTTAAGATGTGTTATTATGTGAATGTGATATGTCTTGCACGAATTTTTTATCTGAGACTATAACAATACATGTTTACAGTCAGCAGGGATTTAGGTAAGATTCTTCCCTGTTGACACTTGACAGAAATACACCAATGTAATGACGTCTCTTAGATTACTTTGTTAGGGGTATAGAAGGTAGACATTGGTATTATGGTGTTGCCCGACATCTCTTTAATATTTGCTGCTCATATTGAAATAAGACAAAAATATTTACAAAAAAATTCCTACTATTAAATGAAAATATTTTAAAATGAATAATGTCACCAACTGTATAGTCTTTAGTATCTACCATACTGTCTAAAGTTAATCTCCATTGTACTCTGGTAGACATATAGGCTATGGGCTGCAGCATCTGCCGGTAATAAATGTGTAATTAACAAAATTAAAAAGATCATTTAGTCTCGCCCCCTGAACACAGGACATATTCTTTGGTAGGTTGTTGTTTTAAATTGTTTTGTTATTTGTTCTGAACTGACAAAAAGGAAATATTAACAGCGTTATATTGTTATGCCAGGTACGTCTCGGATCTTTGGATTAAATTATTCATAAGCCCTTTGAATAAGATTAGCATGTTGCACTAAAGTAGTAATGTAATAAATGCGATATAATTTAATGAGGAACTTGGTTTTAAGGTAGTACTAGAAACCTGGAAAATATGTAGTAATTCATAACAGGGATGTGTAGGAAAAGTTTTGATAGTGTAGACTTTTTAAAAGATGTTTTACAATCAGTTAACATTAATGTAGATTTGATAAAAGATGTAGAATGGTTATAGATCTATTATATAAGGACTTGGTCTTATCATTATAACATAACAATGTAGATTCCTTTTCCCTCTCTTACAGTTTCTGCCGTTATTAAAGTCTTAGTTTTGACTGTACAAAGATCATGTATTAATCCCGTTCTTAGTTTATACTAATTTATTTTAGCTCGATTATGAAGAAAGCTTGTAGCTAACTGAGTCACTCTCAAGTTCACTTTTTGAAAAAAACGTTACTGGTGTCATATAAGGAGTTACAGTCTTGAACCCAATTGGGCTCGAACCTGCAACCTCCTGGAAGAGCGACAGACACCTTTAACCTCTACACCACCACTTCCCTTAACCCTGTTCTTGAGTAAGGTCAGGTGCATCTACATTAAACCCTTACTCAGTTGATGGCAAGCTAATTTCTGCCTGCCACACATTCTGTGCAGTCTGTCAGCATGATCTACACTGTTCACTATTCAGTCAACGAATCTTTATTGAGCACCCCTTTAAACAAGTGGTTCTGTCCAAATTTAAAGAGGGACAAGTCCATTTTAACAAATTAGTGGGGTAAGGGTTTATAGCTTAAATTTCATCCTCTGAAGAATTATGTAGGGATAATTTTAAGTCTCTAATTTGTAGTTTAAGGTGGTCAGAACCCAATAGAATTATTATATTTATATTCCTATGGTTTTGGATCAATGTAGTTAGGATTTGATACTCTTTATCTCCATGGTCTTGTCTTATACAAAAGATGAATTTCCTGGATTTTGGTATCCTTTTTTGCTTCATTGAGGAAGTTGTAATCTAAATACATTCTAAGACTCTGGAACTTGCCTAAATTTTAATTTAGCACAATATGTAAATGTACCATTAAGGATGTGAAATATACATTGTAGTTATAAATCAAAAAATTTCCAATATCCTTGCAATGCATGTTGTCCATGTTTCTGAAATATATTGTTTTACTTAAAGATCCTAAGAAATATAAACTGTTTTTAATGGACATCTCACAGGTAAATGTTTGTAATTTGTCCTCAAATTAAGAATAAGTCTTCTGTAATAGTATGCAAGCATGTTCACATTATTTTTTAAAGTTTCTTTCTGTGTTGGTGAATGAAGTGCAAACTGTATCTTGTTAGTAAATATCACTTTCTTCAGGATGTCACAATTGGCTGTCACAAGTGGCTGTCACATGTTGCATGATTGTATCTTTCATACACTGTCTGTCATAGTGATAATGTACTTGCTGTTTTGGATATGATGCTTTAGTACTGGCTTTGAAAGTTGTTTACTTAGGATGTTGTGCTTACTTTTATCTTTTTCTTTTCAAGACAGAAGCTTTTTGTTTTGGTATGAAATAAAAGAGAACGGATATGCACCTGTTACAAAACTTTTGTTAAAGTCATGTTTCCAGTGAAGAAAATAGAGGACTGTTCACTAGAATGTTGAAGTGACCCATTTTTTTTTCTCAGTTTTTTTAATAATATTTTCATGATCATTAAATTTTGACCATAAGGTGTTGATTGCTATTTAACTTAAAAAGTTATTTATTACAACTCATGAGCATATATTTTTCTTCATCTCCAGGTAACCTTGAGAGTGGATCGTTGAAGCCGACACCAGCGCACAGCAACCTGAACTCCCCATCCAGCACGTCTACTGGCTTCACAATAGCCAGTGTACAGAGCCTGAGGAGTCAAACATCAGCAAGCATGGGCGGAAGCAGGGTAATTCATTTGCTATGATTTTGTAAAATGTGCAAAAACAGTTAAAAAAATCAACCTAACATTCTGTTCTTCATGTCGAAATTCCTCATTAAAAGGCATTCCTATAAGCTGGTCTAAATTTGATTTTATACTGATCTTTTCTCAAACATTTGAGCCATCTTATATGAGAGTTTAGTATTTCTAACTTTTAAAGCAAAGATTTTTTTAGGCCGGCTAGCAAACAGGAGATCTGTACATTGGTAGTCAAGGATACATGTTCTATGTTGACGGTGAGCCAGTAATAGATGATGACTTATTCGGTCAGTGAAATTGAGTTTGTAGCACAACCACAGTCATGGTGACTGTTAGAGAAACAACATTTTAAGCTAGTTGTTTATATTAGAGAACAAACTATGACTGGAGTTACAGGATTAAAAAAATGTTTTTCAAATGAGGAGTGAATATAGAATACATGTAAGGAGAAGATAGGGGCATTTTGCGGAAACAGCTTGAGCACATTGGCGGAACTTGGTGAATTTTAACATCAAATGTATGCCCAGTAATGTACCATGGTTACTGCAGACTTTGATCGACATGTTCGCCAGAATTGAAAACTGTGTACATGTACTGGTATAAATAAAAAAGAAAGAGTTTTATCAGTGAATTTGATGTTTCACCTTTGACCACTATATAGTTATTGCTGGGTTTGATGATTTCAGATATATAATGCGTTAGTAAGTATAGTGTGTCTACACATAAAATCCCCTAGATTGAGTTACTGATGCACATTTTGCACAGGGTACCTTTATGTATGATTTTATTTGGTTAATTTACGGAGTGCTTTTTGTTCTGTTTTTCTTTTTTTTCAAAATGACAGCATTTTAGTGTTATAGTGTGATTAGAAAATATCTATATATAGATCAGTGTGCTCCAAATAAGAGTACCATAATGTAAATAACGAGGGTTGACAGCAAAACTGTTATTAGTCCTTCTTTATTTCATATAAGTTACTACAGTTTTGCGGTCAACCCTCGAATTATAGTGTTATATAGGAGTTTTATGTATTTTTAGACCAGTGAGCACCAGAGTGTATTATAATATGAGTAAAGTGTTAAGGCCTTATTTTGTAATCTTAGAAGAAATACATTATGTAATAGGGCTTTCCTGTTTTAGCTGAAATTTAAAGAGATACATCTGTAAACTGCAGTGAAATGGAACTGTCCAAATTTAAGATATGGTCAAGTCCATTTCAAAAATTTATTGTTATTTTAACAAACTTGACTTTTTGATGACGTAACAAGCGTAGTTATTTCTCTCCTATTTCCCCCTAGGCACAACAACTCACGGTAAATGATTTTAGTGTCTATTTTCCTGCTGGTGTGACAGTGTTAACGCACTGCCATATTGATACGGCTATAGCTTCAAATCCACTTTATTACAGAATTATTTTTTGTTCTATTTTCTTCCTTGTTTTCTTATGCTTTTCTCAATTTTAATCAGAAAATCGTGACTGACATTTCTCTTATCTCACTGTAGTGTAACAGTTACCGTACTGTATTTAACTTGCTTTGAGGAAATGTTTGGATTTTGGCTTGCAAACCCCACACCTAAGCTGATAATTTTTCCTAGAGACCAAACCTGAACACTCTTTGGTATTTGCTTTTGATCCTGTCATTCTGACTTGCTTTATTACAAGAACATTATGTCTGCAACAGATTTTAGTTTAAATGTGGAAATAGAAATATTTTTCCCAAGATAAAAATTTGCCAAAACGGTGCTGTCATTTTATGATTTATTTCAAGGATTCCTTTGTTGCCAGATGATTTTGTTTAGTTTGTACTAAATGATTTGCAGTGTTAGAGTATGTCCATGTATTCTCCCATGTAGATTTTAGGTAGATAAATATTATTTTAAGCCATTTTTTGTTAGTAAATTAAAAAAAAAATGTCAATTTGAAATTAAAATCTAAGTCTGGTTGTATTTGGTTCCCTTGGAAACAGAACTAGATGTGTATGAAAATTTAAGCCTCATTCATAGGTTTCATTGAAGTGACGACTCTCATTCTACTCTTTTATTAAACAGCAGAATTCAAAAGCTTTAAGATGGTAGACATTAAAATTTTATGTATATTTTATTTTAAGCGGCTTGCTGTCAGTTACCATTGAAAATTATATATATATTTTTTTAATTGACATACTAATATTTAAAATTAATCGATTGAAAAGTTAGTTAAAGGCTTAGAATTTCAAAACATAAGCAATAAATTTAGATAGCGAATTATTTAGAAATCGTTGTGAAAATGTTGGTTTATTTACTGCACCCCTATTTAAAGGGCCACCATTATATGTCATTATAGCCTTTAGAGCACATGTATCCAAACGCATTTTTTGCCAGGCAACGGCTAGGCATACGGTAATATTATTTAATAGCTTACCAACCGGCCTGTTAGGGCCCGGGATTTGAACTTCCCCAAGCTAGAGATATATGTGACAGGAATTGAAACTGAAGCATTTTTATATCACTATATGTTCTTAAATATGTTATTTTCATACAGTTTGAAGAACTAATTATTTTTTTACCAAAACCTGAGAGCGAGCAGCTTTAACATTAAAAAAGTGTTTTCTTATCTTATTGAATTACGAAATATAATCATTTTTTGATGGATCAATTTGAAGTGTGAATCAGAAGTCTTGAAACAAATCCAATGTAAAGTTATAACTTTAAATATCACATTAAAACCAGGAACCTGGTCTTGTACTATTCCAGTGTTTCTTTCATCACTGTTCTGGTCAGGGTTTTTTTCTACAGACAGAATTTAGAGTTGAAGGAATATGAAATAATCTCTGCTCTATAAATGAGAGAACACTTTGTAGGTGTCGTACCACTCTAGGTAATATGAAGTTACGGCAGCCACTGCAGTTTAGTAAGTTACAGGGCAGGTACCTTCTTGCAGTTGGCAAAGAAATATATCAGTAAAACTTTTATTAGGTTTGTTCCAGTCTCATTAATTCCTATCATTCTAACCAATAATTCCATCTCCTCCACATTTCTCATTTATTCACATTTCAAGGTGACTTTACTGAAGATTCCATTTCACACACCCTTCCATTTGATCATTTACCCCTTTTGTTTTCACTCTCAAAATCTTATCTTCATCAGCTAAATGTATAGAAAGTTCTCTGAACTTCAATCTGCAGACATTTTCATGCAATAAATCGGCAATTATCCATGCACTGTGGCAGTCCAATTTTAGCATTAAAGGTTTCTTTCCATTAAACGCTTTCTTTCCTGTTCATTTTTATAATTATCTTTTCCTGCTTACAAATTAAAAACTAAATAAAGACACAAACCTGAAGTAGCTTAGAGTGGAATGTATAATCAGAAAGGGAGTTTTTATACTTGAAACTGATATTTCTTTTAGGAAAAACTTTGTTTGCTTATTGCACTGAAAAAACCCAACAGTTTTACTTAGTGTATGAAATGGATTTTATTAACAGTAGAGTTGGCATGGGCAGTGTTTTCTCTAATGAGAATAAATGACCTAGCTTAGCTCAACTTGAAGAAAATAAAGTAACTGGATTTCACTTAAAAAAATGCCCCATCTAAACAAGTCTATAAATAACCACACAATAGACTGGTCGTCTTATTAGCGGATTGTCTTATAGGCGGGAAAATACAGTATTGGGTATACATAACTTGAAGCATATATCAGAATTAAGTGATAGAACTTACATTGTGTTTTGGGATTTTCAGGGATCTTCAGCAACATCTATGACCAGGATACAACAGACTGTGGCAACATATTTCAGATTTTCTCTCATGGACTTATTGGCTAAGATGGTTGCTGGAAATCCACACTTTGTCAGGTACTTTCTTCTCTTACATGAATACATTCAAGCTATGGAATAAAGTACTTTAATTTATGCTGCCTCTGGACAGTGTATTAATACTTAATACATGTTTTGAGAGATTTTACACCGCCCTGCTATCTACTTGATACAATAGGAATAAGTCATTCTATTCAGGCTTTGCGCAGGACACAACATATTCAGTGCTCATAATTTTTATGCATGAAAAATAAAGCTGTCCCCTGGACATTTCCAAACTGTTCAGTGGCCAAACAACAGAGACCTTACCTCAATCATCAACAGATAAGAATGATACTACCACTTCAGTAAAGAAGTTGTTCAGCAAAAAAGAAGGCCTTAAAGGGGCATACCCTACAACTAGCAGATTATTTTCTCAAAAAAAATATGCTTTAAATGTAATATGTAAAATAAAATAAATGTGTTTTTTCAAGAAAAATTTAATATATCAAGAAATGTCTTGTTTTTGTACAAAATACCATTATAGCAACCTTTCATAATAAATTACTATCCACCAAAAAAAAACAACAATCTACGATAAACTGAAGGTTTAACAGTACTACAACAAATCGTAATTCCCTTAATAAAATATTTTACCGATTACTACTTGAATATTTTACGCTGAATTTTTCATATTTTGGGAAGTTTCTTTCTGTAACTATGATGTAGGCCTACGATTTGTCGCTTTTAAGTATTTTCAAATTGCATAAAGTTTTAGAATATCCTTCATTGCTGTGACTAGAGTGACACTGTAGACCGTGAACAAATAGAAGATAGATTTGAAATGAATGATTATGCTGTAAATTGAGTTATTTTCGTGTGACGAAAATTTCACAATTTGTGATCAGACAGACTTAACTATTAGTCAATCTATGTGAAATGAATCTTTCACGAGGTTTTTAAATTAGTAAAGTGAGAAATTTGTGAAATATAGCGAAGATTAAATCATCGCGAATATTTGTCTATTTACGGTATAAAAGATATTTGTGATGTGTATCATTATTACTGTTATATCAGATGTATACGGCCAAACGAAGAGAATATACCTGATCAGTTTGACTCAAAGAAAGTGACAACCCAGTTGAAGTATACAGGTGTACTGGAGACTACAAGAATAAGGAGAGAAGGGTATTCACATAGGATTCCATTTGCTGATTTTGTGAAAAGGTAAGTCAGGTTTTGTTAGATGTTCTTGCTTTCATCACATATTGTTGCATCATGTATTACAGTACTGTATACCCCCTATAAATACATCCCCCCCCCCCAATAAATGCCCAACCCCCCTCAATTTTGGGGAAAGAAAAAATTGACTTGTAATTTGTTTATTTATGTTAGTGATTGAGGTTTATTTCAGCTGAGTTATATATACATTGTACATTGAAAGCATAAACTGAGGTGTTAATGCTGGACCAAAGGGACAAGTTTGACCCCTGCTAATATTTAAATGTCAGAAATAACTCAGACACCACAACACAATTAACAGCATGTATTGCCAATAGTAAATGTTTTATAATTATGTACTTCAGATTTCACTATGCAATAATCTAGTGTACCAAACTTTGCATGTTCTTCATTATAAACTGTTACATTTAGTATAATTATGCTATTTCATGGTTCAGGTACTCAATGTTGGCCCTTGGACAGATCGGTGAACTACAACCAAACAGGTATGGAAGTGAGTTGTTGTTGGCAAGACTTAAACTGAAGGACTGGGCTCTTGGTAAAACTAAGGTGTGTATAATTTATACTCATTTGTTTATTCTTGAGTGCAAAACAATTTATATAAATCACTCTCGAGACTCACTCCGGATGGAATCAGCCTCTAGGAGAGTGTTTGGCACTTGGGAATATCTGTGAAAGCCATACCTTGTAATCTGCAGAGAGATTAAATAATTATAAACATGTTATGTTCACATTGTAGAGACAGAATGGTTTGTCCATCCTGTATGTGCAGATGGTGTTGAAATTTAATCTCCTAATAAATACTTGATATTCTGTACACAGGAATATATATTGTGAACTTTGTTATAGAAAAGAGAACAGCAGATTTTTAGTGTGGGCATCTGAGCTTAAACAGAGATAGGGAAAACATTATCTTGTGTCCAAAACCTGTGTGACAAATAATAGAGTGTTGTGTCTTTCAGGTGTTCCTTAAGTTTTATCATGTTGAACTTCTAGCCAGGAGGTATGCAGAGATTAAAGGAAAGATAACTCATGTACAAGCTGTCGTCAGAATGATTGTCGCAAGGAATAAATACTATGAGAAGAAATGGCAGCTGGAGAAAACAGCACTCATATTGCAGAAATGTAGGTTTCCTTACAATCCAACCAATAGATAAATACATTTGTATTGTTATTCTGTTCTATTGCTACCCAACTCAATACAATTTCTTTTATATATGATGGTTCATTTTATAAAATTTTAATGACATCCGTATCGTTTCTGACATTCAGTATACTTGGTATACTTTTTGATGTTAATCTTGGTAGAAGATTTTGTTAATTTCACTGAATGAACAGTGTGTTTATTGGGATATAATCTACCATTATAATTATATTTCAATAAACCACCAAAAAAAACTTCAAATAATAAACTATAATTATTTTCTTGATTCAGTCCTCTAATTTCAGACTATATAGATTATATCTTTTGTTATGAGATTCGATGTTGTTGCAGATACTCGTGGCTGGCTGGTGAGGAAAAGATTTACCAAACTTTTCAAAGACAGAAAATTGGCAGCTGTCACTGTACAGAAAGGTAACACATTGTAGTATCTTTTTTTTCAGGGGGAGAGGTGGGGGGCTGCTTATTTTAATTTGTGTTTTGGTATGTGTACATTGCTAGCTTTGAACCTTAAATACTCTTGGGTTTATAAACAGTATAGTCACTAGCACTGCTTTCAGCAAGACTTATAGTTGATAAGACTTGAGAATCGGTTTGGAATGAAAGAGACTTGATAGTTCAATTTCTGTGTTTACCTTGGCTGGGATAAACCAGTCTCAGCTTGTTATTTATAAGAATTCAATTAAAACTCACACATTCAGCATCATACTGTCAAACTTGTGAACAAAGACCACTGACCGGAAGAAGCTTTGGTTTTGTTGATAGGTGGTCTTAATTTACAGGTGGGCTTTGTTTACAGATGGTCTTTGTTTACAGGTGGTCTTAATTTACAAGTGCTTCAACTATAGCTGAACAGCACAATATTTTTCTCCTGCAGGTCGTTATTTGCAGGTGGTGCTTATTTAGAAGTGATGTTTAAAACATTGTTGTTTGTAGTGATAATTAGAATTTACCCTGTTTTACATATATTTGAAGATTACATTTTCAGCCTATCCTTTACATTTGATCTTGACCTTTGACCTTATCATTGACCTACTGTTCGATTGCCGTATCTTTCAAAGGCTAGAGGAGTCCTAGTGAGGAAGAGAGTTCTGCCAGAGTTGAAGCAGAGGAGAGTTGCTGCTGTACAGATACCGGCAATGTGTAGAAGGTCACCATGCCATGATGACTGGTAAAATTTCAACAGGGAAATCTGGGATAAACAACAAGGCAAAGTGCCCATACATTTGGACAGAGAGGTACTTAAGGTTTAAAGGTAAATTAACTTCAGCCCAATACCTGGGACAAAACCTTTAGATTACATTTGTCGCATTTCTAGTCAATATTAGTTAAAACTTAGACCTCTTACATCTTAACGTCAATTGTACATTTGAGCTCTTGTAACTTTTGTGAGATGGTCTTACCAACTGCTTCCTGGCTTTCTAGTGTGATCATTACTCACACAAAGAGAAGGGATTTACATTCTGTTGAAGGGATACAGACTTGCAGACTGTTTGGCAGGGGTTGGGCACTTCATCCCTACATGGTACCTACTGTCAAGTTTCATCAGACGGTGGGCTCATTCAAATATACAGGGAAATGTATAAATCAGATAAGCTATCAGAAAATGGAATACTTCTATACAATATAATTATTATGTGCATTTTTTTGTTAGCTGATAGACGAATTCAATTGCTCAAATTCTTACTGGGGTTATAGATACATATATTAGTGCATTATGAGTTTAAGGACTTACAAAAAATGAGTATATAGGTATATATATGTGTACATATAATTGCGATAACCATGTTTTTACAGTCATACAAGGCCAATATTGCACAGAAGCCCAAAGATATTTCTACACATATATATAGTATATGAGTCACACTGCTCATTTCCGTTTGTAAACCAAGTTATCGGACCGTATTTGATGTATGAACATGCCCTTATACTATATGATGTCTGTCTCTAATGGTTGTTATTTCTCACAGCATTCAGATCCCATAGAGCCAAAGCTCTTGCCAAAGAAGAGAAAAAGAAAACTGTCGACTCAAAGATTGGTGCAGCCATACTTATACAGTCTGTGTACAGAATGTGGCAGTGTAAAACAGTTTATAAACAGCTTATAAAATACAGAGACAAAAAAGAACTGCAGTTCATATACTTCAGTCAACAGGTAGTAACTTGAGTAATTTGATAACTTTTACCAGAGGTCAGTTGTATGAAACCTTTAGCCGTTTGGTAAGCTAGTCATTTAATTGTAATTATGCCCCGGTTAGGGTGGCATATTAAAATCGCAATAACTGTCCATCTGAGCGTCTGTCACTTTTGTCAGATGGTCTTACCGACTGCTTCCTGCCATTCTAGTGTCCGGACTGTAACTTTGTCATGCATTGAAGGATTTTAAAATTGTTAACTTGGGATACACTGTCTAGCACATCAAGACGACGTGTCGCGTGCAAGACCCACATCCCTACCTCAAGGTGCTAAGGTCACAGTTTGAGTATGAAGGTTATGGGATCCTCAATATATGCACACATTCGTGTCGGACTGTAAAATTTCATGCATTGAAGGATTTTAAAATAACTTGGCACAAATGTCTAGCACATCAAACGACGTATCGCGTGCAAGACCCACGTCCTAGCTCAAAGGTCAAGGTCATACTTAGAGTTTGAAGGTAATGGATTCCTCCATATAAGCATATATGCACACATTCGTGTCCGGACTGTAACTTTGTCATGCATTGAAGGATTTTAAAATAACATGGCACAAATGTCTAGCAAATCAAGACGACGTGTCGCATGCAAGACCTCGTCCTACTCAAAGGTCAAGGTCATACTTAGAGTTGTGAAGGTAATGGATTCCTCTATATAAGCATATATGCTACACATTCGTGTCCGGACTGTAACTTTGTCATGCCTTGAAGGATTTTAAAATAATTTGGCACAAATGTCTAGCACATCAAGACGACGTGTTGCGTGCATGTACCCACATGCCCTTACCACAAAGGTCAAGGTCACACTTAGAGTTTATATGTAATGGAATCCTGTATATATGCATACATTTGTGTCCGGACTATAAGCTAATTATGCTCTTGCCAAGGAGTTTAAAAAAAAAACTGTGACTCAAAATGTGTAGCACATCAAGCGGATGTAGTCTCGTGTACAGACCAAGTCGCCGTTAACTCAAAGGTCATAGACACACTTAGTGTTTAAAATACAGAGAAAAGAATACTGTATGCATGATTACTCTGTCATGCATGGAAGGAATTTAAAATTACATAGCACATTTATTAGAGCACATGGAGAGGACACAGACTGTGAGGCACCTCTTTCGGGGGCATTCGTCACTTGGGAGGGACAGCTCTTGTTCAGAATACTTTTGATTTTGCTTTAAAACTTTTCAGTCAGCACTTTGTTGAAAGCATACAATTTTCATAAAAAAGTTTCAAGTTGATTGATTGTTTAGTTAATCATAAGTTAACTTTCAGAAGTGCTCATACGTTATAATGGTTTTACCAATGATGAGAATGTGGTAGAAAGTTTGTGATATTTTATACGCTGTCTTCACAACCAGTCAAACTTTATCAAGTGGAATGATTAACAGTCGTTTTCTCCCGTCACTTTTCTGAGTGTTGTTTGGTCTCATAAACTACAACATTTCTTAATTGAAATAAAATTATATAAGGCTACAACTACTTGCTATACACTAAACCTTTACTGAAAATAGTTTGAATGACTCTATTTCTGTACAGGTTGAAGAGTATGCCAAGGACCTTGACAAAAAGTTAAAGGACACTAATATCATAGCCAAACCTGTGCCAATACCAGACAAAACACCAGCAGCATCCAAACCACAAGTGGTGCCGTTGCCAGGATCAAGCAAACAGTCTCCTGAGCGGAAAATCGCAGGTGGTTGGAAGAGGATGTCTGCAGCAAAGCCTGCTATGCAGCAGGTCGTTCCCGAGATGGTTCCCGATGTTAGTGAAGAAAGGCTAGAACATTTGAAGAAGATGGGACAGTTAAAGACACTGATGCCTGGGAAAGAAATTGCTTATTATGAAAGCATGGTACTAAAATATACTACATTGTATATATAAATATTTAATTGGTATTTTATTATTGGTAACATTTTTAGTGTTAGTGTTTAGTATGCAATAGCGTATTCAATTTGAAGGAGTCTAAACTATAGAAAGATCTTTTCAGATTAAATTAAAGCAAATGAAAAACGGACTTACAGACCTCCACAAAAAGTCTTTACTGGATAGATGATGCTAGATTCTGCCAGGGAAAGAGTAAATTGAGTGCCTATGGTTACTTATTTAAATTCATTGAAACTCTCACTCATTGAGAGTCTTAGTCTTCTACTGGTACTTGACAATAATGGATAGGTGTAATGTTGAAATGATGCTTTTAAAACAGCATCTCTTTGGGGAACCTATATAACTCTTTCCATACTGATGACAAATGATTCAAGTTTTGTGACCTGTGTAGCTCAGGATCAGTCTGCCAACCATTTAGTCAGACCATGATCAGTAAAATATCAGTGAGCACCACTTCGAACAATCAAGGACAAAATGAAAACTGGAAAAGCTCAATTTAGAGGTGATGCAAGGTAGATATATATTGCTGTTGAATAGAAGCTTCAATGCCCTTTTGCATTTTAATTCAGTTATGTATAGGGAGTTAATTTTACAGAATCCTAGAGATGAAGATGATGATACAGGTGATACAGTTGTCGCCCTCCCACAAACAAGGTTAGTTTTCTTCTCTTATCATACTTTTAATTGTGAATTTTTTCCGTGCTTATGGCATCTTTGATAAATACATTACATATTGCTTTCTTGAGTAATGTGAAATTGGAGATCAGTGTATAGCAACACTGGTAAGTACTGTTGAATTGACACAAATAAGTTCAGAAAATATCATCTTCTGAAATGTTTAAATTTCACAGCTGAGATTTCAATTTTTATTAATTGTATGAAGTGATTAAGTTACATATTTTCTCTACTTTTAACATAATATTATGTAGATAAGAATGTAGGTATCACCTTCTATAATTATTCATGATTAGCTCTTTCTAGTTGTTCGTTGGCTTTTGTATGTTATACAAACACTCTCCTGAGGTGATGCAGATCTTTGGTATTTTGTTCATCTGCCTGACAAGACGTGCAAAACTAGCATCCAAATTAAGTTAATTATAGGGACGGATAGGGTGACTGGGAGGAGTTGATTATCTCTCAAAGAGTATTGTTGTATTTCAGGTTGAAAACAGTGATGGATGGAGAAGCAGAATCTTACTATGCTAGCATAGCAAAAAGATCATCTGTAAATGATACCAGGTAAAACGCCCAAAAAAGTGTTTTTCAGTCTCAAAAAGATGAATTTTCAAGTGTTTCAGAGCAAAAAAAGCAAAATAGTAAATACAAAAATACCTTTCTACCTTCAATTTTGTCAAAGTGACTGGAAACGCATATTGTTTTGGCCTAATTGAGCGTAATTGGGCTAAAACCAGTGTTTTAATGTATCAGGGACAGTTTTATAATAGTAGAATACGTCCTACTGCAAGTGCTATATTGTTTCGATGGTCGTCTGAGATGGATAAGCAAAATGTACGGAACTTTAAGTAGAAAATAATATCCAATCAGTTGCTTATTTATAAACCACTCGGACCACTTGGTTTATTACTGCACGTCAGAACTTTTAACAAAACAAGGGATTACATTTCAAGTCTTATAATTTATTATGACTTTTGCTTGAATGGAGACATTTACCAGAACGTCAGTAAGCACTAACTGACATAAAGAACTAATCATGTTAATTTAGAATGAAGATTTTTCAGGGCCAGATACTTTTGGTATCTGTCTTTATCAAACATAAAGATTGTGATGAAAATCTATATTAAGAGCAGAACGCAGCTTGTAGCATAGTGTCTATTGATCATGTGTAAAAAAAACAAAAATAATATCAAACAGGGAATGCCACGTACCAAAAACGCAGCCTCCCCAAAACGAGCCCCACAGCACCCAGAAGTGCACACCACCAATACACACACACACACACACACACAACACACACACACAATCATGTACACACACACATATACACTACCAACACACACTAGCATACACAGCAAACACACGAGGACAAAACGAACAATTAAACCTTACTAGTGCTATATGAGATTTTAGGAATCCCCGAGATGATGTCATTCGTGCGCATGCATTTGCATCTCTTGTTAGTACAGATTTGCCCATCAGGCACATGATTAAAAAATCATTTGGAAATTATAATATATAGGGACACAGAAATATAAAAGTGTATACCACCAATGTGCATACTTGTTTACTTGTTTATGAATGTGATACATGCTGTTGTAGGGAGGATGGGTTAGCTCTAGGAGAAACTGCCGCTTCCATACATGACAAGCACATGTCTCACTGGGATGCTCCACTCGAAGCTGCCAAACATAAAGCCATGTCATCAAGGTAAAATTTTTCTGAGCTCAGTTTATTAGTAACAGTAAGTCATAAGTTTTCTTGTGGCACAAACTTGCTGATGTTGGTACCAAATGTAGAAGAAAAATGGTATGTCACTGTGTTAAAGTATAGTCTGTTATTGCTATGGTAACATAATGCGAAGGTAGATGGTGTGGTTTAATATTATTTACAGCCCAACCACTGCAGCACTTTCGTTAAAGATCGGATCTTCAATATCATTTTTGGCCTGGGGACTGAAAGTCCCCAAGGCCTAAGTTAGTATACCACATTTCAAACCCTGCAAGAATTTTAGCCGTGCTATGTGCGAATAACAACTGTAAACATGCGCTATGCGAAAGTAGTGCAAGGACAGACCAGATCAATCTTCTGTTTGAATGCCGCATATGATAAGAACATGTTACAAATAAAAAATAGTACATAAAACTTCAAACGACTGCAGGGGAAGGGGGTATAAGGTTTAAGGGGCTGATTAAAAAATTTTTCTGTTTTAGAAATTAATGCGCTGCTAGCTGATTACGGGAAGATAATCATATGCATATCACGGAAAAGTACGGATATTTACGGGAATTTTCGAAAACGTACGAAGCCTCGATATAAGAGTTTGTAGTTTGATTTTCAAATTTCCGATGTTATTTCATTGACAACTTTGTTATTTACGAACGATTACATATATATTTACCTAGAAATAAATGTCTCTAAAAAAAGATATGATTTACGTACATTCCCAGAAAGGAACTAACGTGATCAAATTCACCCGCCATTTATCGAGGACGCTGCATGTCGAGGCCCAGTGAACGGTTTCACTGATTACAACTACAAGGTAACCCAGAATCATTTTTGGTTTTCTCTGTTATACACATTGTACAGTACTGTATTTATATTTCATTGCTGGTATTGCTGTTGTTTATTTCTGTTTCAAGATCTTGTCATTGGTACACCAATATTTTTTTTTATAAATCATCAGATCATATCGCTTGATAGTTGTACAAAGCGCAGATCGAATTATTTGTACTGGCTTAAACATTTTATAATGTTGACTATGTGATTATTTTTCATTTAACGCACATTTCATAATAAAATAAACTTCCCTGTCACCCATATATTTGTGAATCATTCATTCTGTGTCATATATTGAATTTCGTCCTTTTTTCATTTTTTGACCCGCGCTTTAGGTAAGATTCAACGCAGAACACGTAGGTGAAAAGTTGTTTTTCGGGGAGTTAACCTATAGCCCCCAGGCCTTCAGCGCTCACAGCGCTTTGATTAATGACCTTCTCACCATACTTTTATGTGAGAATGGATTCAAAGTGTTATAAACGCATTTGCAATGTTCTTTCCATAACCAGGCCTAATACATTTACTATGCAAAATATTATTCGGTTTAATTGTATACTAAGGTCTTTAGTTAGAAAGGAACGTCTTTGTATGGTACATTTTGGAGAAATACGATGTCTGTGCTTTGTGTGTATAATGTAAAGTATTTCCAGTAGAATTATAGTTACTGTCCGTCTGTATGAAACCATTTGTTCCCCCAAAATATCCATTGATGCTCTCAGGGACAATGAAATAAGTGTATAGTATCATTTGTAATACAGTATTACAATTAACAGATAGGTCACTGCGAACTTACGAAATTATTACCCGTTGATGGGGATATGGTATTAGTGACCTGTCTGTCCGTGCGTCCGTCAGTCACACATTCTTTTCAAGAACCACTGACTTTAATTCAGTGATAGCTTTACTATCGAGCGGAGATGCATATATTATCAGCACGTTTCAGTTTAGTGATATTTTATTGAATTAAGGCCCTTTCATATGGCGGCCTTTCACACAAAAACAGTTTTCAACACCTTTCTTGTTGTATTTAGATATAATTTGTATGTTTTTAACATGTGATGTGGTATTTTCAGCTTTTTTTATCATTCCTGAATTGTTATTTTTGTTTGTATGAAAATGTTTAAACTATGATTTTGCATAGACAACAATTTAAGAGAACATCCAAAAACTAGTTGCATTTTTAAATAACATGAAAACTGTTTGTAATTCGTTATTGGAAAGATTCTGCACTAAACCTAAAAGAATTAGCCAAACAATGCAGTAATATCAGGTAAAATTAGCAAAATAAGACATGTCGTAGTGTTGTTAAATCGACATTTTATTTTATTTATTGGGTTTTAATATTTTTGTGGATATATAGTGATTTAAGAAATGTCGCTTTAAAGGTATTTTGTGTACAAAAGAGACATTTCTTGATATGTGTTCTTCTCGCAAAATTAAGTCATTTATATATTACGTACATTTAGCCAATATTTAACATTTTGAGAAAATAATCACCAAGTTAAAGGGTATGTCCCCTTAAGCAAATACGATGTACTACTTGATAATAAGTCAGGTAAGACTGTAAGTTGAAACACATTTTGGACAATTAGAATTGCTTAATAATCAGAATGATATTTGCAGTTTCCTTCGATGGTGTGGCAATTGTAATGTACTCACCTGCCAATCAAGTGATCATTAATTTAATGATATCTGGCCACTCTGTATGATCACTTAATACGAAATGTAGTTCCTACCTGTTCTTTTTAAACTTTAGCAGTGTTCTATTTACTTTCTTTAGAATATGACAATCTGACTTATGATTGAGTTGAGACCGTATAAATTCGTAGCACAGTTAATCATTGTCTCATATTTTATATCGCAGTAACTCAGATCTAGGATATTTTAATGGTAAATTACTTAGCTTAAAGGATAAATTATTACATTTAATGTGCACAACTATTTTTTCTGCTAACATTTTACAGGACTCGTCTTGATAGCGGCTTGCTCAAGACCCCACAATCCCCACCCATGCAAATGAGCCCATTTAATGAACTTGTAGATAGCAATGACGAAAGAAGTGGTACTAGTTCACCATATTTACATATTGCAGTGTCTGCATTATCTAAAAGACACTCCCCTTCTCCAGTTAGCACCTCCCATAATGAAGATCAAGCAGATGTGGGAAAGGCTGCATATATTCAGTCATATTCATCGTTAATATCCAACCAAGCAACCACTGTTCAAACAGACCACTCCTTTCAACACTCACCATTGTCTGAATCTAGAAAACATATTCACCAGTTAGATTTGAGCTCAGAATCTGGCTCTGTATCTTCTACCAAGGAGTCTGTCACAAGTCATGAATTAGCTATTAATCTATTGGACGAAGCCATAGCTAATTCCGCCTCCCCTGATAAAAACACTCCCAGAAAATCCAGTAAGGTCTCCTCAAGAAAATCATCGAATTCTAGCTCAACAACAAGAGAACGGTTAGCAAGAACAGTAGCAGAAGCAATTATAGCCAAGTTAGTAAAAGCATGTTTGATTTTATTTGGGATTGTAACAGTTTCTATTTTTGTGTGTGATTAAATTAATCGGACTTTTACTAGTTACGGTGTAGTTTGTATGATGGGATATAATGTGGTGTTTGTTGTGTTTTCTGTGGAATGAATGCTTGTAATGGTATTTAAAGACTGTTAAGTGTGAGCAATATGGTATTAAATCTATGGGTTTTTTACTTCAGACTTGGTGAAAGGGGGTACTTTGTTTTGTTTTGATTGAAACTTTGCACTTTTAAATAAAATTGGAGCAAAAACATTTAATTTAAAACTATTACTTGCCTTTTATCTGTAGTGGTTATTTCATTATTATTCCGTCCTCCCTTTGGGCAATTTTTTAGTGCTACAAAAACTCAGTTCTCGATCCTTTATCTCTGACTTATGGTTACCGGTAGTCATCTTTACTTATTTTTATAATCACCAAGTACAACACCTCGCCCAGATTTAGAAGTTCAATCATTTAGCTTTGATTGCAACGTTGTAAGTTGTAACCTTTTTCCTTAATTCAATCTTTTTATGCCCCCGAAGGGAGGCATATTAAAATCGCACCGTCCGTCCGCCTGTCCGTCCGTCCGTGCGTCCCCACTTACAAATTCGTGTCCGGACGTAACTCTGTCATGCATTGAAGGATTTTAAAATGACACTTGGCACACATGTCTAGCACATAAAGACGACGTGTCGGTGCAAGACCCACATCCCTACCTCAAAGGTCAAGGTCACACTTAGAGTTTGAAGGTAATGGATTCCTCTATATATGCATATATGCACGCATTTGTGTCCGGACGTTATTTTGTCATGCTTTGAAGGATTTTAAAATAATTTGGCACAAATGTCAGCACATCAAGACGACGTGTTGCGTGCAAGACCCCCATCCCTACCACACCTCCCAAGGTCAAGGTCACACTTAGAATTTATAGGTAATGGAATCCTGTATATATGCATACATTTGTGTCCGGACAAACTTTATTATGCTTTGAAGGATTTTAAAATAACTGTGCAAAAGTCTAGCACATCAAGCGGATGTGTCCAGGCAAGACCCAAGTCCCTACCTCAAAGGTCAAGGTCACACTTAGTGTTTAAAGTAATGGAATACTGTATGCATGATTACTCTGTCATGCATGGAAGGATTTTAAAATTACATAGCACATTTATTGAGCACATGGAGAGGACACAGACTGTGAGGCACCTCTTTCGGGGGCATTCGTCACTTGTGAGGGACAGCTCTTGTTCAACTTACAATGTCGGAATTTGCATAAGCATAAGTGTTGTTCTGGATTGAGGGTGTAGTGAATGTTTTATCGTACTGCTAAGGCATTTTGCATGTTGATGTTTAATAATAGCTGATAAGTATACAGTGTACATTGTTTGTTTGTCTCTTTGTTGCCTATTGAAATTAATGCTTCTGGAATTTTAGCTCATTGATATGTGTTTGATTGTTTTGTAATGAATTATGTAACTGCTTATAGAATTTACTCATTATGAACAAATATATAACATATAAACGTTTTCATTTACAAGATAAACTTGTTAATCTGCATTTGATTAAGTGCTATTGTACTCGTAGAAAAGTTGTTGATTTATGGGTATAGTCTAACAGAGTCTAAGGCAATATCTTATCGTCTTACCTTATCTATTGCCAAAGAGTCAAACACCAAGTCCACTGAATGATAAAGTTTTAAGCTAGGCCTTCATTGTCAGTATTTAATCTCTTATCCGTCTATAAACTGTGACCAAGTGCTTCTTTTAGCGGCTAGTGTTGTTGTCCAAAGAAAGAGGTACTGATCAATTTTAGGGTAAAGCAGTATAAAGGGAAACATGTTTATTTATAACAGTTTCATCTCTGTTTGTCTTTTACTATATTTTTGTATAAGATTTCACCTAGATATCGATTGTAGGCATATAAAGTCATTACTGATTGAATGCAGACATCTGATCGATACTCGGTCATAAAATCACATCAGGGCTGCAGAAAACCTACGTGTTGAAAATCTCTACTTTTGGCGGGCCCAAATCTAACACTTTGGATGTTTTACCTCACATACTGAGGGTCAGGGGTTCTGTCGGTGTTGCCATAGCGCCTGTTTGGTGTAGGCATCCAGGTCTTCATTCACCAGAGACTAAAAGTTGGAAACTTTTATTTCCTAACCCAGTCTTTAATTATTGAACAGGCATCGGTTAAAAGTGTGCTTAGCCTAAAACTGGTCAGTCAAAATCCAGTTATGAGTGACAGGTCGAAAAGAAAAGAATGTATAAACTAACTTCAACTTGAAGCGACTATATTAGGATTTACTTTTAAAAAGGAACAAAACAAATGATTTTAAGTATGAATTAAAATGTGATTCATTTTAGAGGAACATAAATGCAACTACAAAGTCTAAACTAGTGATTATCTTATATCAGGCTGATAGAGATCATGTCCTTATATGCTGTCTAAGATATTATTTGATATTGTTTTAGCAAACCAAATTACTTGTGGAAACCAAAGCGCGAGCCAGCTTGGGATGCTCCAATGCAGTGGTTCTTTGGGCAGGACCCCGTGTCAGTAAAAGTTACATTTTATCCCAGTGTCACAGTATTTGTTGTGTACATACAAATTGTCTGAATATCTCTTTTCCTGCAATTTAATGATCAACTCTAGTGTTCGTTTTCCGTGCATGCAGTGTAGAAATAAGATAAGATGTTTTCTGTCACTAGATTTATTTCAATACAGATAAGAACCCTGCTGTTTCAATGTCAGAATGCTGCATGCTGATGTTTGCTCATTATCTCAGATATTTGTCAAGACATTTTCTGGGACTATTCTATGTAAAAGGAAAGTTTCTTGGTGTTTTTTTCTTAAGAAACAACATAGATGTTACACGATTATAGTACACGGGGGGGGGGGGGATGTTTGTATTAAAACTCACTATCAGGAAAATTCTTTGTTCTCAAAATTAATATGATATAAATGTTTGATTTTTTCATGATTTTTGTGTCGCCCTTTCGGAGAAAAGGCGATACATAGGGATCGCTTTGTCCGTCCGTCCGTCCGTCCGTCCGTCACACAAACTTAACGTTGGCTATAACTTTGCCATTTCTTAAGATTTCTTCATCAAACTTTACAATTGTATTGCTTATGACAATAGGGTCATGATGCCATCAAATTTTGTAGGTCAAGGTCATATTTGACAGAGTTATGCCCCTTTTTAGCTCGACTATTCGAAGAATAAGGAGACTTTGCACTCGCCCCGGCGTCGGCGTCGGTGTCGGCGTCTGCGTTGGTTAAAGTTTTTTATAAAGTCAAATATCTTGAATACTATCAAAGGTATTGACTTGAAACTCAAACTATATGTTTACCATCAACATCTACACCTGAGGAAACAATCCCCATAACTCTGTTTTGATTTTTGACAGATTTATGCCCCTTTTTAACTTAGAATTTTTGGTTAAAGTTTTTTATAATTTCAAATATCTTGAATACTATCAAAGGTATTGACATGAAACTCAAAGTATGTGTCTACCATCAACATCTACACCTGAGGAAACAATTCCCATAACTCTGTTTTGATTTTTGACAGTTTATACCCCTTTTTAACTAAGAATTTTTGGTAAAAGTTTTTGTAAATTCAAATATCTTGAATACTATATAAGGTATTGACTTAAAACTCAAAATATATGTTTACCATCAACATCTACACCTGAAGAAACAATCCCCATAACTCTGTTTTGATATTTGACAGATTTATATCCCTTTTTAACTTAGAATTTTTGGTAAAAGATTTTATAAAGTCAAATATCTTGAATACTATATAAGGTATTGACTTGAAACTCAAAGTATGTGTCAACCATCAACATCTACACCTGAGGAAACAATCTCCATCACTCTTTTTTGATTTTTGATAGATTTGTGTCCCTTTTTAACTTTGAATTTTTGTTAAAAGATAGAATACTATCGAACGTATTGGCTTGAAACTTAAAATGTATGTTTACTGTCAACATCTTCACCAAGTTTTTGATTTTTGACATATTTATGCCCTTTTTAACTTAGAATTTTGTCACAGTTTTTGTCAGACTAATATGGAAATACTCAAAATGGCTTTCTTTGGAAATGTCATAGAATAATTATGCAGCATGCAGCGGTCATGCCTTTTTAATTCTATACATACCAATTTTGAAAAAGTTACAAAATTATTCATGATCAAAATACAAGGTCATGTATTTCTTTGAAATTATCCCCCCATCCTCCCTCCAGTTGGCTTGCAGAATCCAGAGTAAGGCTTTGAAGCAATGTACATTTACAAAAGGTCTTTGAACAAGTTTCATATCTTTGACCTTAATTCTTATAGACAATTACACAATACTCCTGTTCTTAGACAAAAACCCCATTTTACCAACAAGCTTTCGAATAGTCGAGCGTGCTGTCATGTGACAGCTCTTGTTGTACTTAGATTTTGTCACGAAAACTTAACATTGGCTATAACTTTGCCATTTCTTAAGATTTCTTCATCAAACTTTCAAATTGTATTGCTTATGACATAAGGGTCGTGATGCCGCCAAATTGTGTAGGTCAAGGTCATATTTGACAGAGTTATGCCCCTTTTTATACTTAGATTTTTGCTATAACTTTGCCATTTCTTAAGATTTCTTTATCAAACTTTCAAATTGTATTGCTTATGTCAAAAGGGTTGTGATGCCGCCAAATTTTTTAGGTCAAGGTCATATTTGACAGAGTTATGCCCCTTTTTATACTTAGATTTTTGCTATAACTTTGCCATTTCTTAAGATTTCTTCATCAAACTTTCAAATTGTATTGCTTATGACATAAGGGTCGTTATGCCGCCAAAGTTTGTACGTCAAGGTCATATTTGACAGAGTTATGCCCCTTTATATACTTAGATTTTTGCTATAACTTTGCCATTTCTTAAGATTTCTTTATCAAACTTTCAAATTATATCGCTTATGTCAAAAGGGTTGTGATGCCGCCAAATTTTGTAGGTCAAGGTCTTATTTGACAGAGTTATGCCCCTTTTTGTACTTAGATTTTGTCACGAAAACTTAATGTTGGCTATAACTTTGCCATTTCTTAAGATTTCTTCATCAAACTTTCAAATTGTATTGCTTATGACATAAGGGTCATTATGCTGCCAAAGTTTGTTGGTCAAGGTCATATTTGACAGAGTTATGCCCCTTTTTACACTTAGTTTTGTCACAAAATTGTTGGTTATTCTGACAAAGCATAAGAGGGCGACACACGTGTTCTACTGAACACCCATCTAGTGTTTTCTTATGGGACATTTTACATTATGAGTTTATTTGAGTTGTAAATTACATTATTTTATACCTTTAAAATCAACTGAAATCCTTGGCAATTTCTTTTGGCCTTTGTTTGTATTGAAACCCACTTTCAGTGAACATGTTTGTTCTCAAATATATCTTATATGTTAAGTATTTGATTTTTTTATACCTTTAAAATTGACTGAAATCCTGGGAAATATATTTTTTGTTTGCCCTTCACAGAGTATTTCTTGTACTTTTCCTGATCTTGCATTATATTTTTAATGGAGACCACGGAAGTGAATGTCTTGCTTCAACACAACAAACGTTGAAACTGTTTTCTAGAAATAAAGAAAACCATGGCAAAATGAAATATAGTTATGTCATAGATAAACACATACCATTTTGCCGTGGCAAAGGACGTCTGTTATTGCCTTAAAAATAAATGTGATCTAGAAAATATACAAAATGATAAACTTTAAGCTTGTAATATAGATATAATAATAATGTAAATAGATTACGTTTAAGTAGTTTTAGCTTCATGAAGCGTTGAATTTGCCAACTATCCAATTGTGTTTTGTGTTTCTCTGTCGTTAACTAAAGAGTTGTTTAAGAGCAATAACTTTGTCAAGTGCGTAGAGGAGGCCAACTTATTCTTCATATAGTTAAAACGCTTTTACATTGTATTATTATTCAATATGTGGAATTATATCAACAAAATCATGTCCTAAACTGTAGATTTCTTATCATTATGAGATACGCATTTTGCGGATAGACCTTTACAACCAATAATGTGTTCTCATTGTACATTTTTTGTACAATCATGTTAAAGGTCCACTACTAAGCGAAAATTAAGTGACAGTTATTTCAATGGCATGTACATTACCTTATGCAAGACACTAAATAATGAAGATTGGCAGGTTAGATTTACAGAAAGGTTTGGAACACGAAGAAAAGTGTTTTTTGTTGAAATTTCAGTGAATCGACAAAAGACCACCCAGGTTTTTTAACTTTGTTCGTGGAAGGGAAAATATGTACATGTAAAAAAATAATTGTACATGTACTGTGGTTTATTTAGAATTTCTACATACCAACCATTTTTTATTAAAAATAACTTATTTCTGTACTTTTTAAAGTATATTTGAATTTTCACTTTCGTTAGTATTGGACCTAACATTATTAACATATTCTACCTGTCAGTTGGTGATATCTGCACAGCTTAACAAATACATGTACCTTTACATTCCATGTGAGATTCCTGAAAATGCAGTCATAGCTATGTAGTATTGACATTGTTTTAGATACATCTGTGCTATGACTTGCACCATGATTTTGAAAGAAATCACATAATGTTGCAGTGCACATATTTCAAAGAAAAATCGTTCTGTTTCACAAATGATTTTTTCTGCATTTAGTAATCTTATCATTTCCTCTCATTTGTAGGTATGACTCTTTATACTGTAAGCCATCTACACAAGGCTCTCGCTCAGACCTTGTGGATGACTTGGGGTATGCAGACATGTTACTTTGCCCGAATGACGGATACTCCAGAAAGGAGCGAGTCCCGCAGGAGTACCAGCATTTATAGCCAGCACGCCTCTCAGCATACCCTTAGAAGTTTGCACAGTTTGTAAATGTCCTAAATGTTGTTATTGTCTCAGACAGTAACTGTTGTAGTGTTGAATTGTATGTGTTCTTAGCCCTGACAGTCACTGCTGTTACCTTTTAATGAGACTGTTAATTAGATTGATTGAGTTGGTTTCAAGTAAAATATTTTTGTAAGTTTTAGTTGATATTGTTGGTTATAGTGAACATTGTGACTCCCTGCACAACGTCTCGGAATGTCTTTATTATTACTTCAGTAATAATAATTGTTGTCTGTGATAGAAATTGTTTTTCATAGAGCCTTCTGCTACCATTAACTGTACGTGTTCATATCTGTGTTAATACTCTTTGTATCTCTTATCTTAGGGTGAAACTATAGGGTTAACTGTAATTTTGATATTTGCGACTGTAAAATTATATGGTTTTTAATGGTAGCAAATATTTCTAACGGCGACAGCGTTAGCCAAATAGTTAACCCTAAGCTAATGCACAATTCGTTTAAATGCAATAATTTGAAGGCTGTTCGATTTTTGCGACTATATATACGTTATTTAATAGTCGCAAATTTAAAAGACGTAACCAATTAGAAACAACGTTAACTTAGAATTAGAATTGCTTTTCTGACCTTGGTAATTTCTTAATGTGACTGTTCTGACACTGGCTGACCGTTTTATGTTCCTGTTTTATCTGTAACTGTAGTCATTTCAGATTCTTAGTGTTAGCCCTATGACGTATGACGTTTAACTGTAATTGTTTTGACTCTTTCCTCTGACTTGAGTTACCTGTCACATGATGGCAAAGGGTTAACTGTATTGCAATTTTGATAAGTGCGACTGTATATCGTTGTACGGCGACGGTGTCCATAATCAAAAGCAAAAAAACGGATCACTTCGACGCGACGATATAAATGGTTAGTTATTTCACCGTCTCAAATTTAAATGACGTAACAAGTCAGAAAAGAATATGATACTTGTGTCTTTTCAGTCTGTATTGTTACCTCTTCTGTCAAAATTGTCTCATGTAACTTTTACTCTTCTTACCTATGACTATAGGTGACTGTTTCTTCTGAATATAATATTACTGTAGTACGTTGCATTAGAATTCTGTATTTGACTCTTGCTATTCGTTACGTCTGACTTTTAATGTTCTTACCTTTCTGACTATAGGTGACTGTTTGTTCTGAATGTAACTGTTGTTGCAACTTTGAAGTCTGTATTTGCCTCTTTCTAATTGTTTCCTATGGTAAAGTTGACTTAATTTACCTTTCTATATCTGTGACTGTGTGTGATAGGTTCTTCTTGTTACTGAAACATAGAGCTTTTGTAACAACGATTGTTGATGTGTCCAACTATACTTCTTACTACGCTGTTGTTTATGTGTCTGACTGTACTTCTTGCGTGTTGTTTATGTGTTTGACTGTATGTTTTACATAAGGAGGCCTTTGCACTCACCCGGCGTCTGCGCCTGCGCTGGTTAAAGCTTTGCTATAAGTGCTAATATTTTCTATACTATGAAACATATTTACTCCAAACTTGATATACTTGTTTGTTATGGCAATATAGACAACTGCAACAAGTCACATGACTCTGTCAACCGTATTTGCGTAGTAATGCCCCTTTTTGTCACGAAAATTTAACGTTGGCTATAACTTTGCCATTTCTTAAAATTTCTTTCACGAACTTTAAAATTAGTTTCCTTATGGCAACAGGGCTGTGAACTTGTGATACAGCCAAAATCTTTTGGTCAAGGTCACATTTGACAAAGTTATGCCCCTTTTTGTACTCAGATTTGTTCATGGTAAAGTTGGCTATATTTTACCATTTCTTAATATTTCTTTATCTAACTTTCAAATTATAATGCTTATGACAACATTGCCATGGCTTATATCCCTTACCGCCCCCACTTCCACAACTGCCCTACCCACTCCCACCCTGAAAAATATTCTCGATTTGTTGTTATTACTTTGACCTTAATTCTTACATACACACATCACACACACACTTTTTTTGGGTTAATTTGACCTAAATTCTTACACAAGGCAAATGCCCCATTTTACTGACAGGCCTTTGAATAGTCGAGCATGCTGTCAGGAGACAGCTCTTGTTTTTGTGTCTGACTGTACTTCTTGCGAAGCTGTTGATGTCTGTAATTGTGTCAACATTTTGTTCTCAGTTTGTTCTTGTACTGTATTTCTTGTTGGTATTTCTGAAGGTTTATTTGAAAAATGTCTTTACAGTTGAAAAAAAAAACATGTTTGTTTTGGTAGGATTTTTGGTGTATCAGCATTTACCTTGCATGCACAACTAAGGCCAAGCCAAATTGATTTGTTGGCTAGCTGATACTCTGCCAAAAATTCGAGAGCAAAATTAAACTTTTCATAAGATCATGACCAATTTATTAATTTGGTGTGGCGAAAAGCAGTTTTCTTTGTCCAAACATAATTATTAGAAACACATTTACACGTTGATGGTTCTTTTGATAAATAATTATAAACATACATTTACTAAATTCAGTAATTTGACATGTATATGCTTAAACGGGAAGCACAAAGATGATTCTAAATATTTGAGAAGAGTAATGATAGCAAGGTGTATACTTACACATGACACTAGCAATAGTTGTGTTTTTCGAAAATTGTTTTAGATGGTTTGAATGAACATTTTCCAAAACCATTTTTTGTAATGGTCAGAGTTTCTAATGGCAGATGTTCATTTATAACTCAAGTTTCTAATGGCAGAAGCTCATTTAGAACTAGAGTTTCCAATGGCAGATGTTCATTTATAACTTGAGTTTCTAATGGCAGAAGCTCATTTAGAACTAGAGTTTCCAATGGCAGATGTTCATTTATAACTAGAATTTCTAATGGCAGACGCTCATTTAGTACAAGAGTTTCTAATAGTAGATGTTCATTTACAACTAGAATTTCTAATGGTAGAATATTAAAGCTCATTTAGAACGAGAGTTTCTAATGGTAGATGTTCATTTATAACTAGAATTTCTAATGGCAGAAGCTCATTTAGAACGAGAGTTTCTAATGGTAGATGTTCATTTACAAGTTAACTAATAACTAAAGTTTCTATTTAGATAATGTATTTCTATCATTTACAGTAATTAAAACACTACATACATTATGTGTTATTTGTTGTGATGATTCTACTGATGGAATTAAGAGAATTAAGAGTTTGGCTGTGTACTAACTTGCATCGACTTTTGATAAGCAACAAAATTATACTGGTATACAGTACATCGAAACCCACTTTTCTGTTTTACAAGACAAAAATAAAGGGAGGTAATATAACATATTAATGTAAGCATTTTAAAAGAAATTAAAGGTGCTTTTGAATTTGGTTAATATGTAATGATGTTTATGTAAGTAGTATGCATATGTAGGCAAATGACACTAATGGTTTGCTTTTTTTCAAAATATCTTTTAATTTGCTGTTTTACGTATATTCAGTGACAGAAATTGTCATATTAAGATTGTGTGAAGTACAACATTTTACTAAGCCTGTACCATGTTTACTGTGACAAATATTTATTTATTTCAGCAATCTACTTTTTATAATAAGAGATCTGATAGATATCATGGGGATTACTATATTTTCACTTCAGGAGATGCAACATGTTAGATAGTAATATATATAATTATCACTCTTCAGCAAAACATAATATTATGTATATGCTTAAAACATTTATACTTACAGCTCTGATATACAACAAGATAACAGACAGCATACAAAACATGACATCGAAGAGGACTTCAAGACAGACCGTGACGAGTTTTATAAAGAATCTAACAAAGAAGAACTCCTACACACTTTGCATGAACAATATCGTAAAAGCGCTAAAGGAAAGTGGAATATGCTTCAGAAACTGTTTGCTCTTGGTCATTTCTCTACTCATCAACACTCTCCCAAACATGGAAATCATGTGACTGTTGTATCCACCAATCATAGGCGAGAACATGACCAAGAAAGAAGTCACATGGTATTTAATTCAGCCAATGGCAGACAGAGATCACCTACACCTCCTTTTAACAAGAAAACAGTTATAACTGTGAATTATTCCAAAGAACAAACACAGCAAAATGGCTTTCATTCATCTGTCCAGACAAGGGAAATCCCTGTAAAACCAGCATCAAAAGTAAAATTTTCATCTGGGTAAGTTTTAGAAAAATGTTTCATAAAAAATTCTTGCTTTGGCATAGTGTAGGTTTTGCTCCAAGCTTCCAAATCTACAAGCATAGAACCTACAAAATTGAAGTAAAACAGGTCTTCATTATCAACATTATTACAGGCTATATAACTCTGACTTTTCCCTAAGTTGTTTGTCAAAATAGGTGTAAGTGGCTTAGAGATTGCATTTTAAAAAAGTGTAAGCTAGAAACAGTGCTGGTGTGTTGACAAAACCTACTAGTGTTTTGACAGAAGCACTCAGTACCTGTATACCTCAGTGATATCGCATGCAACAAACTACTAGCTTTAACTGTTGTTTATGTCTTATTTGCAGAGAACCAGCTGTTATAAACATAAGCCTTAATAAGAACAACAACAACATCTTGGACACAAACCAAAATTACTTAACAACATCGTCTTCATCATCATCAGCAGAAACTGTGAATTTCAGATCTGTGCTGAAACGAACTGAAATAAACCCAGAAATTATTCGTCAACAAGAGACTGATGTTGAAAAGCCAGTGTATGATTTTAGGAAAATGCTTCGGAAGACAGGACGCTTGGATTTCATTTCTCAGGAACAATGAATGGAGGCCAGTTTTCTTACTGTATCCCATGTACAAAAACTATGAAGTTTATACATAGCATAGCTATATGCACTGTCTTTTTGCAGGGTTATTGCTCTAAAACTGTGTTCCTGTCATAGTTTAGTCTATATATACATTGCCGGACCATATCTTGTGATTTTACAGATTTGTTCCTTGTTAAGCCAAAAAAGAATGTATTTTTAAAAAAGGAAACTCGTACTAAGGTATTATGTAGTTACTGTATAATTTTAACGGCCTAGCCGTGTTCTAATTCATCTTGCCATTCTACGCCATACCCAGTCCTCCAAGTTCAGTAAAAGTCATTTTAGATACTAGTAGATTATAGCTGAAGCTTACTTTCAGACTTAGATAATGTATTTAAATATTTGTATTTCATTTTTGCATCGTAAATAATTGCTGGGACCATTTTATAAACATTTACTGATTTGTCAGAATATCACTGTAAACTGAAAAGAGAAGTAAAACTTTATGTTGTAGAAGGTTTTAAATGAAGATTTTTCAACATGGATTGGATTGATGCAATAAAGTTCTAATCTGATATGGTACATTTGTATCTGCTGATGTCTCGCATCAATTTCTTTTTCTTTGGTTTTGTTACAGTGTATTTCTTTGGTTTCGTTTCTAATTCTTTGCCTTGGTTTCTAATTCTTCGGTTTCGTTTCTAAATCTTTGATTTCTTTGGTTTCGTTTCTGAGAAAAAAGTTTTTTTGGGGATATATTAAGTTTCAGCTAACACAAGTTCAGATATTATGAGAGTGAATTTTGCATATGCTTTACCAAAATATACAATGGTGACATGTCCGTAAAACAAAATCAGTAAGGTAGGCTTTTCTAACCAGTTTATACCAACATATTGGAGTGTCAAAAAACAAGTTTTAAACGCTTTGTATAGTCCTGTTTTGTTACTGGGATTAGACTGCAATATCCTTTTAATAACAGAATATTGTCAATACTTATTTAGATCATTTACTGTGATCACCACTGATCATATACGTTGATGTACAAATTGTAATTTATGCAACCGTTAATTGTTAATCTATTGATATTGTATACTGGTTTGTCTGTGATAACCTTATATTTTGTTGTTAGTCTCATTTGTTTTCTGCAGTTGTTTTTGGTGCCAGCTTAGTTTTGAATATATATTGCCTTCTACAAAGCCCTGTAACACGGTTTATTAATAGTGACCCACATGGTTAAACATTTGAAACTGTTTTTGTCCCAATAATTTATTTTTTACCGCTAACTGAACAGTTTATCAATATTTTTTAAAAGGTGAATTCAGTAAGGAAGCTTGGTACAAACAGGAACGTAGAATCAACGTTCCTGGTACAAAATGGCTTCAGAACATGCCTAGACTAACACAAACTGTTTATTCTAAGTCGCAATTTTCCTGTTGTCACCATCTCTTAAAAAGAATGGCACCAACCTAGCTTTTCCATTTTGATATTTGATATTGAGCATCACAAATACGCTGTACATGTACATCCTAAATTATAAGCTAATCTAGATTGAGCTGCTATTATATATTTATGGTGTATACATTGTTGATAACAATGTCACAAGTTGGATTCTTACACCTTTCATCCCTAATTGATTTATTTAGGCTTTCGTATTAATCTGAGAAATGCTGTAGTTTAAAAGCTTACATGACTGTTACCATTTTCTCAATATGTAAATAGGAAACGAAACTGTGATAAAATATTGAATAAACTACGGCATGAGCACCATGACACACGTCATTCCTGGCGGAGTGGCGCTAAAAGGTATACGGGGAGAATGGATTCTAATTGTTTCAGTAAATTTTGTTTCTGAACCACGTGGTTTGGTTTGGTTTGAATTAAAAAAATAAATATTTGAATGTATTTCATCTCTAAACTCAATTGATTGGGGCATCATTCAGATGCACTTTAGGCTATTCCCCTCGTGACTTATTCATATATCTAAACTGTTTAATGAATTAGTAGTCTATGATAGATTATTCGATTATAAATTGAAGTAGTATTGTTTTTGTCTGTCAGTATTTAAAATGTGGTATAATAACCATGCAGTAGTTACTAGTGCTAAAGTCGTGAAATCATGGTTTTTTTATTTTTTAAACAGAGGTTATTTTGTTTATTGTATTTTTATTAAGACGGTATTTTTAAACTGTTTGCTTTAAGTTTTGTTTTATGATCTTTTATAAGATAAACTGTATGTGTTTTATTTCTTTGTATATAATCTTCAGAGGTATTGAACATGGTTTGGGGTGTAAATGTTCCAGCATTCTGGAGTTTGTATAAAAAATATGCGAGTTGTTAGTTACTTTAAAATGTTTTCATTTGTGATAAATTATTGGATAATTTATGCGTTATGGAACTTGACGTTTTTTTCATATCATTAGCTGTACTTGATATAAAAGGGTTATCAATATGTCATACAATATGTTGGATTTACTTGAGTTATGTGTCGGATCATGCAAGTGCGAAGCACGAGTATTGCCCTGCTGCGACAAGAGCCAATTCGACATCTGGATCACATTACTACGATAAGACCCTTTATTATAATCATACATTCGGATTCTTGCTTACACTCCTATCATGATTTGGAACAACTTTTATTAGGCGTTTTACGCGACAATTATTTGACGTCATTATAGAAAAAGATGTAACTAGCATAAGTGACGTTATTTATGTCGTGGACATGCAAGAACCAATGGACCAATGGGAAATGCCCTTACAAAAATTGGTACTATGGAAATACTGAATCAGCTTTTTACATGTACTTGATCCGTGACGATGGATTTTTCGGCGACTATTTGCGGAAACTATATACATGTATGTATCCATCTTAGGCATATGGCTTTATCATATACCTAACATTGAAACATATGTATTTTCCGGAAGAACTCGCACACAAATCCGTCATTACAGATCAAGTACATGTACAAAGCTGAAAGAGTATCTCCACACAACCAAAAGTGTTTCCCGTTGGTCCATAGAAAATTATTGCATCTCGACGACGCTGATAACTTCGTTTATAATTGAATCGTTGGAAATGTGATCCGGATGGCGGATTTGCTCGAGTCGTGTATCGGATCATACTAGTAGGAAGTGGTAAAATCTATAATTTGTTTTAAAAAAAGGTTAATTAAACGGCTTCATTGAATGTTGGCAAGAAACATTTTGTATATTCACCATATTTGTTTCAAGCAGAAAAGAAATTTCCGTTACATGCATGGACAAGGAACTACTTTTCATAATTGTAGGACAGCTTTACTTACATGTGTCAACTTTATACGATGAGGACTGCTTTCCCATCAGGTGTTCATGGATCAGTGATTGATCCTTCTGTTTTCCTGTGGTGATCCGTTGTCAATCCACCGGTCTTTTGGTCCACATTTACCCTGAAAATGTGAGGATAAACATGATATTCTGTCTCCGATGTGTCCAACACGTTTTTATTTATTAATGTAAATTTAGTCACGTCTGACTAAAAATAATAGCTGCTTCTTAGTTAATGTAGCGTATTATGATTCCTTTTTTGTCACTGTTGTCTGTTCTGAGGAAAAGAAGTGTATCAGGTTTCTGTCAGAAACAGTCCGACAGTGGTGTAACAGAATTTGTTTACTTATTATTATTCAACTTTTTTAAAAGCCTTCAAAATTACATTTGTCTCAGTTTGTTGATGTATGTATAGCTGTTTTTGATGTCGCGAAATATTAGTAAACATGTGCATGGGAAAGATTTGGGGAAGTAACCCAGGCTAACGTGCAACTGAATGGATACTCATATCAACTTCTAATACATGTCTCTAGAAAGATGTCCACGACACTACATGTACAGTGTATAAAAAGTATAGGAAATACAATTTCCCGTTAAATAACAGGCAGGTCTTTTTCTTGTGTTAAAGTAGTTAACGTTGAACTAGTTCTATTCTGCCTACCAGTCACGTTTGCCTAATAATACCATTCAACCTTTGAACTACTTTAAATCATGAAATATTCGTGGAGCCGCTTTGGTGCAGTTGTAGTGCGTTTGCCGTAGGATTGGAAGTTCCCGGGTTCGATCCCAACCAGTGCCAAAGAAGTGGTAGTGTCCTCCGGAAATACAAAGGTAATTATGTCTCCCCCACCTCGGGGGGAGACATATTGTTTTTGCCCTGTCCGTCAGTCCGTCCGTCCGTCAGTCCGTCAGTCCGTCCGTCCATTCTTCGTTTCCGGACGATAACTAGAGTTCCTTTTGACCTACAGCTCTCAAACTTCATAGGATGAATGGTCTTATTGAGCAGATGATCCCTATTGTTTTTGGGGTCAGTAGTTCAAAGGTCAAGGTCACAGTGACCGTTGGTCAATTTCTCGTTTCCGGATGATAACTAGAGTTCCTTTTGACCTACAGCCCTCAAACTTCATAGGATGATTGGTCTTATAGAGCTGATGATCCCTATTGTTTTTGGGGTCAGTAGGTCAAAGGTCAAGGTCACACTGACCGTTGGTCAATTTCTCGTTTCCGGATGATAACTAGAGTTCCTTTAGACCTACAGACCTCAAACTTCATAGGATGATTGGTCTTATAGAGCAGATGATCCCTATTGTTTTTGGGGTCAGTAGGTCAAAGGTCAAGGTCACAGTGACCGTTGGTCAATTTCCATTTCCGGATGATAACTAGAGTTCCTTTTGACCTACAACCCTCAAACTGGGGGAGTCCGTCAGTCCGTCCGTCCATTCTCGTTTCCGGACGATAACTAGAGTTCCTTTTGACCTACAGCTCTCAAACTTCATAGGATGAATGGTCTTATTGAGCAGATGATCCCTATTGTTTTTGGGGTCAGTAGTTCAAAGGTCAAGGTCACAGTGACCGTTGGTCAATTTCTCGTTTCCGGATGATAACTAGAGTTCCTTTTGACCTACAGCCCTCAAACTTCATAGGATGATTGGTCTTATAGAGCTGATGATCCCTATTGTTTTTGGGGTCAGTAGGTCAAAGGTCAAGGTCATACTGACCGTTTGTCAATTTCTCGTTTCCGGATGATAACTAGAGTTCCTTTAGACCTACAGACCTCAAACTTCATAGGATGATTGGTCTTATTGAGCAGATGATCCCTATTGTTTTTGGGGTCAGTAGTTCAAAGGTCAAGGTCACAGTGACCGTTGGTCAATTTCTCGTTATAATTTGGGGTCACTAACTCAAAGGTCAAGGTCATAAGGGGGGAGACAAGTTTTTTTGTGAAAAACAATCTCTAGTTTAACATTGCCTCTGTCTCTCTTTTCGAGGGTAATGCCACATGAAGTGAGTCTCGAGAGCGATTAATATAAGTTCGCAATCGAGATTAAATAAATTAGTATAGATAAATATTCGCTAGAGCTTTATTTTCGCGTTCTTTCGCAGGAGCAATCCTTGGCGAATTTAAGATTTGTCTAATTTAAAGTTCTCCGGAAATGATCGATTTTGTTAGACGTAATCACGTGGATTGACCCGGAGATGTTTTGCATCGCGAATTCAAAGTGGTTTACTGTACTCTATGTCATGGTATGTTTAGATTAAGCTTTGTTCTCGACTTACTGTTGTCTTTGACAGTTATTTCCTTGTTTTTCTAAAGCAGCTATGAGTCAAACTGTTAATACGAAAAGTCATTGATAATGGCTGTAAAATACATATCTGCTGGCCAGAGCCTGTACGGTTTCACATCTAGTTGTGACCAAAACTAACAGAACAAAAATTTCGACTGTGTTAAATATATTAATAGATTATTCTTATAATATGCAGTGCAGAACCAAAACCGTTTTGACATTTGAATCATATTTAGTGGTTAAATCCATGTTTCAGGACTTTTTTGCCTTCCTTGAAATAGAGCTTAATTGTAAAATCATTGGTTTTCGCGTAATGTACATGTAGCTCGTGTATGCAACTGTTATGACGTCTCTCAGACGTCATGGATCTGTCTGACTATAGGTACTGATTGAGGATTGAACTCAAAACAGTCGTAAGTCCTTCTTTATTTCATGTAACTAACGACTTTTTGCGATGAATCCTCGACATGCTACCCAAGATCCATTTGGATCACGGATGTTTGGTATTAATGCAGTAAGAACTAGTACATGATATATTTGCAAAATGACCTGGAATCTTTTGAGTTAACTTGTATGTTTTTAATTATTTTGCTTTATATTACATTTTTGACTTACTCTTCAATCTAGTGTTCAAGGAATTAACAATTTGAATGGAATTCGATTGTTTGTTCTAATTTAATTACAGTGTAAAATTATGTTTCCCACCTAGAATGGGAGACATATTGATTTGGTACTGTCCGTCTGTCACAAAAGTTTGTCAGCGCAACTCCTCCCACCCGCCTGGATGGATTTTACTGAAACTTGTTAGAAATGTTTGATACCAAGTGTTGTTGTGCATGTCGACGGCATTTGCCGGTTCAATGATTCTTAGCGGAGTTATTGGCCTTTTTCGTAAACCCTAACCCTAGCCGTAAGATTGAAGCGTTTTTAAGCCAATTTTTTTTATATATTTTAAGGCCAAAATGATTTTTTTTTAAGACTTGATTTTTTTAAATCTAAGCCATTTATTACGCTTGGTATACTTTTTGACGTTAATCCGGGAAGAAGATTTTGATAATTCCACTATGTGCACAGTGAGTTTATCAGAATATAATCCACCGTTATATTTTGATAAACCATCGAAAAAAAGAAAAGAAAAGAAAATTTTTAAATTCTTAAATTAAATTATTAAATTTTGTAATTCTTGACACACATACCTATCTATCCTACTATGTTAAAAGGTGGGAGACATATGTTTTTGTGAAAAAACAACCTGTAGTTTCTATTGCTCTAGCCTTGTCTTGGCATTGGCATACATTTTTAATTTCCAAAGCCTTGCGGAATTATGTAAAGTGAATGATTTTCTGTTATTTGTGTTAACTTTTCATACCTCCATGATGTCAGTAACATGTGTGTCATTTTGTTAGTTATCCCCTTAAATGAATTTCAAATGCAAACGTATTCTTATTTTTTATATTTATCTTTATTAAGAGTTGAGATGTAATATTATTTAAACAGACGTTTCATTTTTATTCAGAAATATGTTCGTATAAGAGGTGTGGATTGTTTTCATATCTATACAATGTACGTCTATCTGTTTTAATAATGTGCAGAGAATGGAACAATTATTAAAGTTTTAAAGCATTATTTTGTGTCTGTGTGTTTGTGTTATTTTGTGTAAATTACCATTTACTCTTAGCAGAGACATATTATATATCTATACCCCCCTCTCTCATAGTGGTTAGAGACATAATAGTTTGGTGATGTCAGTCTGTCACAAAATTTATCCGCGCAACTCCTACACGCCTTTATGGATTTAACTGTAACTTGGTAGAAATATTCAGTAGTGGTACTTGTGCCAATCGTCAGGTTTTTCCGCTTCATTGATATTTTAATGAGTTATTTTAATGAGTTATAGGACTTGAAGACACTTGGCGTACTTAGATGACATCCTGATACAATGTATTTAGTAAAATCTTTTTCGCGGTTCTCCAATATCCCTTGCTGGATTTTCATAAAACCAGTATAAATTCTAGTTGTGAATTATATGATTTTGGGTCACTAGCTCAAACGCCAAGGTCACAGGGACTTGAAAACAAAATCTTTTCTATGCTTGTCCAAAACCCCTTGCTGGATTTTCATTAAATTTTGCAGGAAGCATCAGAATGGAATCTTGTTGTGCATATTTAATTTGGGGCCACTAGCTCAAAGTTCACAGGGACCTGAAAACTGAAAATCTTGCCCGCGCTTCTTCAAACTCCCTTCCTGGATTTCATAAGCATCAGTTTGAAGTCTAGTTGTGCACATTATAATTTGGGGCCACTAGCTCAAATGTCAAGGTAACAGGGACTTGAAAACACAAATATTGTCTGTGCTTTGCGGATTTTCATAAAAGTTTGCTGGAAACATCAGTATGAAGTCTAGTTGTGCACATTAAAGGTCAAGGTCATATGGTTGGTAGGCATACGTTTTGTCGTGAAAAACAATCTAGTTTGTGATCGAGTCTGCTAAGAAACGAGTTGCTATAAGTTGACTCATTTTTGTAGCAGAAACAGTATCTGGTTCACATGTGTGGACCTTTGCCTCCGCACTGAGTATCGTGCAAATTAACCTAGAATCTCATAACAGTTGGGTTCCATGATGCTTACTCATGCCCGTTCATTATGTGCAATCTTCAAGGGTTTTCCGTTTAAACTATTATGCATTCCCACCACCGTATTTTGATAGTACATATCTGATACCTTTTTTATTGCCAACATAAGACCTTTCTATTCATAGGACAGCATGAATAAGGGTAGATATTATATGTTGCGTCTAATTGTTGAAGGTATTTTCACATTCTAACCAGTTTTTGTATCCTAGCTGTTTTGATTTGTAGGGAGTGACAATATGTCTTTCGTATGTTCAAAATTAAATTTCAACCGAGAAGATTTGAGAAAACAAATGGAAATCAAATTAAAGTGACTCGATCATATGAAATAGCGAGCTATTTTTGTAAACTCGCGCCAAACATCGGAAGGACCAAAATCATGGGGGACTTTTACGACGAACGTTTGGTGGCTAGGCTTTACACAGATAATATCAGAAACACAAAAGTAAAACTAAACAAAAAATACAGGTATCAAAAGAGAATTCATTGCTCAATTATTACAAAAGTTTTGAAAATTAATTAACAAGCGATTTAAACTTCGTCGGGTTGAACAAAAATACGATTTCGTAATATGTTTTAGCCCAAACTCTCCGCAGAAACTACTTCCACTTAAGTTAAACCTCCGTTTTGTTGTTCAAAGTTTTATGGTTAGATTGCCTGTCAAAAATTATTAAACAATCTTGAGTGTCAAAATATTTGGACTAATCTCAAAGAAATGCATCAATATTATAAACTAAATATTTAGGACTGCGTATACCGTTATCAAAATGTTTAACGTGAGTGTTCATTTAATAAAAAAAAGTGACCGTGGAGTACAGTAAGATAATGTTAAAAAAAGTCGTTAAAGGGCTTTGTCATTGGTAAATGTCTTCAAAGTTTTCGATTATTTAGTTTTTATAGGTGCCTCCATAACATTAGATCGATATTAATTAAATGCGGACATTTAAATTTTTTGCACGATCACTCAAACGTTAAAACAAAATCGTTAAAACTTCAGTTAGGTAAAAAATTCTTTATTCCTTATTTTTATCTGAATGGTATTCTCTGATAGAAAATACTAGTAATAGTTTATGTTACAGAATATTCAAATAATCATTTGGCTATGAGAACTATCTGAACACGATACCTCCCTCTCTCTTGACTTATATTACACAATTTAGAACTATAAATAACAGACTCCCTGGAAACTGGAATAGGTTATCATTCAAAGATTTTGTAAATACTGTGGATATAAAATAGGCGTCGAATTTCATTATTTATTTGAATGCGATCGTTTTAAATCTGAAAGGAAAACATATGTAACACCATACTATTTCAGAAGACCGAATATGTTCAAATTTGAATTGTTAATGAATACAAGTAACAAGACTGAGTATTGAAAACTGTGCAAATTTATCAAATGCATTCTTACGTCCTAGGTGAAGCTTTTCCAGATTTCATAACATTCTGTTACTTTTATATGATGGGAACATGTAGTATTATTAACATGGTGCATTTATCAAACAGGCTGAATATATATTTTTATAGTTTAATATATGGCAATTAAACTTTGTTTATATGCTACACTAATATAATATGCCTTGACAAAATCGTACATGATACTAATATAATGTCTTGTAGCACGTAATCATTATTATATTTACAAATAAATGCTGACTCTCCGGCATATTTAGGTTTTTGATATAAAATTACGTCATCCTTGTTATGTTAAACGTTTGTCCTACAATGTAACATCAATATGTAAATTGTTTGGACCACTATGAGCCTCATATATTGTATTGTATATGTAACCTCATTTATTCATGCAGAACATGAAAATGAGTGTAATAAAGAGATTTGAATTTGATAACTTTGACGGTCACATCACACGAAATAAAACAGAATAAATATAACTACAATTTTTGTATTTCTTACAAATACAATGTTAATCATATTATAATAAAGATAAGTAATACATTTTCTTACTTTTATTTTCACATATATACCTACCATTTCGTCCATAAAGTAATAACTGTGAATTAAAAGCGAATATCATGTCCTGCATATTATTATCAGGAATACTCTATAACTAAAGACCGTTCCTGAGATGGCTTATGACTGTGAAAACTTCTATCATTATATCGACAAAACTTATTTATTAAACAAAAAGTTGAATTTAGAAAACGATAACTAACACCAATGACATGAAAACCCAGACAAGCGACAATTTCCTTTAATGATAGGTCATTTTGCTATAATACAATGATACTTAAAAAGTGGGCCGTTCTGGACTGGTCCGTTCTGGTACTAGGCCGTCCTGGATTGGGCCATTCTAGACCTACAACGTAGTACCTATCAATGGATAAGAAATGTCAGCTGTCGTTTAAGCTACATATATCACAATCATCCGGAAGGTCAGCCCGGTTAGCTCAATCGGTAGAGCACGAGACTTGTAATCTCGGGGTAGCGGGTTCGATTCCCAGGATTACTAACAGTCTTCCGGGCCGAATGAGACTAAAACCGAGGTCCCATGTATGGGTGCTAAACACCTGGCATGTATAAGAACCAGGGGTGTCTCTGGAATTGGGACGCTTTCTGTATCTTGCACTATCCCCCGAAACCTAAAATAACTAACCTCTTCTGGGGCGTAAGTCATATGGGAAACCGGTACCAACGATAAAACCCTAATATACAATACGATACCATCATCTGGAAACCGTCGTATACCAGAATTAAAGACACTTAGGACCATAGACATTTCGGACCAGATTTATAGACACTTCGGACCAGATTTGTAGACACTTCGGACCAGATTCGTAATCATTATAAATCACAGAAATAAAACGAAATTATAATCCTATTAATATACATGATATAGTTTATTTAAAATGTTATTATCTTTAAGTTTATAACTCGTTTAACTAGCAGTATAACATGTTTATAGTATTAAATACTTTGTGTATTTCGATGTTTTGATAGCAAAGTGATTATGGTGTAAATTGCAGCTGTGATTTGCAAACATTTTAACAAGTTGTTGTTTTAACAATTGACACGTTACTTTATGAGCGTAAAATTGGTCAAATTAGTGTCAAATTGGACAAGACAATTATGAACAGATTTTATAAAATGATGGCATTTCAAGGGTTTTTTATAACTTAATTTCTAAACAAAAGAGCATAGTCAATGAACATGACAATTAGAGTATCCCTGATTGGTGCAATTAATCAACCTGAACTCAAGGGGAAGTATTTCCCGGAAAGAAGGTTTTCTTCGGGGGTCATCATGCTTTAAATTCAAACGGGGCTTGGTATGTTAGTGGGGATTCAATATCTAATTACTAAATTTACGTAATTAATGTTATAAACTGGTAAAAGGCAATTGCCCTAGGTATGATGCCAACCGTATGAATTCACTCATTTCTAATATACCCATGGGACAATGCGTTTTAGCAAAATATAAAGTTCATTCGTATATAAAAAACAAGCGCGCGGATACGATTTATAGTGATTACGAATTCAATTGTACTGGGGGCAGATAACCATATTGCCCAGCAGATATGTAGGTGTTTATACATGATTACAATTCAATTGTTTGGAGTGCCATTACATTGGTAGTGCCTATACCAAGTGGTCCTAGCAGTGTCTATAAAACACTTCTGGTCCGAAGTGTCTATTAAATCTGGTCCGAAGTGATGGGCGGAAGTGTCCGTGGTCCAAAGTGGGTCGGCCTTTACCGGAGGCCGGGACCGTCGTTTAGTATATCTCGACCGGTGAAGAAGCTAATTTCTACCCAGAACATGCTGTCAGGTAAAAAGTCACAATTCACTAAAATTTAGCAGAGTTTAAGGCATAGTATGCCGCAGTGAACTCCACTCTCTTGCAAATAAATTAATGTTTTATAAAGGCGGTTGCGGTCTTCGTAAGACTAGATACAGTGACGTAAATGCATACAATTTTATATTGCATAAGCAACACCCCTCCCACTTCAGTGCATGCAAGTCTTTAATAAGAACTCGGAACAATACACAGAGTTGTGTCAACCAAGCATCGCTAATTAAATCCGTGTTTCAAACAACATACGATAAATTCGCCTAGGTCTATTATATTTCGTTTAATGATTGTTTTCCAATTTACACCTCTGATTTCGAGAGACGGACACTTGTGCGTTATCAGGTAGCGTCTGATTAGCTCCACCTTGTTCCGTAAACTAGCCAACAGACGACGATCGATTTTTGATTGACATGGTGAAATTGCTGAGATTATTTTGTTGGCGCCACTGAAATTCGCCAACGTAAAGAATTTAGCGCCAGTATTTGTTTTTTGTCACATTTAGCTCCATTGGCATTGTCCATACTATGGCCATTTTGACACTCTCATTACATGCCATTTACAATTCGATTCCAGGCCTAAAACCATATTCTGTTTAGTAAATCAACTTGTGGCATAATTCTATCTTGTTATACACATCTGAATTTCGTGGTAAATATGTTTGCCCGGCACCCCGTTATCGCGGTAGCGGGGGGTCGGGCAACTGGTCAGACCGGAAGTGAGACTCTTTTTATAACGCGGTCGATCATCGGCCGCTGGTTTCTTGCATAACGCGTACATAACGCGACCACCCACCTAACCAAATAAAAGCATATGATGTTTAGCACGCATCATGTTTTTATGAAATCGAGAGGTTAAATTGTAGAAAGTAATGATTCTATGTAAAATAAATTAGTTAATAAGCACGAAATTAAATGTATAAAAAAGAAATTCTTAGTAAATATTTGCTATTGAAAACTAAAAGACATCCATTTTCCGAAAATGATGGCTAAAGTGAAAGTACTTTTTGTTAAAACAAACAATAACAGTTTTGTAATTGATTTATTTAAGTTCAGGTAAGCCTGCAATCAAAGATGCGCAAACAAAATTAATTCACCGATTTAGAAGTTATTGTTTAACAAACAAAGAGGTCAGCTTGTGAATAAGGGGGGGGGGAGCCGGGGGAAAATATCAGTAAGCCGTAATTTTTTAACACTCTTTGTTTATAGACGCTTGATACCGCGCAAGTGACAAAGATCAATAACACCTGCCATGTTGTTTATTTGCGTTTTCGAACATTTGTTTTGTATAGGGACAATGCTTTTTTTGACAGAACGATTTTGGCGATCCCGAAATTTTTGGGAGCCAAGACGGGGGGGGGGGGCCAACAGCGGTATACCGGGAACGCGTTATACCGTAATCCGTATGACATTTTGACATTTCTTTCGTAATTTAATACTGAAGGCAACATTTATTTTCTGGGCAGTTTTGGAGGGAGCAAACTTCTTAGTTCTGGAGGAGCAAACATGGAATCCTGAAAGTATTCTTTTGATGAAAAATACGGGAAATTGTAGTTCAATGACTTTAGGACTACACACGATTTTAGAGCAATATACTATACTTGCTTAAAAATGTCTGTCAGCATGTAACCCAAATTCTTGAGACACAATTTTTAGTGATATAAAAAAACAGTTTTCTAAATAAGATTAGTATAAGGAATAAACTGGTACAGTTTTTTTGATTCAATGTATTTCTTTTGCAGGTCTCAGGGTGCGTGGCTGGTCGGTGGGCGTCCGGTCGGTTCGTCTGCTGTCAGTACAGACGGAGACTAAAGTTGCCGTGGATAAAGCTCTGTTAAGTAAACTGCGCAAGAAGACTGGGTACCCCATGCTGAACTGCAAACAGGCTCTGGCACAGTTTGATAATGATATAAAGCAGGTAGGCTTTCCGTAACAGTTACTGATGAAAAGCAGGTAGGCTTTCCTTAGCTGATAGCTAAAGGTACATAATTATACTGATAAAGTCTTCAGGGGTTAATATCCATACAAGTATGATTAAAAAATGGGTCACACGATTAACCAAAATATGGGAATACTACCTTTAGAAATACAAAAATACCCACTAAAATAAGGAATGCACAGAAGTTAAAATTTGAAAGAAAGCCTTTGTGTTTATTATATTTCTTGAACATAAAGATTACAGTCTTTACTTCATGCTTTTTTCCAACCATGTTGGAATTAAATCGCAAGTTTGTACCATTGAATTATGCTTATAGAGGCTTGTATGATCAAAACAAATTTAGCAAGGATTTTTCTTGATGACTAAGTGCCTGACTTGAAATCGTAACCCCTTGAAGATTGAGGGTCATGGTTTTGAGCCCAGCTACCATGTCCTTTTATGTAGCAGTTATTTACAAAGAATAGGAGTCAAGTACTGGTTCTTCTCAAGAATGATTTTTAGGAAAATTGCCTAACTGTTAAAATGACCATACATTTAGTTGGCGCGGGCATTTAACTCCTACTACAACAACACATCTTTGAGCTAACCCACTGAAGAAAATCTTAGTCAGTGCATTGTCTAGAGGATATGTGACACTAGGAGTAATTATGACAGTGAAACCTTTTTTTACAATTAAAGTTTTTCAAAACAAAAAATAGACCACTTATTGTGGTATTTCAATTGAAAGAAAATAGCCTTGAAAATAATGTCTACATTCTAACTATCTGAAAAGGCCTGAGTTTGGGCACTGCAAATGAATGTTTTTAAAGGATGGTCTTACAGGTTGCTAAAACAGTTTTAAATTATACATTAATAATGTATGTTTTAGGCTGAAGCTTGGATGAGAGAAGAGGCTCAAAAGGCAGGTTGGGCAAAAGCTGGTAAACTGATGGACAGACCTATGTCACAGGGACTTGTTGGAATGATTTACGACGAATCCTCAGTAACAGCTGTAGAGGTAGGTACTTGTGACAGGACCTTGTGGGGCTGGAAGTGAATTATGTAGAATCCTCAGTAATAGCTGTAGATGTCTGTCAGTAATTGTCACAGGTCCTTGTAGGAGTTGTTTATGTAGAATCCTGAGTAACATCTGTAGAGGTAGGTACTTGTCACAGGACCTTGTGAGTGTGATTTATGTGGAATCTTCGTGTCAGTTGTAAAGTAGGTACTTGTCACAGGACTTTGTGAGTGTGATTTATGTAAAATCCTTGTGTCAGCTGTAGAGGTAGGTACTTGTCAATGGTTTTGTGGGAGTTGTTTATGTAGAATCCTGAGTAACATCTGTAGAAGTATGTATTTGTCACAGGTCCTTGTGGGAGTTGTTTATGTAGAATCCTGAGTAACATCTGTAGAAATATGTACTTGTCACAGGGCCTTGTGGGAGTGATTTATGTAGAATCCTTATTAACAGTTGTTACAGTAGAGGTAGGTACTGTGTGCAGTAAAGATGAACTGATTTTGTTATCAACGGTTAAAGTGAAAGTACAAATGAATGAGCAGCTTAAGTTATCAGCCTGAACCGTTTGACAGATGAAGTAGGACTTTATAATATTAAGCTTGTTTTATATTTCGAGATAATTTTGCTATTGGTTCAATTCATCTTAATTTCAGGTGAATTGTGAAACAGATTTTGTATCACGGAATGAGAATTTTCAAGCACTTGTAAATCAGTTGGCTGAAGCGTGTCATAAAAATATGGTGGCTAGAGGTGACAATAAGGTAACGATTTGATTCAAACCATACTATTGAATTGTGATAACTGTCTACAGTGATGTCATCCTCTCACTCCCTCATAAAATGAATAACAAAACAAAGAGGAAAATACATTTTGTAGATAAAAGTCTCTTGCATCTGTTTTGGATTAGATGCAGCAAGCTGATGTTTGAACTTAGATAAAAGTAGTGGTAACTTTAATAAAAGACATTCTGTATTAAGTAGCTACGTCAGTACATTTGCATATTGATAGCGTACAAGGCTCAGCCAAGATGTTGGAAACAGAGCTAAGCTTTTGTCACTTAGGATAGGGACAGATTTTTTTTCAATTTTTTTTTTGAAAAAAATAAGCGGGTCGGGGGGTATACTCATAGACCAATCACTGGAATAGTATACATGTCAGAAATACTTCAAATAAAATTCCATGGAAATTACTATACTGTAATCAGGGAATTGATGGTAAAAGTTTTTAAAAAAAGCAAACACTTGAAATTTCAGGTTATATTAGAAAAGGACGAAGTGAATGCTCTGGCAGATGATGGGAAAACTTTAGGTGATCATGTTGCATTACAAATTGGTAATCTAGGAGAAAATATAGCTTTACGGCGAGCAGCATACGTTAGGAATGAGCCAGCAACTGTGATGAGTACGTTTGTACATGCAGCAGGTGAGTGGATGGTTTTTGTAATCTTCTGATAATGATGCAGCATACTTGCTCTGATAATTTTTTACTCACATTGATAACTGTTTTATTGGACAATTGTTTTGGCAAGCATGGTCACAAAAGAATCATTTGAGTTATTGCCCTTTGATAAAGAATATTACATATTTTTGGCAGTCTTTTGAGTGCAGCAAGTTTTGATTATCAAGTGTTCAAACATTTTAAATGGATTTCTAGGTAGGTTAAAGTAATAGATAGGTTTCTGGGTGTGACTGAGAAGAAATATTACTAGCTCACCTGGCACAAAGTGCTATAGTGAGCTATTAGAATTGCATTCTGTACGTTGTACAACGTATGTCTGTTAACACTTTCCTTCAAACAACTTTAAATTTATGGATAGGTTTAAGGATATGACTCAGAACAAATGTTATATATTTTGCCCTCACTGGAATGGAGAAGAGTCACTGCAGCTTCCAGCTACAATGTATATTGGTCTGCAGTGTACAACAAGTTCTATAGTCACCTGATTTTTAAAAAGCTTCGTCAAAACTCTCACATCTCTTTCATTAAGCAAAAGTATTTGACAAAGTCTTGGGTGCAAATACATTTTGTACTACAATTGTCATTTTAAAAAATACTTCAAGTAACAGTTGTATCGTGGGCAGTATTGGCCACCCCCTATATTTTTTTGATTTTAGAAACAAAAATGAACATACAACACAAGTATTGGCCACGCCGAATCACGGTATAGCAATTCATGGTGATATAGCAAATTAGCAAATTAATTTCAAAACACCCCAGGAAAACTTGTCTTATGCTTCTTAAAAGCTTTTCCCATTTTTAGCTTTTGAGCTTTGTAAATACCCTTTGCTGCACATTGTCCTCTGTATGGCATTGACATTTAGCTTATTTTAAGTAATTGAACTGCCTCTGTATGGTCTGTAGGGATCCTGTGAACATATTCTATGATTCAGATGTACTTGGATTAGACATCATTTAATTTCATAGATACATGTAGTTTGAATAAATGTTTTTCGCCTTTAATTTACTTATATCCAGTCAAACAAAATTTTTCTGAATACCTTTGCTCTGGATTTATTTCCACACATCTTAAGTGAGTATCACCTGTTTCTGATGGAATATCATAATGAATGAAGTAAACAAAAACATCTTACAAAAGCAGTATATAATAAAAGAGATTAATTTCTTTTCCAGAAATGTTTTAAATAGCCTTCACATCTGTGTGTTTTATTAGATTTAGAAATTTTGGTTACAGAGATCTATTTAGTCTCACTGTAATGGTGAAGAATGGAGCGGTGTTTTCTTGTAGCCTCACTGTGGTTTTGATCTTTTCTAGGGAGAAATTGATCACTATAAGCAGATATAAAACAAACAACAGGGGCCTAGCTAGAGCAAAATTTTAGGGAGAAGTCACTTCTCCCTGAGCTGAAAATAGGGAGAAGTTTGGCGCCTCAAGAGAGAGAGAGGGAGTAGCAAGATATGTCTCCCCCACTGTCATTCCATTAAAGACCATTAAGCTTGGTATAGGTCTTTGTTCCCATAAATGGTCAAGTTTGATAGTCATATAAACGTAATTATTAGGTGTGCATTCTTTGTAAGTTAGATGACAACAATATCTACCGGTAGTCAGCATGATATTAAAAAAACGTATACCAAAACAAAACTAAATTTCTTTCTATTTGTAAAATATTTGTGAAAAATAACAGATGGGTAATCAAATCCACCCTTCAAAAAGTTTAACTGGAAAATCTTCGGTACGAAACTCATTTTATTGACTGGAAATACAACCGAGATACAAAAGTATACATAATTTCGGATATGACGTCACGGACATACGAATAATGTATCGTCATTATCCGATGTTGAAGCCTTCACCATGATTATCACTGTTCATATTCAAAAAAGGTGATACTAGTGCCCTGCTAACTACAGACCCATATCGCTGACTTGCATTCATGTAAACTCAAACACATAATTGCACGCCATCACACATCTCTCAAAACACAACATACTCTATGAGGCAACATGGGTTCCGTGAAAAGGCGGTTGTGAGACCTAAATTGAGAGTTGTTGTAAATAGCAAAACAGTGATTCATGAAGGCTAAATAGGCCTTGACAAAGTCAACCATCAAATATTACTTAAACTGCAAGGGTTTTGTCTCCAGTAAAACAGTGTCATCCAGTCCTTTTAATAGTAGTCCCATTCATGTGCACGTCAGAATACCAAGTTGAAAAACATCTGGATCGCCAGGGCCGTCCAGTACTTCTGTTGTTCCAATTTAAATAAATTATCTCCCTAAGGTTACCTAGGTCGCTTTTGCATGATAGGCTGCATCTACCTGAAATTACTTGCCTTTTTATTGTCAAAGGCTACAAATGACCTATAAGTAAAACGTCCGGAAAACTGTGGACATGGAATTTAACCCCATAAATTTTGGGTCCTGCATTTGTAGCAAATTACAAATTTGTTTCATGGAAACACTTAACCAGTTAAGGATCAAACCTTGTCTTATGCATCTACAAGAGCTTTTCAAAAACATCTCAAGATAACAACAAATGCAAACACATTAGTTTCAAGCGTAACATCTAAGCTTTGTAAATACCAATCCTTTTGCAAAACATTAGTCAGACCACAACTGAGTATGGCATCGACATTTAGCTTATTATTACAGTAACTGAACTGCCGACATCTGTATGAGTATAAATATTTTATGAGATACTTGGATTAGACATGACACTTTGATTTCAGGCGTAGACTACAAATTGGTTAGTTTGAATGAATATACTACAATTTTTGCCTTTACATTTACTTATATCCCCAAACGGTTCAAGACATAAGACCCTTATTTCTGCCAATACCCATGCAACTTGGGACTTCATTTCCACACTCTTTAGTGAGTACCACCTGTTTTTGATGGAATATCATAGTGAGATTGAAGTAAATCAAAAAGGCATCTTACAAATCAATGGTATATAATAAAAACAAGATTTTTAAACCCTTTTTTTCCAGAAATGTTTTAAACAGCCTTGCACATACTGTGTTTTTTGATAGATTTAGAAATCTTTTGTTAACACCGACATCCTCCCATTTAGTCTCATTGTATGGTGAAAAATGGAGATAGATGTTTTCTCGTAGCCTCAGTGTGGTTTTGATCTTTTGTAGGGAGAAATTGATCACTTTAAACAGATATAAAACAAACAATTGTAAATAATACATTTTACTTGTAATTGTTCCATTTTAGGTCCACATATAACAAAAGACAGATGCAAGATGGGAAAATTTGTTGCTATAGTGAAATTAGAAGTTCCAGATGTGAATGACATAGCTAAGCAAATGTGTCAACATGTAGTTGGAATGAACCCAACAGAACTCGGAGAATGGAAACCGATTCCAGTTGATAAAAAGGAGCTAAAGAAAAAGAAACAAGCAGAAAGTCAAAGTGACACAAAAGAGAGTGACTCAAAAGTGAGAACAGAGTCTGTTGAAGAGAAAAAACTGTTAGATCAGGAATTTTTATTAGATCCAAGTTACAATGTTAGAAGCTATCTGCAGCAGAATGGACCTAGAGTAGTTGACTTTGTTAGGATAGAGTGTGGAGAAGATTTAGGGGAAGATGACTGAATATAACGTGAGTGTAACTAAGTGAAACTTTGTGTAACTGATTTAGCGGAGTGTGACTGAGCAAAACTCTGTGTAACTGAGTTAGCAGAGTGTGACTGAGTGAAACTTTGTGTAACTGAATTAACTATATATGTAACTGTTGTTGAATGTTCTGATAAGATGCTGTGATGAATAGGCTCAGCTAAATAGTCTGCCTTTATTAAGATTCTGGCAAGGGTAAAAGAAACTACTGTTTTCTGTTCGTGAAGGACCAGCAAACAAATATTTATCCACAGGCAAAAAAGTTGTTTCATCTATAGAGAATTAAAGTAGCCTGAATAAACATGTATATCTTTCTGTGATTATAAAGCTGTTTTTTCATGCTTTGGACTCTTAATGTATTTTTAAATTCATGTATATCATGTGTATTTGAAATTTACACAGTCAATTGAATGGTGGTTAAAATAGTCATTTTACAAGATTATAGCAAACTTCTTCAACTTATTTATCTTAATAAAACAGTTTAGAAAATGTTTTAATACTTTCTTGAAACAAAGTCGAAATACGAATTATTAGTCCTGAGTCGAGCATGGATAAGAATTCTATAATTACAGGCCATAACTTTTTATCTGTGATAGCAGCAATAAAGATTGGACACATGTTTATTCAAATTCAAAATGCAGCCTATGTTCTTGAAAAAGTAAATTTACTTGATTGTTACAATGTTTTCATTTTCACTCACAGATACATATGATGTACAGTTTTAATTTTTATGCCCTCGAAGATGGGCATATTAAAATCACACCTTCCGTCCATCTGTGCCCAAAAGATGCTGGTTAAATTGCTATAGCAACAATAGGTAACAGTTTGTTGTCTTTGATGTCACTCATTCCGTATGTCTTATTTGGCTATTTATTGGCTTATGTGGCTTAAAAGTACAATAGAGAGAACAAAAGAAAAGCCACACAACTGCAAAGTTTTAGTATGTCTATCTGTTCGTCTGTCTGTCTGTGTGTCCAGCCTTACATTTTTCACAGGACTGTTCCTTGGATGGTCCTCTACCATAATTGCTCAGATGCTTCCCCTCTGTTGCACATATTAATGACCACTGGAGCTAAAACAGCATCTTGGAGCCCTCTTTAAACACTGGTCAATTTCAACCAATCTTCACATGATTGTTGCTTTGATGGTCCTCTTCAAAAATTGCTCAAACAGTTATGCTTGGCTCCACAAAATGGCCACCAGAGCTAAAAGTAGAAAAAACTTTAAATGACATCTACTTAAGCATGGGCTATTTCAACCAAACTCCACAGGATATTTGCTTGGATGGTCCTCCACCAAAAGTGCTCAAATGGTTCTGCTCCACTGGACTAAATGGTAGCCAGAGCTACAGACCCAAAATATTTAAACAAAATCTCCTTTTTCCACTCTTCTACCAAAATTGCTCACATGATCTGCTCCACTGTATGATTATCATCTTTATTGTCTGATCATGTTTTTTTCCAGATTTTCTCTGTTTACTCGGGTGAGCGATAATTTTATGGGACCATGATGGCCCTCTTTTTCATATATCTTGTAGACTCACACTATTTCCCAGCAAACACAGGCTGGAATTCACAGGATTTTATAGAAACCTTCACTAACAATTTTTAAGAGGAGATGCTTTAGGGTGGGGCAGTGGTTGAGTGGTTTACACTCTGGACTACCAATCTGGAGGTCCCCAATTCGAATACCGGCAGGGACACTGGATAGCACCCATCTAGACGAATTGGTTAGAATCGCAGAGGTAGTCTTGCGTGTATCGGTGCTATACATCGGACATGTAAAAAACCCAAGGGGTCTATTCAGTATGAGCTAAAGTCTGGTACCAGGATTTCCTTGTATCTGCATCTGTCTCTTCAAGCTGCGCTCTTGGCAGTTTCACCTGAGGAGAAATCCTAGGGTTGGCCGTGACTGTAAACAGACAAAAAGATGCGTATGATCAGGTTTAATAATTTTTCATTGAATTAAAGTCCTTTCGTATGACCAAATTTGACACAAAAAAATGGCCATGTCATCATGGCTCTTGTTTTAGTTTGAGTATTATAAGATAAGTGGAAAAGATCTACCCTTCATAGGTTATTGGCTGATTATACTCCCTGAGCACAAAGTGTAAGGGGGTATTCTGCATTCAGCTTGTCTGTCTATCTATTCGTCTGTAGACGCAATGCTGTGGACGCTAAATCTCCAAAACCCCTGGTCAGAAGTAAATGACACTTCACATATATGATAAGTACCATGCCTAGTTGGGCATGGACCATGAAACGGGTCACTTTGGGTTTCTTTGTGTCATGTGACCCTGTTGGCTATTGTTCAAATTACTGTTATTTGACAGGAATCATTCCCATGAAACCTCATACAAAAATCTTTCAAGATATTTTTATTTGTTAAAAACAGGACTTACAGTCTGCTATTCCTATATTTCTGTATAGTAAAGTTTAAGAACCTTGAATGATCACCTTATAGAAACCATAGATTAGGTTTTGAAGTAATTGCATAGAAATGGGACGCTACCGATATACAGAGTTATCCGATAAAATTGACATGATTTGCTTCCCTTGATTCGCGCACCTGCTCATTGGGTAGTTCCGGTTTCCGGTCGACAAATAAACATCGAAAAAACGAAAGATTTTTTATATTTTATAATAGATATTAACGATATCTCTACGACATCAGTATAGCTGTAAGTATCAATCAATGCTTATGTCGACTACAGTATGTGGCTATCATGCAGGACTGTAAATGCAGTTGCTATTGCGTCAGTTGACCGTGTATTGTATGATGTCAGGGTCGTCGTCAATTTTGTGCACATTGATCTGTTGATGACATATTATCATGGTCGTCTTCTCATACGTATTGGTGTTAAATAGATTCAATCAGCGAAATTAGTTTACGACTGAGTAAGATATACTTGTCCATTTTAAATGGCATTTAACAGGCTGATGAAATTGCCCAATCGGGCTTTCGAAAATCAGCTTTTTTAAAAATGATTTTCTTCACTTGGAAAAGGTTTGAACATGCTAAGTATGATAAAAACATCTAAAAAAAGTTTAAAAGTACAGAATTATTCATGTTTTCCTGCAAAAATTTGTCTCCAAATTGTGAAGAAAAGACATTTCTGGCATTTTCTTTTAAACTTATCAACAGAAAGTTCTAAAACATTTCAGATTCATAGAAAATGCACACATAATTATAAAGATACCCAAAATAAGATACACAAAGGTATAGTTTGTTGCGCCGGTCCTTTTTTAGATTTCACAATAAAATATATGGAAACTGAAAGTAGAAGGGCCAAAAACCTGGCGCAAGAAATGGCTGGATGGATTTTTGTGATGTGGAGTTTTTTCATACCATACTAATGCAAATAACATACCCTAGCTGCTTCAGAAACATTCATGAAGATTTTGCACTGAAAATCTTAAAAAATGTGTTTTTCAGTGATTTCAAACTTATTTTAATTATGTTAAAAAATCTCAAGATGACTTTTATTCACTTTTAAATTTATTCTCTACATCTGAACTTTGTAATAGAATGTAAATTGTATGAAATTATTCATTTTTAAAAAAGTTTATTTTTGGAAGCCCGATCGGGCAATTGCATCAGCCTGTTTAAGCTTTATTTTATCGTTCATTGTCTGAATGTGATACAGTATGTATCCTCGAAGGACCAGTTTCAGTGACCCTAAGATTACTTCAGGCAGAATTACCAAATCTGTTTGGGAAGACCTATTATCTTTATGAATTACTATTGTGTTATTAGTCCTTTACTTGTGTGATGTATAATAAAGTGGAAAATATTCCAACAAAATTATATAGTGCTGTTTATCATAGACACCCCTGTTTTGCACTACAGATACTCAACCGAACCTATTTCAGTGACCCCTACTACATTTGTAAACTAGTGACAATAGCCGGTAATTTGCATTTGCTCAAAGTTAACTATCACAAACTGAACAAAAAATAATAACCAGCGTGGGACTTGTTTTTATTGAGATACAGAGCATATTCAATTTGATGGTTACCCTGTATTTTAAATACAATGAAGCACAAGGGGTGGGGTTCAAACAGTGAGCAAAAAATGATTTTTTTTTGCATAAAAATGTAATGATATTATAAAAATGTAATGATCTTTAGTTGTCATATGCAATAAGAATCTGTTTACCATATCTCATAAAAATATGAAGACATTTGCAAACTTATTTCAATAAAATCAGATCTGAAAGTTAGTCCACACTTCTCAGACCAGCCATTTTCCATTTAAAAACTATAAGCAGATCATATGCTTTGAACATAACTTTTATCAAGAAGTTCTTATAGGTCAGCTATATCTCCATACAAACAGGAAGAAAACAATACAACAGTCTTTTCGGGCAAGAAAATTAGTTGAAATAATGTTTAATCTTTAAAATCTTATCAAGAATTGTCACCACTTTGCTATGTTTCTTTTGTACAACTTAATTGATTTGCGGACAACCAGTCTAACGTACTAGACGAAAAATTCTAGGTTTAGGTAATCAGGCGAACAGTCACTTCCTTTCATAAATTATACAAGCAATTCATTAATTTATGGAATTTTTACTTCAGGTTTATGTGGTTCAACTTTCTTCACAAATGGAGCAGATCATTCACATTGATGCTAGAGATAAAGCTAGTCCAGTTCGAAGAGCTACATCGGGTGGAAAGAGATACTGTGTTCTGTGCAAAAAGTATGAAGGCCAAATTCTTGACAATGGAATGAAAGTAAAACTACATAGAATTCCAGGAGGAAAATCAAAAAGTGAGGTCACACGAAGGAAACTATGGCAACGTAAAAACTTGTGTCTCGTGTTATTTAGATCAAAACTATGGATTTGTGCACCAGGTTTGAAGTTTTCAGACACAAATGACATCTACTTGAATATTTTAAAGTAACTAGACTTATATACAAAATGTATATAATAAAAGAACCATACATATTCGATTAAAAAAAATGTTGACATAATATACCTTTCTTTTATGTATATTCAAGTTGGTTCTTTACCATGTGTACTCAAGAGTTGCCAGAAAACCTTAATCTTTTAGCAATATCATTTAAAAAAATTATTTGATCTATTTGAAAGAAGCTGCTAGGTAGCCGGTTCTATATTATCATTATTATTTAGCGTAACAACCCATCAATTAAGGGGATGGTGTAAATGTTAATGTGTTTGCCGCTCATCTTAGAGGTTTTAGCCCCACTAGGGTCACAACCCTATTTCCTCATATGACACAAGTACTGGTTTTTCCAGGAAGCAGACTCGAGGGTGGCTCGATAAGCTACAAGCACCAAACTAAAATTGGTATAAACTAAATTTGCGCCAGATGACGTTGAATGAGAGTTCGCGTAGAAAATAAAGCCTTCCATTTATTCCCCTTTTGTAACATCTGGTAATGTTAGAATCGATATAACATCCGTTCCAGCGGTGTTAGTCGTTTAATAAACAATAATTTGTCGTACTGATGTGCAGTTATAAACCACTCCTTTGGCCTTCGTGGCTAATAACTGCGTATCAGTACTCCGAATCACTGTTTATTAAACGACTAACACCGCTGGAACGGATGTTGTTTAATAAATGAAAAATTATTGTTCTACTCATTGTATGTAGAGACAAAATCGAGAGTCATGTTAATTTAAATGTTGATTTAATCATAGGCCGAGTTCCCTTGCACTTTCCAACACGTATGGCGTATGGTGTTTATTTGATACAATATCTATATGAAGTGGAGAAATACAGGAATGGGTGGTGCTATTGTCGAGTGGTTAACGTTCTTGACCACAAGTTCAGAAGTTCCCGGTTTGAATCCTGGTCAGGGCACTAGAAATGTCAGACACACTTCTCAGTGTGTTTCCCACCCATTAAGAGATGAAACCCATAGGTAGTCTCACGTGTATCAGTGCTATACACTTGAACTGTTAAAGAACCAAGGGTTCAATTCAGAATAAAGCTATAGTCTGGTGTCCGGATTCCCTTGTATATGCATCTGTTTCTCTTTAACCTGCGCATTTTGAACAGGAGTTTTGGCAAATTCACCCTGGGAGAAGTCCGAGGGTCAGAAGGGACTTTTAAACAATCGAAGGAAAAAGAAAAATACAGGAGAAAATAGTTTTTTATCTTCTGAACCAACTTACCAAAAAATTAATCTTTAACTGAGAAATGCATCAATTCAACCAAAGTGGCTTTGAGCTTGAGAACACCGTCATTTACAAAACAATTCCTTCAGGGGGTCTTTTAATGGGGTATATGTGTCCTTCAACACAATACTTAACGCCTATCATTTGCTATATAACATCCAAATAAGAATCAACTTTTTCAATAATTGTGTCCGAAATTCATTCAGTCCGAATAAATTCTATATATAAATATGTCTGCATACGATTATTTGTCAATAGTTCTTTCTTCGTATGCTTTGAAACAAACATATTTCAATACTTACATGCCACAATGTTGCTAATTCTGAAGATATCGATGTTTCTACGAAGAAAAGAAGCCAATTTCATACGAGATTCAACAATTTTTTCTTTTTTTTTCCAAACCGGAACTACCCAAACGGCAAGGGAGATTACTCGCTATTTCTTGGTCAAGGGAAGTAAATCTGTATATCGGTAGCGTACCATTATACATAGTCCTTATCTGGCTCTTCAGAGATTTGTATTTTGTATCCAGTAAACATGTCATTTATGCATAGAGAAAATGTCAGTTATATGTTGAACTCTGGTGAGCTAAATAAGACTAACATTAAATCTATCCTGTCTGGTAAAATAGCACGTATCAAATCACTGAAGTATTTATTTTGAACCATTTGAAATATTCAGATTCGTATAACGGAAAATGATTCCAACATTTTGTGATGAATTACTAAAGAAAATCAGAAACCAATACACACACAGACTACTCTTATCTCACAATACTTGTTTTGCACCAGACGTATACATGCATATATACTATTCATACACTACACTTAATATAGAACGGAAACGTGTTAAAAGGTTCATCAACTTAATGTAAGTATGTTAGGAAGGAACTCATTCACTGCGAAATACTGACAGCTTAGTTGAAACACGGAAGTTTCCATGGTGGAAACTTAAACTGTATGTAAATTGGCTGCCCTCAATTTTACGGAACTGAAAACAGTTTTTGATTAGCTGCAAACTGATTGTGTACTAAAACTCAGCTTTCACTATTTCATGGGTAATTTTTGTGCAAACCCACCAATATGTTCCAATATTATAATATGTTCTACGCTATGTTCCATTTAAGTGATTCGTAGAATATACAATACTATTCCTACCTCTATCCTCACAAAATCGTTTGCAGTCAAATTTTTTGTAAACAAATTTTCACGATTACTGAAAAATCTCGTTATTTAAAAGTGCATCCCGACCAATGTGTCAACTTTGGCTACCTGTCAGTTTATTGCTGTAAACCAGTTTGATAACATCAAATGTAAACCAGTCTGATAATCAAAGCGCTGACGCTGGATTTGTTTGTGTATTCAAAATATGTGTCCTTTGTTTTGTTGTGACGGCTATTTCAGTCTGTAATCTTCATTAATGAAGGCTATACCAGTTGGTCATAAGATACATGTATGAACAGAATGCAACAGTTATAAATCGTATTTTGGATCGAATTGTCTCTTTTTCTATTCTCAGTACACATAGACAGCAGGGATTTTCACTGTACTCAACAAAATGTTTTCACCTACAGTTCTACTCTCCAAAATCAGACACTGATCGAGCAGCTGTAGTAGTTACGGCGCTTCGATAACACAAACGAGCAGGCAATAGCACCGATCAATAAGGGAATCAATTTATTGTGCGGACCGAGAAAGTAATAATGCCTATCTATAATACCACAATATACATTTATAGAACGAATATGGTTGAGACCAGGAAGTAACGATGTTCAAATGATTTTCTGCAGTCGAATATAATGTAAACTGCCTTCTTCTTAAAACAATCACCACCTATGAAATATAACAATCGTTTAAACACCGACATTAACGTATCCTAACTCTTGTTTTCTGCTTAAGGTTCTCACGCGTATTTCTAATGCATGTAGGAACGCAAACTAGCTCTCGCCAGGTCCGCAGAATAAACATATCAGCAATAAGGAAAGTTATAATTACGTCCCTTGCCGCGCATTGAATGAAATTTATGAATGGATGGATATAATCGTAAAAAGAGAATGTGTAAACATGCGCGTAAATATTCCTGGCTGTTCAAAATATTTCATTCTTTGAAATGAGGATAAGGGTTAGACATTTTGTTGTCACAGAAACTCTAAAACATATGTTTTCCTTCCGCACAAGGTTTAAGAAATGACCGGCGGGTTCAGAAATCGGAACTATTTCTATAGAGTGTATATGTATAGTAAATCGTCCCTTATTTTTACGCATCATTGTAAAATGAAATACATCCGCGGTTCTTATTCGAAAACAGTTTACATTAGTTATATTTACAAAATTTAGCTGATGACTTTATAACATTATATATTTAAACAATACAACTTTCATGTCTGCAATGGCCATATGGTTTCAAATGAAGAATCATAATTTGGGATTATATAATTATGCTGACTGACGTGCCGGAGCTACTTCCAGATTTGGTACTTAAGGAATAGGCTTCGGAAAACGGTATGTAAATTTGTTTGCTTCACAAACAAATAAAAATAGAAAGTGCATCAAGACCAATTAGTTAACTTTGGCTACCTGTCACTGTATTGCTCTAACGTGAAATGTCTGATTATAATAGACTGTACAGTGATACTTCCATTCAACAACAAACTGAAGTGTGATTGTAAATTGTAAAATAAAATCAAAGCGCTGAAGACGCTGGATTTGTTTGTGTATTCAAAATATATGTCCTTTGTTTTGTTGTGACGGCTATATCAGTCTATCATTTTCATTAGTGAAGGCTATACCAGTTGGTAATAAGATATGAACAGAATGTAACAGTTATTAATCGTATTTGGGATCGAATTGTCTCTGTTTCTATTCCCGGTACACATATATAGACAGCAGGGGTTTTCACTGTACTCAACAAAATGTTTCCGTAGTAACGATGTTCAAATGTTTTACAGCAGTCATTTATATGTATTTTAACAAAATAACTCATTTGATGCGTTTCAAGATAAAGAAGTCTACAGTCGAATATAGGGTTAATTGCCTTCTACTTAAAACAGTCACCACCTATGAAATATAACAAATCGTTTAAACATCGACATTAAAGTTTTCTGCTTAAGGTGCCCACGCGTAGGAACAATACATGTAGGTACGCAAACTAGCTCGCGCCAGTTCCGCAGAATAAACATATCAACAATAAGGAAAGTTATAATTACGTCCCTTGCCGCGCATTGAATGAAATTTATGAATGGATGGATATAATCGTAAAAAGAGAATGTGTAAACATGCGCGTAAATATTCCTGGCTGTTCAAAATATTTCATTCTTTAAAATGACGATTAGGGTTAGACATTTTGTTGTCACAGAAACTCCGAAACATATGTTTTCTTTCCGCACAAGGTTTAAGAAATGACCGGCGGGTTAAGAAATCAGAACTATTTCTATAGGGTGTATATTTATAATTTATCGTCCCTTATTTTTATGCATCATTGTAAAATGAAATACATCCGCGGTTCTTTTTCGAAAACAGTTTACTTTCGTTATATTTACAAAATTTAGCTGATGCTGCATGACTTTATAACATTATATATTTAAACAATACAACTTTCATGTCTGCAATGGCCATATGGTTTCAAATGAAGAATCATAATTTGGGATTATATGCTGACTGACGTGCCGGAGCTACTTTCAGATTTGGTACTTTAGGAGTAGGCTTCGGAAAACGGTATGTAAATTTGTTTGCTTCACAAACAAATAATAACGTAATGGATCCACATTACCCGATACTGAAAGATACGGTATGTTTAACCGATATCGGTGTTTATACTGGTCATACAATAACAAACTTTTCACTATAAGCTTATTAAACGTTTACATAAGCATATCAAATAATTTGACGTTTATTTTACATGGATAAAAGATAAACATATCAACTTTTTGACAATTTTAAAGCTACACAATGAACAGCGGTTTAACCCATTCTTTATCGTACCTTCCTACGACAGTCTATTTAATTTAGACATGTCATGTTAGAGCAATAAAGTGAAAGGTAGCCAAAGTTTACGAACTGGTCGGGATGCACTTTCTATATTTATCAGACTGGTTTTCATTTCGTGTTCTTAGACTGGTCTTCAGCAATAAACTGACCGTTAGCCGAAGTTATTAACTAATTGATCGGCAACGAGACTTTTAGTGATCTGTTTTGTTAGCAAACATTTTGACTGCAAACGATTTTAGGCAACTACCAAGAACTGAAACCGCGCCGGAAACAAAAGCTGTATATTCGATAGCATTGTTTGATGGTGACTGTACCGTCGACGTCTTATCGAAGTTTTTTTTGCTTGTTACGGATTAATACAACTGGATATGGAATATATCAACTCAAAGTGATACAAGTTTCACATTTTAACTCACACTTTTCGCTCGTGAAAATATATTAGTATCACTTCTCGATATCCACTCAAAACAAACAAATGTCCTCTATGTCACGGTCTTAAATCGCGGTTGTAACGATGGGTCAATCCATATCATGGAGATGAATTTGGTTCGCATCAATATGTGGCTACAGCAATCTCCTTGCAGATTACCAATGCCTCTGTTTCTTCGACACTAAGCCGATTAAAATGCTGTATTTAAAATACAAACACAACTAGATACATTTGTAATCTATATGAACATACAAAATGTTTCGATGGTATCATGTCCTTACTCTGATATAGCTTACATAAACTACATAAATGCATGTACAATGTATATTGAATGGTATGTCACTACAATTCTAAACCGTAAACTGTAAATCTGTTATATACATCTATATATTGATCTGATTGTATAAAAAATAATATCTTTTAAATAATAAACCAATCAGTCAAAGGCAGATTTATATATATTATTTGTCGTGCTTTTAAGCACACTGTATCGGCAAAACGCACTGGCTCCAATTTAACGATAATGCTCCGACTAACGTAACGAACCGGCTCCAATAAAAAATGGTTGATTTAGTAAACAAAACCCAAGTCGGTATAACAGATTCGTGTGTTTTATATGGTAAATCGCAACTTCTGAAGAAACGAATACTCTTACGGAATGCTCACTTCTTTCCTGCATGGCCGTAGCTAGTCGGCTGTTTCAGACATCGATGCCTGTGAAAGTAATGCAAGTTGAATGCAGAGGATTCAACGGAAAAAAGTGCAAAAACACACCCAAAATGCATGGATTTTGCTCAAAATTATCGAAGTTAAGGTGTTTAGCATAAAAGATTTGCACTGGCATGTAACTTTGGGTCAAATGTCGTAGGCATGTACCAACACTTTACCGATATGCCATTTTTATAGGCAAAACTTACCCATTTAAAAATACAACGATTCAGGCTCCAACTGACGATACAACGAAAATGCTTCAATTCGTGTTTCGCGGATCATTTTCAAAGACGTTTTTGAACAATTACAAATATAAAAGTAACTCTTATCGGACAAATTTATGTGTTTTCTTAGTGAAAAATTGAAAATTCAACTCAGAACTTTTAAGTATTCAAAATACTTTCCAAAATGGCAGGATTCATGGACACAGTGTTTAAAGCTGCTCGCTCTAGCAAAAACATTGACATTCTTATTCATCAGTATAAAACTAAAGGCTAGAATTAAAGAAAGCAAAAATCTAGGTACGAATTCGCAGAAATCGATTGAAAAGGTCGGTTACACGGCACCGCTACACTATATGTTATATTGAAATTTCAAAAGTGTTTGCAACGCTTTTGAATTTAGTAGCGTATTTTTCAAAATTTAGAGATGTACGTAACATGAGTTTATACTGGAGCCTTTTTATATCACCATATGTTCTAAAATACGTTATTTACATACAGTTTGAAGAAATTATTTTTTTACGAAAATCTGAGAGCGAACAGCTTTAAGGTTTTATTTGACCTAGCGTTTTGACCGCTATCAATAATCACATGCAGCTTAGACTAAAATCGAAATTGTCATCTAATGAAAATTTGGAAAGCGACGGTTGAAAAAGTATATAATTTTGCATTCGCTATTCATGCTTTATCATCTTTCTGTGAACTTGTACACGACCTCAATATAATCTATCTGAGCTTGTTTGCCTCAGTGTGCTTATTGCGATAAACTTTCTGGAATTCTCACCCAGCCAATTCGTGTTGAGTTTATTCTGGTCAAATACAAAATAGCAAAGGTACTGGCACTTGATATCTACTGAAATAGTACTGTAGACTTTAAGCCATTATTAAAAATTGCATAAAACCATTCAAAAGTAGAATATTTGTCCAATCAGTCGAGGTAGAATTTAAATTATTTTTTTAAAAAGAGTGGGTACAATTAAGGTGACATAAAACTCAACATTTTGTTCGATAAGAGATTCTCTTATGTTTGTAATTGCTAAAAAACGTCTGTGAAAATGATCCGTGAAACACGAATTGGAGCATTTTCGTTGTATCGTCAATTGGAGCCTGAATCGTTGTATTTTTAAATGGGTAAGTTTTGCCTATAAAAATAGCATATCGGTAAAGTGTTGGTACATGCTTACGACATTTGACCCAAAGTTACATGCCAGTGCAAATCTTTTATGCTAAACACCTTAACTTCGATAATTTTGAGCAAAATCCATGCATTTTGGGTGTGTTTTTGCACTTTTTTCCGTTGAATCCTCTGCATTCAACTTGCATTACTTTCACACGCATCGATGTCTGAAACAGCCGACTAGCTACGGCCATGCAGGAAAGAAGTGAGCATTCCGTAAGAGTATTCGTTTCTTCAGAAGTTGCGATTTACCATATAAAACACACGAATCTGTTATACCGACTTGGGTTTTGTTTACTAAATCAGCCATTTTTTTATTGGAGCCGGTTCGTTACGTTAGTCGGAGCATTATCGTTAAATTGGAGCCAGTGCGTTTTGCCGATACAGTGTGTTTAAGTGTGTAGGCGAGATAAAGCGTAAAGTACACTACGTCCTATATCATGTGATATTGATTAGTTGTCGCACTGCTTTACGGGTAATTGTATTCATTTTAGAGATAGAATGCGGAAGTTAGCTGTCGTTTTACGAATTAACATTTGTAAAGTAAAACTTAGAAGAATACAGGTGCATGTTATCTATGGGAAGGAATAATATTGGAAATATGACATGTAGTTACGAAATTTTGGAGATCGTATGATAAAAACAGAGTTTTAAGTGACGAAATTGATTCGTGTTTTAACATGTCCGACTCAGTCAGCGGGAAGAAACAAACTATTAGCTCTGAAGCGACGCGCCATACCAAGGGTATAGGAAGTTCTGAGCTGTCAGTGTATAAAAGTTCTGCTGAAGTAACAGTCAGAAAGAAAAGCAGTATGGAAACATCGTCAAACAAGAGTTCTGACGAATATTTCGAGTACTGTTGTGATCCTTGCAGTACCGAGGGAGAACATGTCGAAGCCCACGGATTTTGTACCGAATGTAAAGAGTACCTTTGTGTTACGTGTTTCAAAAGTCATTCCAGGAGCAAACTGTCACGGCATCATACCTTACTTGACAAGGATAACATGCCACGGAAAGCTTTCAAAACGTGTGATCCGTGTAAATCAGCGGGAGAGGAAGAGGAAGCCGCGGGATATTGTACGAACTGTAAAGAATATCTGTGTGAGGACTGTTTTAGAAGTCATTCAAGAAGTAAATTGTCGAAGCATCACGTACTGTTGGACAAAGTCAATATGCCTTTGGAGCATGAGAGTGTCCTTGCGTCTTCAGATGCTGGTATGAATATCTGCGAAAGAAGTGTTGACAATGAAGAATATACATACATCCGAAATATCAATGTATCAGCTGTCGGTGACGTGGAGGATTGTTTTATCGTAGATATGACTTTAGTTTCGGACACTAAACTGGTTCTTGCAGATTTAAAAAACAAATCCTTGAAACTCGTTGACGTCAAAAAGAGCGCGGTGGTGAATACATTGGTTTTAGACTCGGAACCATTTGGAATCACAACAGTTTCCAAGGACCAAGTAGCTGTAGCATTACCAAACAAGCATCAGATACTCTTTCTGTCAGTAAGTGAAAGTTTATCTGTGGTGCGTACTTTGAAAACAACTGGATTGTGTATAAATGTGCTGTGTATAAACAATAAGTTATATGTATCATATCAGAGGCCCGCAAAATTTGACATATTTAGGTTGACAGGTGCATTACATAAGACAATCGTTCCTGATCCTGAAATACTGAAGCATTTCACAGATCCAAGGTACATTGCAGTACGTCAAGACGAGAGTTTGATCTATGCGTCTGATTGGAGAAATAGCAAGCTCATATGTCTGAATATGGATGGACATCTGGTATCTATATATTCAGGTCAGCTTGATGTTCCACACGGTGTTACCATATCACCATTTGGTTCAGTCTACCTGTGTAGCAGAGGCCAGCACGCCGTGTACAAAATGTCGTTAGACTTGTCTGAAGCAACAGTGATACTAGGAAAAGGTGATGGTTTTGAAAGTCCACAGGCAATGTGTTTTAATCCCTGTGAACATCATCTTTATATCAGCAGTGGAAGTGAAGACACCAAATTCAGCAATTTCATCAAAATATATGAATGGAAATGATTATACTGACAGTTACAGCTACGAAAGATAATGTTAACCAATAACTTCTGTATCAAACGATTCATTTGTGTATACCATACCGTTACTGCAATTCGTTCTGGACACAATTTTCATTAAATCTAATACATTTGAGAAAAGATTCACACAATACTACCGCTTTTATTTATTAGTGTTTGACCCCATTTGCCCACAAATCGAATCGCTCAGATTTTCAAATAAACGTCTTTCTTTTTTATTAAAACTAACTACTGAAATCACTTAATTATTAAGAGTTCGCTCTTAATAGAAGGAACTTTAGCTCCGCCCACAATACATGTCGGTGGCTATGCAAAATGTCAAATGAGGTTAAACACTAAGTAAGTGAGAGTTTATTATAATAAGTCAAATTTTAACAATTAAGAAACCTCGGCCGCTCGCTATTGCTAGCTCCCTTAATACTAACTTACACTTAAAAAAATCTTTATTTCATGAAGGTTACATATCAGACATACAAGGATTTACATGTAAATCAAAATACATTGTACATCTTATTTTCATATGGCCTTTAACAATGTAAAAGAAGAATTAAAATGCAACAACAATAACACGCCTAAAGACCGTTAGTAATAGTTCTTGTTCATTCGTGTTTATCATTGTACAAAGTGGTATTACAATACGAAAGGCGGTTTAGATCCCGATCTTTTTCGTGTTAGTATCTAGTAATTATTGACACGAGGGTTGTACAGCCTATAAATGTAACCGAAGTTGTGTTTGAAAAAGTTTTCAACAATTGTTATAAATTTCCCGGCCGGTCAAAAGTGAAAATTGTCTCTCCAAAATTTTAAAATATTTTATAATTGATAAAAATGTTTGGAGAATCTATATTGTTTTTATATAGTTTAAACACTGGCACCAATGTTCAGATATATTATCCTATTCAGGAGCAATGTATAGTATTTGTTTGGTGGTTGTCAAGTTGATGGGGTAAATTGAATTGTGTAAAGGGCTTAGAACGTTTTGTTTTGTGAAACAAGCTTTAAGAACGTTTTTTTTATGTTGTTATTTAATAGCATTCATAGTCACACGGATTGTCCGGCCCTTATCTAATGTTGGTGTTATAAAATAGAGAACATTTAAGAAGATTTTTTGGTTTTTAAAAAATGAACAAAGATGAAAAATAACCATCTAGAAAACATCATAATTTTCTAGCTCAGGGAAATTCTAAATAGATTCCATTTTCATTTTCATGTAATATAACTCCTCTAGGCACACAATTCCATATATATTTTATGTTACCGTTTTCAGTTTCTAGGTTTCCGTGCCCCTGTCCAGGTGGTTGGGGTAATTATAAGTAGTGGTAGTAAAAAAAAATAGAATTTAGTAAAATTTAATATCAGAAGTTGTGTTGGGTTTGTATTGTTTGGTGTTATTTAAACTGGGTATTGTTTTTTTTGACATTTTCCATCCCGTTTTGATTTAGAATTAATATGCATTAGTGAGATATAAACCAAAATCATGTATGACTCGTATACAAAACAGAATTGACCCCTATATGGACTAATGGTATGGTCCGGTTGGATGGTATAACTCTGCATTTGGTGTTGGATAACAGTCCCAGTCATAACCCTGGAGAAGGCACATCATTAACATAGATCACACAGCCTCAAGAAGCCAAATCTGCATTTTTTTTCTATGATATACAGATGTTTCATACAATTTTAATTGAAGTTATATGTTTATCTTACCGATAATTGAAGATGAGGGAAATTAATCAGCATTAGATGCAGAAAGAATGAAGTACATTTCAACACAGATGAGTGAAGTCAACTTAACCAAAGATTTGTGAGTTCAACAGAAGGATGTAACTTAAGGTTATAGATTAAAGCTGTTTGTCAATACAGAGCTTTGCTTACCTTATTACGTCAACTTAACTAAAAATATGGGAGTTCAACATAAGGATGTAACTTGGTAAACGGACATTATCCCCTAGGACATTATCCCCTTGGCTCATTTTTGCTTAGGAGGACAATATCCCCTTGATGATTTTGTATAGGAGGACATTAGCCCTTGCTAAATTTGCGAAGGAGGACATTATCCCCTTGAGATTTTGGAAAGGAGGAAAATCCCCTTCTCCCTAGGACATTAGCCCCTTCTTACATATGTGATATGGTACCAATAATGATACCTTTAACATCCAAAATAAATGTTGATTTAATGAAAAACAAAAAAAACAGACTTGATTTTAAGAAAATCTGATACCAAAAAAAACAGTGAAAATTATTAATAATATTGAAAAAATATTAAAGTTAGGATTCACAATTTTTAGTAACATCAAAAGGAGTTTAGAATAACCGTTTTGCTGAAAATTAGTGCTGATTATGGCTTTAATGAAAATAATGTGCTAATCAATCTGTGATTAATAATAGTTTGTTTCAAAGAAGGAACATCATAGAAGTTTGGAATGACAGTTTTGGTGATATGTAATGTTAACTAATATAATGCTGATAATTAGGGTTGAAATGTTTTTTAATGAAAACAATGTGTTATTTAATCTTATAATTGTTTTAAACACAAAGTGCATTAAATTTGACAGTATTTACTCATTTCCCATATATATTATCTGGGAAAATGAATATTTAATCATAACATTCTGTAATATGGAAAAAATGTTTTCTGAAATCATGTTGCTTTGAATTGTATTTTATTATTCACATGAATGTGGTAGATAAATTTTGATATTCTCCCTATCATTAAGGATACAAAAGTGGACTTTGATCCATTAATCCATACATTTAATGTGTTAATTATGGCTATTTATAAATTAGTCTATCATAAAATAATTGTTGACTTTTGCCAACATCTGTTAAGTCTAGTCAATATTCCTGAAAAAAGTAATTAAATTGAAAAATAGTACACCAGCTCTTTGTATTTCAAATTTGTTTGTTAACACCTTTTTAACATAGACATTGTTCCTGCAAAAATCTCACACATCTACAAATTAATTAATAATTAAATTTAAAAAGAATAATTTTCAAAAGGCTATTGTCCTAGGATGAATGAGCTAATGGTTCCATATGCAAACTATAGAAGGGGCTAATGTCCTCCTTGGCAAAATCATCAAGGGGATAATGTCCTAGGGAGAAGGGGATAATGTCCTCCTTCGCAAATTTAGCAAGGGGCTTATGTCCTCTTTTGCAAAATCATCAAGGGGATATTGTCCTCCTATGCAAAAATGAGCCAAGGGGATATTGTCCTAGGGGATAATGTCCTACATTCATGTAACTTACATAGTATTGTACAATCTCAGCAATTTGAGTTGACAGTATCTACAGTTCTGCAGTCTATGCATAGTATAATATCCGCGGGTCTGCAGTAGAGTGGAAACGGATACTTACCTGCTAGGGATATCTATGGGAGGAAGAAATCGTTTGGCACCGCCTCCTGAAAGTCTGCAAGCGTTCCAGAAAGTATCGCAGACCAGAACATGTTTGGCAAGTCTATGGGAGGAAGAACTCGCGTTGGACCGCCTCCTGGAAGTCTGCGAGGCTTCTTGAAGTACCAGACAACCCATCCCATCAGTCATGATGTGAGCTATAATCAAGAACCCACGAGAAATACGATGCATGATGAAGTGTTTGAACCCTGCAGAGCAGTGAACACACACATAGCAAGTGAACAATGTAATATTCAAACAAACGCCACAAATGAAAACAAAGACGGCATGCACACGTCAATTTCAAGGCCAGTTCAGCAAGAATCACCTCCACGTGCTAGTAGCTCCAATAACAACAACTTCCCTGAAAGTGAAGATACACTCGTTAAAGGGGTAACTAGGTTATATTTAAACCACTAGATGGCGCTGGGGCAGGTTTTTTTTAATAATTTCAAACATGTTTCAGATCAGAGACCCCTTTTCTGAAATTTTGACAAAATTACAGAACTGCTATCTTTGAAATTTTTGTCAAAGGTAAACTGTGCTATTTCAAAACATTTTTTCAAGCAATCTTAATTCGTTATCCCATTCGTCTTTAGAGAAAGTTTCCGAGTATTTGTTAATTGTACCTGCTATGACCTCCAGTTCGCCTGTTGACCTTCCTTTGGCTGATTATTCAAACACATCTTTAAGGTGTCCAGGAACTTGATCTTTACTAGCCTTTTGTATAGAGGGCATCTTCTAACTACTATTGCCCGTATTAACATCTACGCTGCGAATTCTGTAAAGGTTATCTGTCTCTTCGGCATGCTCTTGTTTGGTAATGACATTTACTATTTTATCGACTTTTTCAGCTGTCCCTATGTGAGCATGTTGTCTTAACTTCAGATGGTAGTGGGTTAAGGACCCTGATCTTTGTAGTTGCTGACCTATTGATGTCAACCATGGTAGCTCCCATAACTAGGTTATATCTGTCTTTAAATCCATCTGTTGGTTCTATTACGTAATATTAAGGACGGGAACGAATATTTGAATATTCGAATATTCGCATTAGTTCCGAATATTCAAATGCAATTTTAGGATTCGAATATTCGTTCATTTTTTCGTGTTTTTTGTTTCATTTGTTTTAATGTTCGACAAAACGTTGACAAACAAACGAAAGCCTTACAATATTTCATCAATAACTAATTGCTTAATAGCCCGGTCGGTGTTTTGATAACACGTGTCATAATTGCAAATTGCGGATCCTAAATTGCAAACAGTTTTTCAGTTTGTTGTTTTAGTAATTCACACGTGGAGTCATTATTTAGCGCCTTTATTTCATGTTTTGTAGGGTGCGAATCTTAATGTATTATTCAAAAAATTAGCCCCAAATTCGGCGATGTAACTCAAGTCTGTCGGCTGTAACAGATAAACGTCATAGCTTTTAATTAAAAAAACAATCATGTTCGATTACTCAGTTGAAACACAATAAAAAATCATTACTCAAAGAAATGCAACCAATGGTATTTTGAAGAAAGAATGATGCGCACTGAATCCACTTTCCGATTTATTTACTTTACTAACGATCAGATTTGACAACGATATATATCAAAATGTAGTCGTAATATTAAAGACAAGATAGAACCAATAAAATTCAAACGTAAATATTAATTTTATCTATGAAAATTATCATTTCATTTTTATTTACTAAGACAATGTTTTAAATCCCTAAATGTTGAGAATAATGAATTTAAGTGACAATTTCCCGAATAGTTATTTTAAATTAGTAATTGGCGAACTATACATAATTTCGGATTAATACTTTTCGGAAAGTAAAACATTCAGAAATATTCTTTGCGGACAAACCATTGAATGCAGGCCGTGTTGCCAAAGTTTTCCAGTATGTCTGCAAAAGAACGAATTATCACGGTGACTAATCACGTGATCATAATACGTGATTTTGTTTGTCCGCAAAGAAAATTTTATACACAAAACTTCGTCGGCTGAAATCTTCAAGTAAGCGTAAGTTTTTCATTTCTCAACTGATTTCTGTCCGATATGTCGCAGGCAAAGGAGAAAATAGTACTCTGCTCCCGGTTGAAACTAGTTTCGTTGAAGTAATTCGTTCTTTTGCAAACATTCTGGAAAACCTTAGCAACACTGCTTGAATTCATGGTTTGTCCGCAAAGATGATTTCATTTTCAATAGTTTAATAGAAGTAATCCACTTTTAGTGCTATGGATACAAAACGAAACCTATTCAATTGTCATTGAACTGCAAATAAACACATTTCAGACCAACTCAGTGCCTCAGAAAAAGTGAAAACAGTCTGTTTGTACATACTACGTTAATTCACAAAGATAAAACGTGTAATACTAATCCGCAAGGCTCTTGTTTCATTCAGGAGAATGGAAAGTCAAAAGACGGGCGAACAACACTTGCAGGAAAGGTTTCCGCTACAAAAGCGTGTGTAGACACAATGTTGTGCACGCTTTGTGTGCAAAACCCCAGGCCAGAATGAATGAGTGATTTGTACCAAACATAGTTGTGCATGCTGTAGGCGGGTTTCGAACGTATTATTTTTCACAGAGATATGGCCCTTAGTTTCTTTTTTTAATACGGTTCACAGGAAGATATTTCAACGCGATTCATCTCCAAACTTCTGACCAGAATTGATGAGAGTTCACAGGAGAAATTTGTACCTACCTGTACATGTCCTCGTCAGGTTTCGTGCGGATTATTTTTCACAGAGTTATTTGTATGACCCTTTGTTTTCCCTCATATGGTGTAGACAGACTTCATTTTTAAAATCCTTGGCCAGAATTGAATAAATCCTCACAGGAGTGACTGGTCATTAGCTTTGTTGTGTACGCATTTCAAAGCATTATACTATTCCTATAATATTAGGTTCATGTCATGTGTCCAAGCGGTGTACGGGGATATCATTTACATTCAGTGATAGTTTTATACTCGCTAATAAAGTCTTGCGACAAGGCATATAATTCTGAATGTCTCTAGATCGGCTAAATTTATTTTGCTTATTTATATATCAAATGAAAGAATAATTTGAACCTGCCGTCTGAAATCAGTTTTGTGGGATTTTCGGCTACTGAATAACTGGTTGTTTTAAGGCTATAAATGACGTAGGGGGTGTCTCTCAAAAAGTCAGAAATATGAAGGCGATTTTGACGTAATCATTTCCAACAACCTTTCATTCGATTTTATTACAGTTGTTATGAAAAAAGAATTTATTGAATCATTGATCGACTGTCTCCATCCTTAAAAGGTCAGAATATCCGCCAAACCGCCATTGTTCTGACATTTAAATGACGACCCCAACGCCATTTAGGCCTTAAAACAACCAATTATTCAATCGATAATCCCACAAAACTGATATCAGTAGGCATGTTTAAAATTGATATATGAATATACGAAATACATTCAGCAGTTCTATTAACATTCAGAGTTATACGCCTGGTCGAAAGACGTTTTTTACCGAGAATAGTTTAAATCGTCCAATGAAGGAACTCATCAGAAGTCTTTTAGACATCGGTAAGCACATTTTAGGGTAAACTGGGGGCTTTTATGGTTCATTTATTGGATACATGGTGAACTGTCAACTGTTCTAATTATTGTATTATTTATTTCGGTTATTCAATAGTGGTCATCTCCCTGCTGTTTGTTTAATCCACGAAGGTTTTTCAGATAAACGACTTACTCATATGAATTCAGCTCAATATTTACAATAATATGCCTTACACACAGAGCAGGAAAACATAAGAACAAAACTCACGTTTTATAATTATATTTATTATTATCTTTTTAAGTAACAAAAAGTGTACGGATTGAAAGAGAATAATTCAATTTAGAAATGATGAATCGCCTTCTGTGATTTAAAGGGAATTTAATCACAAGTATGAATAAACATGTATAGTAATTACATCATTATCTAGTTACGACGAATAACCTAAGTGACTAAACATGAATTACAAAACATTAAAGTTCCTATTTCGATGTAATATAACGTTGATATTGATATGTTTTCTGTCCGGGTCTCGCGTTAACTTTGAACTAACATGTATCATACACGATTACGATATGTTGTTTATTCAAAAACAAATCATGGTCATGTTAGAGTACATTTCAATAATCAAGACTTTCTTGTGGTAAATCTTCTTCAGTAGTCTCCTTGACGCTCACATGCGCAGAAATTTAGCACCTAGGGCTTAGGGCTTAAATATGCGCTACCAGTATATGTCAAACGATAAACCGCAAACAGTTATCGTACTAAGGGAGTATTGTCATCAAATCTTTTAGAAGGACACATTGGAGTGTTCTAAAATAGTTTGACCTATAGATATGGGCAAATGGTTATTGGTTTGTTGGAATGAAGAAAGGGGACGTAACTCTCGAAGTTGACAATCCCTGTCTTCCTCATTCCTTCATGGGATCAGCGTGTTTCTTTGCTTTACGAACCTCTACCTAGGTTCTCCGTGAACGACACCTTAAGGTCTTATTTTGTATGTAAATCTATCTTTAATTCAATCTTTTCCTTCTCTGACCTTTTAAATCGCTTCCTGCAATTGTAATTTTAGATCCACATACATGTAACAGCATACGTTAGGGTGCTGCTCAACTATGCTAAATACTTTAATTGTGAAACCTAAAAGCTAACAAAACAGAACTGAAGAAGTATTTATGTACCAATTGGTTGAATAATTCCTTAGACTGAAAATGAATAGCACCACTTAATACTACCATTTGGTGACTTTTCAAGGCTTTGACAATGCACTTAACAACTGCTGACGTGCCTTTAACAGTTAAAAGTTAAAGTCAACTTCCTTATCAGAAGCTTGTCCTTGCAGTTATCATGTAGAACATGTATGATTTCAATTCAGGAATTTTCTCATTTTTCAGTTAGTTTTTATAATCCCGGCCGACCGTGTGAGCTGCCAAGATTCCTGACATGCACAGGTTAAAGAGACAGATGCAGATACAAGGGATCCTAGCTCTTTTACGAATAAAGCCCTTGGTTCTTTTATTTGCCCGGTGTATAGCACCGATGTACGTGAGACTACATCTGTGTTTCTAAGCTCATCTCTAGATGGATGGGAACCACTGAAAGGCGTTTCTGCGATTCGAACCGGGCACCTCCGAATTGGTAGTCCAGAGTGTTAACCACTCGACCACCGCGCAACCCTTTTTACAGGAATATTAAATTTTGATATTTAGTTAATATTTTAGTATTTCCATTGTTTATTCTTTGTGAAATGATTAATGTAGTCAAAGATGTTGAAATGAGCATGGTTCGAATAAGATTGGAATACATGGACTGCAACACTGATAATTGGTACGATAGAAACGGAAGTAACTTCTTAATTTGTGACAAATATTGACATTATGTTATTATCTTTCTTGACAAAACGGCTTATTTACTTCTAAGCAGGTATGGTTTCTGTTTACAATGGAAAAATATAGATTTTCCGTAATCTATGCACTTATAACATATAAAGATGAAAAAGCACTAAGCAGCTAACATGCACTAGTTGCTGTTGGATAAAGTCTTTGGAACCGTCTCCGCACTCATCTCTTACACAAACACTCAATGGTTCCAAAACAAAAGGCAAAATGGTTGTTTACACTTTAACATAAGATAAGGAAAAACACTTAAAAGTAAAATGAACACCATTTGCGATTATATAAAAACTCTGTTTGGTTATATCTTATGTATTGCAATAGTATGCCATTTAGTAAACTACTGTAGTTTTGAACCACAACAACAGCAACCTCATGACTCGTTTATCCAAATTAGGTCAAATCCTTTCATTGTGAAATGTCGGGAGGATTTTCCAATTATTCCGAGTCATTTTTGAGTGGCAAATACAACTCAAATCCCCCAATAAGCTGGCGAAAAGTGTCCAAGTCCGTGTTGTTGCCAGTGTCGGTCATTTTGTTTTTTAATTTTGCAGACAAACCCGGCGTCAATGCTCTCATCGATTATAAATCCAAATGAATCGTTTAGAAAGCAAACGGATACATTTTGTCATAAAATCTTTATTTAGACAATATTTACTTGACACACAAGTAAAGATATTTTTATATTTGGTTAAAATTCACGCCGTATCGAAAACGTGTAGCCGGTGTAAACAACAATATGACCCACTTTTATGAATAAAAAAGTAGCCCGTCATGAATATTTATGAGAATCTATGAATACGTACCTGCTTCATCGTGTTGTGAAAAGCGGGCGCTGGGGCAGAAATAACCAATCAGAAAAGAGATTTTGTGTCACCGGCCCGATTCTTGATAATTTAAGATGCTACAACATTGTTGCTACACTGACAAAGAAATTCATAATTTAAAGCAAGACCCATGTGTTTCCTTTAAAATGTGAAGCCTTTTTGTAGCAACGGTAAAATATGAGAACGTTTAGTTCAAATGTACAGTACTTGAGTACTTGAATGTCATTATATTTGACCCCAGTTAAAAGACTGATTTCTTATCTTAAAGAGTCACGTAAAAGCTTATTAAATGTGTGCGTGAGTGTTGATCTAGCTGCCATGAATATACAAGGTACGTTTTTGTTAAAGATACAACTATGTTTTGTTTTCCTTAAAATTTTACTAAGGTTTTCGCACGTCATGCCACAACAAAGCTGACAATCTTATAACTTACACATGAATGTTGGGTTCAATTTTATTGTACTCCTTGACCACATCACTTTAAACCTTTATATGAACTGTGCGAAAAACAACATGCCTGGATATGATCTATATATACTAAAGCGACATGCATTGCCATATCTATATCGACTTGAATATGATCTATGTATGCTAAAACGACATGTCTGGATAGGATCTATATAGACTAAAGCGACATGCATGTGTATGATCTATATAGACTAAATCGACATGCCTGCGTATGATCTATATAGACTAAAGCGACATGCCTGGGTATGATCTGTTTATACTAAAGAGACATGCCTTGGTATGATCTATATACTGAAGCGACAAACCAGGGTATGAAGTATACAAAAGCGATATGCCTTGGAATGAACTATGCAAAACTAACATGCCTGGGTATAAACTAGGTCAAAGCAACATGCCCAGGCATGAACAAGGCTAAAGCAATGGTCAAGGGAACGCCAAAGATTTAATATAGGTTTTACACAAGTCATGCTATGAACCAATCTAAAGCCTTACTCTTCTAATATGCAGGGTTGTTTGACATTGTTTTACATAATATAAAGGGTAAAAATTAGTTTTACGTGTTACCAGGGCAAAATCTATTACTGGCTATTATTTTATAGGTGGGAGTATTCTCAGGATAGTTTGCCATTCTTACACTTCTAACCCGGGTATGAAGTCATGTCGGCCCTTGTGGTAAAGCAGTTTGGCAGGCAGTTCATATATTTATCAAGGCCAAGAGATTATGAGCTTCTTTGAAAATATTTGAATTTTTGAACAATTTCAATGATGTAAAATCCTGTGACTAATGGAAAAGAAAACAAACTCTTCCGTCAGACACACTGAGCAATGAACCGATAAAACTTTTATATAGATATCAATAGAATCGTGATAACTTTCTGCCGTTTATAAGCACAAAATATCTATTGTTATAAAAAGTTTGTACTCTCTTAAAATCATTTCATATTCTAACTTTGTAAAAGTTTTTAAAGATATTTGAAGAGTAAGTAGGTCCTTTTTAACATTTAAATTAACCCCTATTACTTTATATTGAGTCCGTATTTGTATTTCGGCAATTTTCGCGGGTTTCCAATCTAAAGCCAGTGTTTGTATGTCATTTGTGCATTAAATGCCTGGCAGTTTTTATTTTTGAAAATGTGCCATTACTTATCAATACATTTATTTCAGATGAATGTGTTTAGGTCGCTCTATGTACATATTAATTAGTATTTAGTTTTTAAAAATGTATCTAGAAAACAATAGTTATTAATTAGTAATTGGCGAACTATGCATAATTTCGGATTAATACTTTTCGGAAAGTAAAACATTCAGAAAAATTAAACAATTTGATTCGAATATTCGAATGTATTCGAATAGTCTATACGAATATTTGAATACTAATTATAGCATTCGTTCCCATCCTTAATATTTACTTTTTTATCCGTCCTTCAGTCAGATGGGTACTCATCTCAAAGTATGATTATAAAATTGATATGAAATGATTTACAGTAGATACAACTTCATGTAGCATTTAATTATGAAATAACATCCGTTCCAGCGGTGTTAGTCGTTTAATAAACAATGATTTGGAGTACTGATATGCAGTAATTAGCCATGAAGGCCGAAGGCCTGAGTGGTTAATAACTGCGCATCAGTACGACAAATCATTGTTTATTAGACGATAACAACGCTGAAAAGGATGTAATTTCGATTCTAACATGACCAGATACTACAAGAGCTGTCCCTCACAAGTGACGAATGCCCCCGAAAGAGGTGCCTCACAGTCTGTGTCCTCTCCATGTGCTCAATAAATGTGCTATGTAATTTTAAAATCCTTCCATGCATGACAGAGTAACCATGCATACAGTTTTCCATTACTTTAAACACTAAGTGTGACCTTGACCTTTGAGGTAGGGACTTGGGTCTTGCACGCGACACATCCGCTTGATGTGCTAGACATTTGTGCCAAGTTATTTTAAAATCCTTCAAAGCATGATAAAGTTATAGTCCGGACACAAATGTATGCATATATACTGGATTCCATTACCTATAAACTCTAAGTGTGACCTTGACCTTTGTGGTAGGGATGTGGGTCTTGCACGCGACACGTCATCTTGATGTGCTAGACATTTGTGCCAAATTATTTTAAAATCCTTCAATGCATGACAGAGTTACAGTCCGGACACGAATGTGTGCATATATGCATATATAGAGGAATCTATTACCTTCAACCTCTAAGTGTGACCTTGACCTTTGAGCTAGGGACGTGGGTCTTGCACGCGACACGTCGTCTTGATGTGCTAGACATTTGTGCCAAATCATTTTAAAATCCTTCAATGCATGACAAAGTTACAGTCCGGACACGAATGTGTGCATATATGCATATATAGAGGAATCCGTTACCTTCAAACTCTAAGTTTGACCTTGACCTTTGAGCTAGGGACGTGGGTCTTGCACGCGACACGTCATCTTGATGTGCTAGACATTTGTGCCAAGTTATTTTAAAATCCTTCAATGCATGACAAAGTTACAGTCCGGACACGAATGTGTGCATATATGCATATATAGAGGAATCCATTACATGTACCTTGAAACTCTAAGTATGACCTTGACCTTTGAGCTAGGGACGTGGGTCTTGTACGCGACACGTCGTCTTGATGTGCTAGACATTTGTGCCAAGTTATTTTAAAATCCTTCAATGCATGACAAAGTTACAGTCCGGACACGAATGTGTGCATATATAGAGGATTCCATAACCTACATACTCCAAGTGTGACCTTGACCTTTGAGGTAGGGATGTGGGTCTTGCACGCGACACGTCGTCTTGATGTGCTAGACATGTGTGCCAAGTTATTTTAAAATCCTTCAATGCATGACAGAGTTACAGTCCGGACACGAATTGTAAGTGGGGACGCACAGACGGACGGACGGATAGACAGACGGACAGACGGACGGTGCGATTTTAATATGCCTCCCTTCGGGGCATAAAAAGTGAATAAATGCAAAGCGTTATTTTCTACGCGAACGCTCATTTAACGTCATGCGGCACTATATGACGTCATGTTTACAGCACATCGGTTCCCGCGTTGCTTAGGTTTAATATAACATATTTTTTTCTACTCTTTGTATATAGAGACAAAATCGTGAGTCATGTTAGAATTGTGTGTCCAGTTGCAAGGGTTATAACATTTCTTTAAGAGAAAAGGTAATTTCAGCATATTTATCATTATTTATAAACGATTACATACACCAAACAATTTTAGTAAGTTGTAAAGTCACAAATGTCTTGAAGTTTTGGCCGAGGGCTGTACATTTCGAACTCCGTAGATAATTTAACTGTAAAATGTTCTGATTACAACTGTAGAACTGCTATGGAAAAGTAATGCAAGATAGATCAGATGAAGCTGCTGTTAGAATGTAGCAATTAAACTATTGCAGAAAAGTTTTTTTTTCACGGACTCTTGTTTTAGAAATTACTGCGCTGTTAATGTCAGCTTGCGCTGATTACTGAAGATAATCATATGCATATCACGGAACTGTACGGATAATTAAGCAAACATCATGTCAAGTTTCTAAAAGACATGTTATTAAATGGATGCTAAAATGTCGATATTATCCGTGTCTTACATCGTCTAAACAACTAGTAGATGGAAATAAACGTGTTCGCCAGATCACAACGACATAGGTTAATTTGTTTTATCGATTTCTATGATATAGGCAAATCCATAGTTAAAGATGTTAGACATGATTTTGCCATGTCATAAATCGCTCTCGTACAATCGTATTTTTTCGCCCGTATTTCCTTTCTTTCCGACTTTTTCTTGCGTTCAGTTCAAAGTCTACATCCGAAAAAAATTGTTCGCGTATGTACATAATTCTGATATCTAGTATAGACTGAATTTGACCTTGAGCTACGACCTTTATATTTTCCTCATTTTTTCATGTTGTTTTACAATAAGCTATACGTACATTCACGGCTCAGTGCTCGAACTCGGACTATAGAGGGTTACACTTTATCCCCGCGTTAACTCAAATGTAAATTTAATCTATTCTTCTTACAATATTTTTTTAAAGTTGCTTTCCCTATTTGCAGCAAGTTTGTTGGTGTTGTTGGCAAGCGTTCTTGGCGATGTGTTGTCAGTAAAGCGTAAGTCTTTATGTTACATCGTGTTTATCGTGTCAGTTATATAATTTTCCTTGAAAAGATGTTTACTAGTTTCTATTATATAAAATAATAATTACATCTGGTGATGTATGAATTTAACGCCGGTTTCAACCATTTTTCTGTTATTTTTACGGGCGGAAAGTTTACCTAAATATCGTTCCAGGGAAGAACCAGTACTTGATTCCTATCCTCCGTAAGAAACGGCCAATTTTCTCACACCAAGATGCATGGTCAGTAGCAGGGCTCAAACCAATGACCCTCTTAAATTTAAAACAAAATATACACAGCATAAAAAAGATTAATCGTAGAGATTGTATGACAATACAATGTGTTTTTACTTAAGGAGAAGGCAAGTCAAGGGCAGAGGGATATTGTTTTGGCGTTGTCCGTCCACCTGTCTGTCTGAGTGCACATTCTTTCATTCCGTGGTCATTGTTCAACCTAAAGTTTGGGGTTAGGGTGTATACGGTGGTCATTTACATTCACTTAGCATTATAGCTAAGTGGTAACTACGAGTCTGAAAAATGCAATGGAAAATACCACCTAAGGGTGGAAATGAGCGGTCGTCCGTCTGTCCGTCCGGAGTCATAACTCAAGAACTAATGGATAGAATTTCAAAAATAAGTATACAATAGCATAATGCCGCGGCGCACACGTAACTGTCGTCAAGATTGGATCAGTATCTCTAGAGTTATTGCCCTTTAATAGTTATTTTCGTCAATATTCAATACAAAAATATTAAAATTCTATTTCTCTGAAACTGGCTATCAAAACTAAATTGTAATTGGTTCAAATAAATTATGATCACTCTTTCTAATATCCTCCCCATACACTCCCGAATTCTTTAAGAAACGAGGCCCCTAAAGGGGGTGCAGCGCTTTTCATAAATGTTCTATTAAGAGAGGCGTGTCTAATAGTGAGCTTCATTTGCATATTAATTAAATCTTAGATTTCGCATTGCTCTGCTAGTTTTATCCTATTTAAAAAATCATTTCAATAATGTGTTCGTATTAAAAGGCTCTTCAATTAAAGAGCTACATGTACATAGTTATATTTTGAATTGCGTTGCCCTTTAAGAACTATCAGTGTCAAACACATTGTTCCGTTTTATTCAGTGTCTTTTTTTTAGCTCACCAGAGCACAAAGAGCTGAAGTTGAGCTATTTTGATCGCCTGGTGTTCGTCGTCTGTTTGTCTGTTTGTCTTTCTGTCATCTGCCGTCCACACTTAACCTTGTGTATGCGTTAGAGGTTGCATTTGTCACTGAATCTTCATGAAACTTAGTCAGAATGACTCCCTTGGTAAAATCTAGGTCAAGTTCGAATATGGGTCATCTGGGTTTAAAAACTAGGTCATGGGGTCAAATCATAGAAAACCTTGTGTATGCTAAAGAGGTTGCATTCTTCATTGGATCTTCCTGAAACTTGGTCAGAATGACTGCCTTGATAAAATCTAGGTCAAGTTTTAATATGGGTCATCTCAGGTTAAAAACTAGGTCCCTCGGTTAAATCATAGAAAAACTTTGTGTATTCAATAAAGGTTGCATTTATCATTTGATCTTCAAGAAACTTGGTCAGAATGATTAACTTGATGATATCTAGGTCGAGTTTGAATGTATGTTATCTAGAGTCAAAAACTAGGTCACAGGGTCAAACCATAGAAAAACCTTGCTAATGCAATAGAGGTTGTATTTTTCATTGAATCTTCATGAAACTTGGTCAGAATGACTATCTTTATAAATTCTAGTTTGAGTTTGCATATGGGTTATCTGGGGTCAAAAACTAGGTCAAAGGGTCAAATCATAGAAAAACCTTGTATATGCAATGAGGAACCTTAGTCAGTTATCTCCCATTAATACTCTCTGCATGCAGTTAGGTCCTTTCATTTGGATTACTCTGCTTTTTTCGCTGTTTTCTTTGTTCCACATAATGAAATTTAAGGCAAAATATTGCTAATCATGATAATATCTTTAAATGATGCGTTTAGTTACACGTTCTATTATCACCCCAGTGTCTAATTTTTTACAGTCCTTGCATTTTAATCAACACATGTGTGAGATTATTCGCACATAATAATTGGTATTTCTCTATGTGGAACAGCGATAAAGTCAGAGGATTCCAACTAGATAGGACCTACTTGCAAATTGGGATACCTTGGACTGGGAGATAATTTCTTTTCCACTAAAGGTTCTCATAGAGGTTGCATTTTTCATTGGATCTTCATCAAACTCAGTCAGAATGACAGCCTTGATAAAATCTAGGTCGAGTATGAATATGGGTCATATGGGGTAAAAAAACTAGGTCACGGAGTAAAATCATAGAAAAAACTTGTGTATGCAATAGAGGCTGCATTTTTCATTGGATCTTCATGAAACTTATTCAGTATAATTGTTTAATGAAATTTAGGTCGAGATTAAATATGGGTCATCTTAGGTAAACAATTAGGTCACCTGGTTAAAAACCTTGTGTATGCCATACATGTGACATTTACAACCCATTCATCATGGAAATTGGATAGAATGTCTGTGTGGATCACCTGGGATTAAAAACTAGGTCACCAGGTCTATTCAGAGGAAAGCCTTGTTGGTACTCTAGAAGACACATTTTATAGCCAATCATCATATAAATTGGTCTAAAGGTTTGTCTAGTCAATGTCAAACAGAATGTTTGTGTTTATGATATATAGTTTAGGATTGAAGTTTAGTCACATATGGTCATAAGTAGGTCTCAGGTGAGCGATATAGGGCCATCTTGGCCCTCTTGTTTATATTACAGATAATTGTCACCAGTACCCAGAGTATAACAGTAAGTAACTTCAAACGTTGCAACTTATATTTTAATGCAAATTCACTTTCAACTAAGATAGTGACCGGATTTAGTGAATGCGACACTTAAAGCACTTCAATTCGTCGGCTTTACTTCCTTAAAACTGCTCGCTCTAACATTTTGATAAATTATTAAAGTTCTTCTAACTCTCTGAAAATTACATGTTTTAAAAAGAATAGCCAAATAAAGATGTTCCAGTACAAATAGCTGTAAAGTAGATCTGTATATTTGAAAAAACAAAGCGTTACAAACGCTTTTGAAAACCCCAATATAACCACAAAGCGTGGCGGTGGCGTTAAACCAAATCTACCAACATTTTCAATGGATTTTTTGCAAATTGCTACCTAGATCTTTACCTATGTTCTTAATTATAGTCTTGATGTTTTATATTTTAGCATATCATTTTTGAAAATTTTCTTTTTTCACCTGGAACTGTGAAGGAGCAGCTTTAATATCATTACCGCTACAACGCATGCAAATAATTATCAGCTTTAATTTCTGTTGCAATGCAAAATAACAATGTAATTTCAAGACATTAGGCTGTATGCTTGATCATAGAAAAATAGGGAGGTTTTGTATACAGATACAGTTAAGTCGAAACCCACATGAAAAATATACTTTTATCTGTGTAACTGATCTGGCAATTTCAAATAATTTTATTTTACGAAAGATTATATTTTCTTATACATTTGTTTTTTTCAGCCCTGAATAATTTGATCAATCACGATGAATGCATTAACATAGATTCAGGTAATTATTTCATTTGACTTTCTTACGACATATCACGCAAAGTGCTTATAGATAACATTGCCAATTAGAAACGGCACAACATAGTTTAAAGGGACATACTTGTACTCTATAACTGATGTCAAGCTAAATAACCCCAAACACATAAATAATAGAATATTCGGAAGTATCATAACTTAGCCTAAAAGTTTAAGCTATGCATTGAAATCATTATAGATCAAATCAGCGTTTTAAAATATGTTTCAGTACCGTAAACCATTCAATAATTTATGTAAAGTTGTTGTTGTATTAATGGGTGGATAGCGATTTATTTCAGAAGGCCTCTATGTCGATTTTTGTGCTAAAATGGGGAATTTTTCGATGTATGTTTAAAAATGTATTTATTTATTATTTTGCGTTCATTGAACACATTATCCATGTCTCGAGAATATAATCTGCTAGATGTAGGGAGTGCTCCTTTAAAGACATTTCGATTTTGGAACTGTAAAAACGCTATCAAACCGTCGCAAATTTAAATGACGTAACCAATCAAAATCGACGTTACATCGTTAGTGCGTTAAAATATAGGGTTACAATATAACTGTTTTTTTTCATACTTGCTACCGTATATATGGTTTTAAATGGTCGGACCTATTTTTAATGGCGACGGCATTTGCCGGAGTAGTTAAAACTGTTTGCGACCATTTTGTTAAATTAAAAAAAAGTACTTTTAAATGAATTCTTAGTCTTATCAATGTGATATTCGTTTACCATTTTATTAATTGTATCATTTTGTGAAAATATGTATTATGTCATGCCTTTTACATGTCGAAATTAATTAAAACAATATCCCGGCAACCTAATTATAATTTCACAGAAACAGAATGTATTGAAATAATTAGAACACCTTGTTTAAATAAGACATGCAGACTATTTGTGCAAATAGTACTGTATTCTATCTAAATGTCGAGAATAAATACCGTTTGCATCGTTCAAAGAAAATTTACTTGTAAGAATTATAGGTTAAATGACGTTTGACATATAGTCTAAAGGAGAGAGATTTCAAGCGGAAATTTTTAGCCCACAAAATCCTTACGAAAGAGAAGACGTATGTTATGGGTTTTTTTGTTTGTTTTAGTTTTCGAACTGCTCGCTGACCTGGAAATAAAAGATCCGTCGGGTGTATGTAGAGTGCACGTGGTTATCCTATTATCAGGTGATGCATAAAACACCAAGTTTAAAAAGTAACATCCTTAAACTGGATGCTAAAAATCACCTCCATTTTCAATTTATAATTTATAGTAGTTAATGTACATCAGCTTTATGAATATAATGTTCAGCTAATGTTTCATGAACACGCAGCTGCGGAAAGGCTGAAACCTTCCTTTCATATTTTTGTCGTTTCGTAACAAAAAGGGGCTAATACTAACAACGCATGTATTTGAAAGAGCACTATGTTACGTTACCAATACTTAGTTGAGTACAGAACGAAAATTTATATCACTCTTAACAGGTCACTTCGGATTTCACGCTACAACACCAAACTACTGTCAGTGTCGGGGAGCCAACAGGCTCCAAGAGTATCACAGGGGTATCGGAGATGGTAAACATGAGTTATTTCCTTCATTTCCTTGTTATATTACAACAGTCTTTCTTCGAGACATATTGGTGCCCCACAATTATATATGCTTAATAAGTATAGGTTATAGGCCTATATTACAAGAAATATCACATGTATTGCTAGGTTAGCGACCCGCAGTAATAAGTTTTATATTTCCTGTAATACGGACCTGTAACCGGCTTACAGGTTGCCCAGCCTACATACAAGTGTAGCATTAAAATATACACGTATAGAGATTTAGGGCGGAGCATATTTTTGTGATGTCACACTCCTACTTATTGGAAAACTAAGTGGAATATCTATTTTCCTATTGCATATACTGAGTAATTATGCAAATTTCATATTGATTTTTGAATTGCAGCATTTGATTGGATAAGAAAGTAGTTCCAAATAAGGCAACATGTAGCGGTTTCATTTCTGGATTGTAGAGTTTTGTCTTGATTCACTGCTTTGTAAGGGTCTTGAATAGTTCATTGAAACTCTTTCAATAGTCTGTGTACTTTTCTTATAGGAGTATCTGACGACAGGGGCACGTGTTTCCGTACTGATTCAGCCTACAGAGGTGAGTGAGATACATGTAACAGATAGAAAACGTTTGGTTTCCATTTTGAAACAGTCGGATCTGGTTGTTGTTTTCGTTTATAAGATTCGACTGTTTCATATTGGAAAACTAACGTTTTCCATCAGTTGATAAAATATTCGAAATAGCTTTCATAATTTCTATTTAAGATACTGATGATTTTAATGATGTTGATGTTTAGTACCTAGATTGATTAATTGAAAAACGTAAACTGATTAATTAAAAACAATTCTTTGACATTACACTGCAACATTTTACGGAATCTACAAATTAATAGTAACAGTAAGTAACCTTGCATTTCCTCCATACATCTGATGAAACGCACTGCAATTCCCAGCCATATTCTCATAATACATAACACTACAGATAATGGTAAAAAGAAGTCTATCTTTGTTTGTAGGACGGAGTTGCTTTGAATATATTTCAGACTTATACCACCAGTTTTTCCAGTCTGACCAAAACCACCACTCACCAGCCTGCAGGACCCATCATTCGTGTACGGTTTATTTGATAATTTGCATCAATAAGTCATTAAAGGAGTTGATTTCAGTTGTGTATAAGAGCAGGTATATAGTTTTGTACGTGGCTAACGGGCTGAACTAAATCAAGCAATTGTAACTGTGTCAATACATTCATACGATTATAACATTTGCCGGATAGCAAATAAATTTCTTTAATATGGTCTTTATTTGTTGTCTAGGACCAACAGATTTCATGGTCGTAAGAAAACAAATAATTGACAACTCACCTCGAAATATATTCTGACTTACTTGTATAATGAAGCATATTCAACAAAGAAAATCTCCGAAAAGACTTGTTTGCTACGTCATATATTTAAAATTTAATTAAAACCATTTTCTTGTTTCACGCAGTTTGCTTTTGGATAAACTTTCACTATAATTATGTGGAAAGGAAATGGCCCATTTTTAACTAACTGTTATACCAGTAAAAATGGTCGATAGCAGGCCTCGAATCATTGACCCTCAATCAATAAGTTACAGTGATGTCAGGTCAGCGACTACACCTGCTCGACCATGGCAGCTGGCTATACCTGTAAAGTACTTAAATATAGTTAGTTCATCCGGTAAGTATCTAGACATCTGTCACTTTATCAAATGTAAACTTCAGAACATTAATGGACGTTTCATTTTAGTATGGAGAACATTAAAACAAGTACACAAGGCAGATCTTGGTAACGGCAACAACTGCCAAAAAGATATTGTATTTCATCTTAAATGTGAGTATTTTTTATATGAAATATACATACAATAAGACATTTGCAATAAAATCTGGGCAGTCATTAAAATGTATAAATACGGGGAGTTTCGTCGTTACTTTACTTTCTTTTTCATTTTTTTGATATGCTCCTAATGGCAATTTTTCAGAATTGTATACCTTTTGATTTAAAATTTGTTCACAAGCTGTTATAATATGGAAAAAAATCAAGGTTACCGTAATAATAGTTTAAACATTTATCGACATGTTTCGGCCGTATAAACAAATATGACGTCACATCCGTAAGACGGACGCAAACGTAAACGTGCACAATAGCGCATAAACGTTTTGAATATTTTTAACTATAGATATGGATCAAGCAAAGATGCAGCGGTTTAAGTTACAAAATATCATTAAATACATGTTTTAGTATTAAAACCAACATATCCATATTTAATAGAAAAGTACACAAAGCTGTTATAATGCCAAAACATATTTTGTGTAAATTAAGCACCGGTAACATACGAAAAAGAAGTACGCTTTTTCTTGAAGTGGATGTTTGCATTAAAAAGCTTACTGAAGTAAGCTGCTAGTTGGTAACAAAATCAATTTTTTTTTCAGACGCTTTCGAACACCACTCGGACAAATGTAGATGTTCAAGTAAGAAGATTGCTGTACTTTTCTCATACACTTGTTCCACCATTCGTCATAACCTCTTATTTCAGCATAGTCCTTAGTCACTATGTACGAATGTCTGCAAGGCTTATGATCTGCTCTTACCACTTAAGTGGCAATACATGCATTTATGGCTGTATGACTCTTGCCGCCCAAGATCAAACTGCGCCATTTTTCTTACAGATAAGATACATTGTACTAGTTTTCACATTCTGATGTATCATTCTAAAATTTCGCTACGGCCCTTAAGTAAATCCCAACATATGCATGCTAATCAATTTCATGCAGTCAAATAAAGGACAAAGATAAACAAAATCAGATATAATCTGATTTTACCATATATGTTCGAATATATCATTTACCGTGCTGATATTTTACTCTAAGCCGTTTAGGTTATAAAGTGGTGATATATAGAATACATTAATACTTATGTTCAAACACATTCGTTAACTTTGATGCTCAGAAGAGGGTACAAAGTACAAAAGCTATCACACATGATAAATTTTCTCTATTCAATTGTATGCATTTTCTTCTTTTGCTAGTATCTTACATGTAAAACAATATTGCCGTACACATTTCTTTCATATGTTTGTCGCTTTTCACTAAAAAGCGTTGTAAGACAGCGTTGCTTATATTTTGCCGTATGACTAAAAAATTGTCCAATATTTTTAAAGCATGAACTTTCGTTTTAAAGAGCAACGTTAGACATAACAAATATATATAACAGTGAATATATCTTCTTAGTAATATAAGAGCAAAAATATTTCTATATAAGAAAACATTTAATAATAAACTTCAGTTAAAATAGTTCTAATGAGACTTTCAAACAGGTTCATGTCAGCTTAACATACTTTTCAGGACACCATGTTCCCAAAACTACAACTCAGCAAGTACACGTGACTCACAGTAACTGTCACCGTTTTCACAGCTTCAATAGTAAGGCATACTACAAATACTATATATTGATTTTTGAAATATGTGCATAGAAACATATATGTTGCCACCAACAACCATGAGTTTAGATAAATATTTTCTTTTATATTTCTTTTTCTATTATAACCAACGATGAATGTGTATGCTTCATAAAACAGTTATGTGCGAAAATCGTACATTGTATGTGCTGAAATAACGAAATTGCACTCTAGATGTACTTACACAACATTTACATATTTGATTTTTATTCTATTTTCAGAACTAGAACATATTGGAAAAACAAACGAATGCTTCAGCGCGAATTCAAGTAACATTGTTACTTTTTTATTAGTCTTAAGTCGTGAAAAGGCTGATTGAGATATATTGTAATGTGTCTTTGCCCGTTATCTCGTTAAGATAACTATATACTAAACCTACACACATCAAGACTTCGCCAAGTGAGCACTATTAAGCACGGTTAATTCAGGTCATATTTGTGATGTCTTTCTATTTACGTCTTCTAAAATTTATTTTCCGCGGAATTATTATCAAAAGAGTTGGGGAAATCTAAACGATGATGTCGGAGGAACAAAATCACAGTAAATGTCTGCCTCTTACGATATTACCGACTTTTATATGTTTTGCGGTAGTCAACTTTATGTTTTGGTGAAAGGGCTAAATAAGACATAGGTCAGATATTGCAGCAAGAAAACCGATCACACAAACCCTAAATGCTATTTGATGTCTTTAAGGTAAAGAAGAGGTGCTATATAGTACATTTGTAAAACATCATGCCGATACTTAATATCTGTTCGAAAAGTAAGATTTCATGTCATGAAAGATGCACATGGATAACTTTTTCTATGACTGAAAACACTTATAGAGTCTGAATAAGTTACTGTGTTTGTTACAGTGTCTGTTACTGTGTTTGTTACAGTGTTTGTTACAGTGTCTGTTACTGTGTTTGTTACAGTGTTTGTGACTGTGTTTGTGACAGTATTTGCTATTGTGTTTGTTACAGTGTTTGTTACTGTGTTTGAGACAGTATTTGCTATTGTGTTTGTTACAGTGTGGCACTATTTGGATGATCTTCAGACCAACAGTCCGGAATGCCGACAGATGATTCAGACATATATGGAGAGTAAGCTTTTACGTTGTATTTGGCATAAACTGTCAAACCAAATCCTATACTAAAATTCACAAATGTATGGATACCACTGAAATACTTTTTACAGTTTTAATAATTATTTGATTCAAGTAGTTCAATTTTATCTCTCTGTTCGCAAGTTAAGACTTTCACACAGTTACGTAAATAGGCGTGCATAAGTAAACCAAACCCGTATATTTTTAAGAAATAATAAATGTGTCTCTGTATTTCATCATATAATGAACTAAGTAAAGGGTTCGAATGCGTAGTCATTACATTAAATCACGAATGTGTAGCATGACTGATTTAATTTTACGCATCCGAACGACTGGCTTTATTTGATTCAACGATGAATATGGGGGCACATCTATTACTTCGATAAAAAACACGTCATTTTCTTTAAAAACTACCCCCCAACTTTATTCAACGCGTAGCAGTACATCATGGTAATTTTAAAACACGAAGTGTAACTTTCGACGTGCATGTTAAAACATGTCACGTCGTTAAGTCATTTACCGAACTTCGTCCTTGTAGAATTGTGCTGTATTTCATCATGAGATAAAATATAAGTTGTTCCCTACATATATAGGAAACCGAACTGCTCATGTTAGAATTGAAATTTATTGATTCAGACAACCAACATTATTATTTTTCAGATAAGTATGCACACACAGCATCACAGAATGACGACGGATGTGTTTGCAGACAACTTAGACCTTTGGTAAACACGGCTATACATACAAGTGAGCACGAAAACTGTTGTAACACATTACAAGTCTTAATTTACATTTATAACGCCTCAACCAAACGTCCAGTTACGCTGAAAGCCGAATAATTTACAAAGACACTTAATCTGTTGAATGATAACTGTGTGTGACAGTATCAAAACTAATCTGTTCTAGAATTAGGTGTAGCGAATTACTGAAGAGTTGTACACAAACGGTGACGTCACTTTCTAAGTTCAGCGGTGGGATTGCACATAATTTAGAAAGACTAGAAAACAAATTTTGGTGCAGATAACAACTTTCAGTGAACCATGTCTGTATATACTGCAATGGTAAATGCTGAGAATAACGTGTAGGCCACGCGTCATGTATTGCAGTTACCATAGAAACCGGATGGGAAATTATATGAACGAAAAGCTGTACATGTATGTAGGACCGGTAAAGCCTTAATATTAATAATATTAACAGCTTTTCTATTTTCTATTCCAATACTTATTTTCATTTATGCTGCAACAGCCAATGGAAGCCTTGACGAATGCAAGCAGGTAGGAGGCACCTACAACAGTAAGTGAACATATTTACCAAAACAATGCTTTATTTTGCGATTGGTCGTTGAAATGCACTAATTCACAATCTTATGAACGGACTTTATAAGAGTTTTCTCTTTGCATTCATTGCTTTTTTAGATTTTCTTGAACAATGTTGAGACTGAAAATTTCACTTTGCTCTTCATATCGATCGTCTTGATACAAACTTATCTTAAAAAGAAAGCCTTAACTTTTCATTTTCTATTTTTTATTTCAAACTTATGATCACTTTGTTGGTTTCAATTACTTACAGCACTTCGCATTATCTAAAATAAAGTTTATCTACCCACGAAGTTTACAGAAAAAAACAAAACATCCCCAAAAAAATATTCAATGATGTTGCGAAAAATAAGGAACATTTTATGATTCATTGTACAAGAGGCTTGAATACGATAGAAAGGCATACGTCAAAATTGTTTTTCGTTATTCAGTGGGTAAATTCATTATTCTTGCCTATGTATCCAACCACAATATCATAATTTAAGTGATATTACCCTCAAATACTATAAGATCATAGTTTAAGTGATATTACACTTCAAAACCACAAGAATCATAATTTAAGTGATATTACCCTCAAATAGCTATAAGATCATAGTTTAAGTGATACTACACTTCAAAACCACAATATCATAATTTAAGTGATATTATCCTCAAAAGCTATAAGATCATAATTTAAGTGATATTACACTTCAAAACTAACAAGATTATAATTATATCACAATTTTAAGCAAGACATTACATGTAATTCCTGGCTCAGGCGAAAAAGTTTATTACAAAAATATATAACTCTGTATAGCAGTTATATTCCCATTGAATATAGAGAAAGTTCTTTGAAACTCAAAGATTAAAACAATTCCCCCTTTTCATTTGTATATTTTGATTTATATATTTCAGTAAAAGAAATAACTTGCTAAAACTCATTTTCTTGCACATTTTAAAGCATCTACTGTGTTTTAAGCATCTTTCTGAACTATAACTCTAAATGACTATTTTGAAGTGTAATATGACTTAGTGATTTAGTCAAAGCTTTGAAGTGTAATAGATGTGAAAGAGTTACCATTAACTGTCGTAACAAGAGTCTGCGTTTTTCATTGCTTCCTTGCTGGGGGTGGGGGTGGGGGTGGGGGGGGAGGGGGGGAGGTTCGAAAGGTATTCTAGCATAAAAAATGTTTTGCAATTTGGTGGTGTTTTTGAGGAAAACTTCACTCAAGGCGCTTGGCTGTTATAACCCGTTTTCATTTATGCGCATTACAGGGCCACTGTAAACAATGGACCTGTCCTCACGGCGTTAACAGTACCGGGCTTAAAACGCTAGTGATGTCATAATTATACATTAAACCCTCGGAATATTTATGTACTCTCGCCTTGGCGGGCTCGGGAGGTATTCTGCAGACGTTATAACACGAAAAACGTGCGTTAACTCTATATTAACAGTGATTATATTAAAAAAAGAAGCAACGGACATTCAAATCAACCGACTATTTGGTACTTGTTTTTTATTCATAATCATCATTAGATGTTAATCACCAAGTTACGCCGCAGATATATCTGTCGTAATACACTGAGAATTCTGTACATGTTTCCATATTTAATTTCAGACATAAGAGCGGATCTTCTTTCAAACCATGTCGCCAAAGGATGTCTAAATCATAACTACTGTAAGTTTGTTGTAGAATTGACTTTTATTTACTCCATGTGTTTTTTGTACAATAAGACCTACATTATCGGATGTAATACCCATTTAATGACCAGGCGGGGTTGCACTGTAATTTAGAATGTTACCTCTTGCGATCTATTTGAAACGTTTTATAAGCTGAAACACAAAAGTCACAAAATAGATCCAAATTCTAGAAAGAAATTGTTATATTGTGAAAGTGACAGCTGCACCATAATCAGTTTGAGTGGTATGAAAAAGTATGAAGTCACTTTGGATGATTTAAGTACGTTTAGCGCTATATTATCAAGAAAGATAATTTACCGGGTATATTGACCATGTTTTGTAAATAATATTCATGACCAGAAGTTGGTAACCTTACAACCGTTTGTGAAATGACAAGTAGAATGAATAAGATTTTTGTATTGGAATATTTACTCTGTAAGGCACCTTTTAATTGGATAAAACAGCTTTACAAAGGTCAATAAAATACTCTTGCGTGTTTGCTACCTTTTGTTTGTACTTTATCGAGAAATCTTTGAATTTGCATTAATCCTTTTGACCTTTTATAAAAACTTTATTCAAGTGGAAAAAGAAAGAATATACTTAGATTATGATTCGGATTGTACCATGTTTGAGCTAAATAAAGCACTTAACAACTGTAAGAACAGAGCCCCGGGAGATGACCTTACACATGACAAAACACTGAAATATTAATCCCCAGAATCGAAAACTACATTGAAACAACTTTTTAATCAGTGATGTCAGGCATGCATTAAACCCAGCAGCTGGAGTGAAGCAGTCATAACACCGCTCCTTAAGCCTAACAAAGATTAGTGCAATACAGCCTCGTAAAGACCCATTTTATTAACTTCAAGGTTTACCAAACTAATGCAATTATTATAAAATCCCGACTATGTAACTATTAGAACAAAATAATTTAAATATCAAAATATCAGTCCGATTTTCACAGACAGGAATTCGAATCGAACCTATGAAAACTAGAAGCGACATGCATTAACAAAACGGTAGTTATGGATCCACCCCGCAGTATAGAGAGCCACGTAGGGTCTTATGTTTTCAAGTATATCCGAAACATAGGGTTCGAAGACAGAATATACAATCAGATTACCTTTGACATTTTGACTATAAAAACAACTAAGCATTGTTTATTTAAATCAGTCGGTACAGGACTGGTTTTCTAGATACATTTGTACCAGCACCTTGGATTAACTCCGCCGATATTACTCTTTGCCAGTCGGTGGACGGGATCGTGCCGTTGTGGCTCAGTCTAGCGAAATTAAGGACATCGCTTCAGACTCTTGATTTTTGCTTGGGGGTGTCACATTGACTTATGGGAGCAAAGACTAGTAATTTGAGCCGCGTTCAGATGTCGGCAATGCTTGCACACTCAGTGGTGCGGTTAGGGCCGATAACTGGGGTCGCTGAATCCCAACGCTTTGAGGTTCCTTAAGGCGAAGAAGGTGCAGGATGCGATCGTGAACAAGCCAGGTCAGGCTACTTACTCGATCTTGGGAGTTCAATGGAAGGAACAATTGTAGTAACTCACAAGGGCACAACGCTAGTATGGTCTGGGGGCAATCGCATTCTGTATATAAACTATAGTATACAAAACAAACCATGTGCCCAGCGATATTTTCAAAGAACAAGCCCTAGGATAAATTCCACAAAGTCCGAAGCCTAAACAGGCAGTCTCGTTGATTATAACAGTACTAGAAAGACCGACGCTATACAACACGAGTAAGTGCCATTAGAGAATCAGACTAGGGTCCAGCGCTCCTCAGCTAGAGGAGCGGGGTGTGGAAGATGTAAATACCCTTGCGTCTTTTATGATAATGTTTATAATTTTAGTACGTAAATACATTTGTACTTCATATATGTTGTTACCCTCAAACTAATGTATATTATGAGTGTGGAGTAATTAAACCGTCTCGACCAGTGAATATTATCAATATTTCGTATAATATATCTGAACAGAAAAACAAGGATTAAGTTTGTTTTCCTGATGCAAACAAATGTATGTCACTGCAGGGACTTAGTCACAAGTGAGGAAAAAATGTGCAATCAGCCAGTTAGTTTAGTTAGGAGAGAATTCACCCTGAAAGCGAAGGGTCCTGGGTTCGCGTCCCGGTGAGGGTGAATACTTTTATCACCCTCTTTTTATTTAACTGCATAAAATAATTATTACTATGAAATATAGCTATTCATCTCTTTCATATACTCACAATCGCGCCGACCATTTTTAGCTAGTTCTTGTTTTAAATATAATGTAATAAATTTAGTACATTTTCAATAAAATTGCATAAAAAGGAAACGTTTTTAGACAATACTTATTCGTGAACATAAATGCGAACAAAAGACCCACGTCAGTATTATTTTAGAGTAAAGAAAACGCAGTACAATATATCATGACAAAATGTTTTATGTCACTAAATTCGTTATGAGTAAATGTAAAATAGTTATGTGACTTTCATACAGTGATACAGTGCAAAAAGGTTCTTTGTATATTATATTTTTATTTACTTTTTTAAAATTTCTTTTCGTGCTATTTGAACAGTTACATATAGATGTGTTAAATGCACCACTGAAACGCAACTAAAACGGTTTATGTCTTCTTACAGAATATTTACCCACACTTTACGCAGCCGAACATGACTTTTCTATCCCACCCGAACACGACTTTTATATCGCAAATAACATGTATTTTCTAACAGTGTGTGTTAAGTATTTATCTGCGATGTAAACACTGTGACAGTTATCCGTTTAACGGTCTTTTTTCCAGTGTGGAGTATGTTAAGAGGAATCAAAAATGCCTGTAGTGACGACAAATGTACCAGATCGATTGACTGCACACTGGACATAATTGCTAGAGGAGGGCGTAAGTTTAACATTAAAGTATTATAGTGATATGATAGCAGAGAGAAGTTGAGACCATTTAAGTAAAGCTATATCATAGCAGAGAGTAGTTGAGACCATATTAGCAAAGCTACATCATTGAAGAGGGAGGTTTAGACCGTTGAGGTAAAGCTACATTTTTACATCATAGCAGAGAGAAGTTGAGACAATTTAAGTAAAGCTATATCATAGCAAAGAGTAGTGGAGACAAATTAAGTAAAGGTATAACATAGCAGAGAGTAGTTGAGACCATAGAGAGTGGTTGAGATCATTTAAGTAAAGCTACATCATAGAAGACAGTAGTTGCGAGCATTTAATTAAAGCTATATTATAGTAGAGAGTAGTTGAGACCATTTAAGTAAAGGTATAACATAGCAGAGAGTAGTTGAGGCCATTTTAGTAAAACTACATCATAGCAGAGAGAAGTGGAGACCATTTAAGTAAAGCTACATCATACAAGAGAGAAGTTGAGACCATTTAAGCAAAGCTATATCATAGCAGAGAGTAGTTGAGACCATTTAAGCAAAGCTATATCATAGCAGAGAGTAGTTGAGGCCATTTAAGTAAAGCTACATCATACAAGAGAGAAGTTGAGACCATTTAAGCAAAGCTATATCATAGCAGAGAATAGTTGAGACCATTTAAGTAAAGCTACATCATAATCAGTAGTTGCGAGCATTTAATTAAAGCTATATTATAGCAGAGAGTAGTGGAGACCAATTAAGTAAAAGTATAACATAGCAGAGAGTAATTGAGACCATTTAAGTAAAGCTACATCATACAAGAAAGAAGTTGAGACCATTTAAGCAAAGCTACAACATAGCAGAGAGTAGTTGAGACCATCTAAGTAAAGCGATATCATAGCAGAGAGTATTTGAGACCACTTAAGTAAAGCTTTATCATAGCAGAGAGTGTTTTAAACCATTTAAGTAAAGCTACATCATAGCAGAGAGTAGTTGAAACTATTTAATTAAAGCTACATAACAGCAGAGAGAAGTTGAGATCATTTACGTAAAGCTAAATCATAGCAGAGAGTAGTTGAGACTATTTGAGTAAAGCGATATCACAGAAGAGAGAAGTTGAGACCATTTAAGTCACAACAGAGAGTAGTTGAGACTATTTAAGTAAAGCGATATCACAGCAGAGAGAAGTTGACACCATTTAAGTAGAACGATATGAGTAGTTGAGACATTTAAGTAAAGCGATATCACAGCAGAGAGAAGTTGAGACCATTTAAGTAGAACGATATGAGTAGTTGAGACCATTTAAGTAAAGCGATATCATATCAAACAGTAGTTGAAACCATTTAAGTCACAGCAGAGAGTAGTTGAGACCATTTAAGTCACTGCAGGGAGTAGTTGATACCAATCAGTAGTTGAAACCATTTAAGTCACAGCAGGCAGTAGTTGAGACCATTTAAGTCACAGCAGGGAGTAGTTGAGACCATTCAAGTAAAGCGATATCACAGCAGGCAGTAGTTGAGACCATTTAAGTCACAGCAGACAGTAGTTGAGACCATTCAAGTCACAGCAGACAGTAGTTGAGACCATTTAAATCACAATAGAGAGTAATTGAGACCATTTGAGTAAAGCGCTATGGTAGCAGAAAAAAAAATGTGTTATTTTTTATCTTGTATTCAAGTTTCTTTCAAATTTTATTTTCAAAGCGAATAATCCTTGTTGATCGTGACATAAGAAGAGCCAGTGTTTACAGTAAGTTAAGGATAATGTGACAGTGACTCAGTGGAAGAGTCCACTTTTACTGTGTATAACAGTAATTAGGATATTTTTGTACGAAGGACCTATCCTTTTGTACAGTGATTATAGAATTTTGTGTACATCTATATATGTAACTTCACTTTTGAGTACACATGCATATGTTACATCACTGTCAAACTATCCCTGATGTACTGTACTTGTTATTCGTTGTTATGTTACACAGCAGTGCAAGTTCAATGGCATTATATAATTAAATGTACAATCACTCATGTATAATACAAAATTCGTTTCAATTACAGTACATTACCCTACAACATCGGACGGATGCACTTGTTCAAAAGGTAAGTATTCTCGAAGCAACACAGAACAGAATACAATGGCTCTCAAACTTAATTTTGTCTCCAGTTACCTTTCAGCAAAAGTACATCTTTGAAAAAAGCTTCGATTGTAAAAACAAAATTTAATGAAAAACATCATTTAGAATGCATGCATATATACCTATGGTTTTTCTATAGTAAATCGGAGTGCTTTAATATGATAAAAGTACTCGGAAAAGGAGGCAAAGTTTCGGATAAGGAAGTGGCTGCTTCCGGCTTTTACAGTCAACTCCCTCACAGAAAGTGCATAAAACATAGAAATATAAGTCGCATATCTGTAAAATACTTTTGTCGCATGAAGCAGTTGTGATTACGAAACTAATATTTCCTAAGTATATCCTACACCTTGTTTTGATTTAAAAGGCTCAGTAAATTCAAGACTTTTAAAAAACGTCAAAGTGTTTTTGTTCACAGAGGCAAAGCTTACGTCATCCTACTGACGTCATTGCATCGCGTGAAAAGGTTGCACACTTTCAGTTTATCGGTACACAGTCTGAAGTCCACCACATTTTATCAGATGTACCACAATTACTTTCAATGTTAGATGGTTAAACTAAAAATAAGTATACTATAATACTGCGATGTGAGATATGTGGAATTCGACTAGCTTCGCCCTCGTCAAATTTACACATAACCTCCGGCCAATACTTCAATTTTCGATAAAGCACTCCAAGCCATAGACTATTTCTTAATTCATATATTTGAAATAAATAATCACTCTTTGGTCGCATTTATTATTGAACGATGATACTATTCTGGTTGCTTGTATGAAGTCTTACAGTTTTGATTGTCTTTATGTCTATTAGATCCAGTGATACGAAAATAGCGTTATAGATCTAGATCTACGTAGTCTGAATAAGAATATATAGAAATACCTAGAACTTTTACCTTACCCTAACAGAAATCTTGTAATTGTGGTGTTTTAGAAACTACCACAACTATGCCGACGACTCCGACATTAGTTTCTTCTGTTGTTACAACTCCAGCTACGACTATGCCGACGACTCCGACATCAGATTCAACCGTGACTTTGCCGACGACTCCGACATCAACTTCTCAAACCACGACTGTTACGTTAGCGCCTGCGTCTGCTACGTCAAAAAGGGTAACAATGACGTCATCGGCTGTAATGCCAACTAGGCCCATAGTACCAATAAGCAGTAAGTAGACAGCAACAGTAAACGTAACGAAGAGTTTAAATTTACAAGGTGTACCTTTTCGCAGTACTGACAAGCTCCTGGTTTTGAATTGATGTTGAACCCATGGGTTTTATGTTAGTATAGGGTGTCTTGTCTTTTGAAATGTTAAAAATACTTGAACTGCTAAATGGTCACACTTTCTTGATAAACGAGCAAAACACCCCTGAATAAAAAACTATAAATAATATTGCATATTTTCATTATGTTCATATTCACATGACATGGAAACTATTAAAAACCTCCTTAATATTTTTCCATCCCTTTTGACATCATATCCCCCTTTTTTAACACTTTTTGCAGACATGCAGGTACAAAATGAACTTATTATGAATAAATATTACTTAGTATAGATTTATATTTATCAACTTTACAAATATCAATTGATTGTATCAATTTTTTGTACACATGTACTTATATGCAATGAAAATAATAAACGGGGTTAGCAAAAAGGGGCTGAAAACAAAGAATACTCTACCACAAAACAATTATCCAGGATATTCATGTGACAGACTATCAGCTGTAGAGAGTATTGCAAAATCAGAACATGTAACGCACCAAAATTCCAGTCCTTGCGATCGCTCTGATGACGCATATGTATTGTCAGCTTGTATGATGACGTCACCAAGCACATGGACAAAGGGAGTCAGTGTAAGTACGAGCTCATAGACGTATACTCCAATTTTATTTCAAGATATTCGTGGCAGAAATTATTTTAGAAAGCTCTAATTTAAAAAAAAACTATGAAGCCTATTTTTGTGTCGCCCTTTCGGAGAAAAGGCGATACATAGGGATCGTTTTGTCCGTCGGTCCAAAAACTTAAAGTTGACTATTTTGTATGTCAAAGTCATATTTGACAGAGTCATGCCCCTTTTTGTACTTAGTTTTTGTCAGGAAAACTTAACGTTGGCTATAACGTTGCCATTTCTTAAGATTGTTTCATCAAACTTTCAAATTGCATTGTTTATGACAAAAGGGTCGTGATGCCACCAAATTTTGAAGGTCAAGGTCATATTTGACAGAGCTATGCCCCTTTTTGTACTTCGTGTTTGTCACGACAGCTTAACGTCGGATATAACTTTGTCATTATTTAAGATTTCTTCATCAAACTTTCAAATTGCATTGCTTATGACAAAAGGGTCGTGATGCCGCCACATATTATAGGTCAAGGTCATATTTGTCAGTGTAATGCCCTTTTTGTACTTATATTTTGTCGTGAAATTATTAGTTATTCTGACAAAGTGTAAGAGGGCGAGTTCTACTGAACACCATCTAGTTTTTTCAAATGGTTACAAGTCAAAATGAGTTAAGTTTCTACTGACGAACGCGTTAGCTCTCTGAACAAGACCTTATTAGTGATTTTATTATAAAGAAGTTTAAGACATAACAAATATAACTTTTATTTCCTCATAAATTGAAGAGCATAATACAAAATAAATGCAGAAAAAGAAATGAAACTATATATATGCACACACATTACAGAAACACACACCACTAGGAAGTACAATTTTCACACGATGTGCAAGACGTAAAAGATGAATACTATTTCATATTTATTTGCCCTATTCATTTTGAATTAAGAAATCATTATATACCCAGATATTATAGCAGAAAACCAAATATATCTTAATTTCTAGAATTCCTAAATACGACACTTTGAAGCTGTTAAACATAAAAGCAATGTTCAGTGCTAAAACATTCGAAATTAGAAAAGAAAAGCATAGTATTTTTGGAGACCTTGAATAACTTTGATTCACTATAAAGTGTAATATCTGCAATACGATTGCTTTGTGTATAGCATTACTGATAAATTAATGTTCTTTTGCTATGTTTTGTATGTACTATATGTCTATTTTATTATACTATGTATGTCACTCACGCTGTGTTGTTAAGCGTTTGCTCGTAAATATGAGTGATAAGAAACTGTTAATGCATATCTGTTTATTTATTAAAGCTCTCACAAAAAATGAAAAACATGTCCTTAATGCACTTTAAAAATGGCAGTTATTCTCAATTTTGAACATTTTGAAAGATTATAACTCACTTCCTTTAATAATTGAAGCAGTTAAAAAGTATTTAATAAATCGTATTTAATAAACCGTAACATAATAGGTAATACTAAGTAATCGCCATATATTCATGAAACTGCTTGTAACACCTTTCCAGGATTTAAACATGCAAATGCACTTAACAGTCATTTTCTGTGTTTCTCGCGCTTATGATATCAGTATAAATGTTGTCATTTAAACTAATCTTACCTTTCAGATACATATAACCTCTTTTAGGTAGAATATTTCATTCAGAAAATTATGCATAAACCTGATATATCTCGATTGATACGGCTCATACACGTCTAATACCCCAATCAATATAAAATGGTAGGCTATATTTTACAGTTATGTCAAGATACTTTTCTCCGTATTTGTGTTATATCACCCTCAGGTAATGGCTGACTGTGAGTCTGCAACACAGCAGATACCGACCTATACGCCTATATCAACATTCAGCAGCGGCAACCAGTACGTTTCCGTCGGAGCCCAGTCTGGTATTTTCCTTGGTTGCACCACCAACGGAATCAAGGTAAGGATCACATTCTTAATATCAATGTAGTTACTGACTTTCCTTCATGGCAACAGGAATTTCAACTTTAGTTTAAACCAGCTTTAACATGCAGCACACACATGTCTTTATTTACCCTGGGACTCTGCAAAGGGATTCAGGTATCACTTCCGAAGGGGTGTACCTATGAAAAGTAGATTTCGGGGGAGTTCAGGCTGGCGGTCAGTATAAAGTTGAACGTACTTCAGGTCAATTAAGCAGCCACCTTGGTAGGGCATCCAATTAAGATGTATCAGGATGTATAACAATGCCTCTAAAGTGACATAAAATGAAGTTTGTATCGTAAAAACGAAATACTATGTCGTAGTTACGCAACATTATTTCGTCATTAGGAAATAACATTACCTTATATGAAATACATTTCACAATAACGAAATGATAAATTTCGTGATTAGGAAATTATATTTCGTTTTTATGAAATACTTTTCGCGATAACGAAATGATAAATTTCGTAATTACGAAATAATAGTTCGGTCTAACAATAATTCGTAATTACGAAACAATCATTTTTCTTTAAATCGAAATTACGAAATAATATTTCGTTTTTACGATATGTGTTTCGTAATTATAAAACAAGAGGGCCATAATGGCCATATATCGCTCACATGCGTACCAGCGCACATACCTGTTGCTAAAGGGAGTCAGAATTTGCTAAGGAAGTCACTGGTTGCTAGGGTTAGTCACTTGCTTCTTAAGGACTAAGTTGTTACTAAGGAAATCAATGGTTGCTAAGGAAGTCACTTGTTCCAATGGGAATGCAGTGGTTGCTAAGGAAGTCACCGGTAGCATAGGAAGTCAGAGGTTATTAGGTAAGTCAGTGGTTGCTATTTGAACTCACTGGAAGCGAAGTTTCTCCAATAACCCTATGTAAAACCAAAGGACCACCCTCGCTTCGCGGACGTGGTCATGTTGAACCCGGGTCATGCTTTGAACAAACTTGGTAGAAGACAACTAGACAATGTTACATACATGTACCATATATAATGTCTGGGCCTTGTTGGTTTAGAGAAGTTTTTGCTATACCAAGTTACCCTCCCCCTCAAGCCAGAATCAATTTTGACCCGGGGGCATGATTGGAATAAATTTTGCAAAGGTTGACTAGACACTATTACCCACTAAATATCTAAGCTCTAGGCCACTAAAAATCTAAAGCTCTAGGCATTGTGGTTTTGGAGAAGAAAAAGTTTGAAGGGTTTCCTTTATATGTCTATGTTAAACAAGTGACCCTCTCGGCAGGGCCAATATTGACAACAGGGGCATGATTTGAACAAACTACATTAAGGTCCACTAGATAATGCTGTAAACCTAATATCTTAGCTTTAGCCCTTGTGGTTTTGGAGAAGATGATTTTTAAAGTTTTTCCAATAGAAACCTATGTAAAATCAAGTGACCCCCGGGCGGGGTGAATTTGACCCATAGGTCATAATTTGAACAATTTTGATATTGGTCCACTAGGCAATGCTACATGCTAAATATCTAAGCTCTATGCCTTGTAGTATCAGACGAGAAGCTTTTTACAGTTTTTCCTATTCGTTGCCAGAGCAACCAGAATGGAATGGAATTCTTTGAACAACTGGTAAAACTTCATGCAAGAAGCATCCCTGTCAAGTTTAATCATCATTCGATGAGTGGTTTCAGAGGAGATGTCGTTTGAATCGAAATGTTGACGGACAGACGGACATACGATGGACAATCATCGATCCTAAATGCTTACCCTGGCACAAAGTGCGAGCTTAAACATCCGGATGAAAAAAGAATCTCATGTCACTTTATGGACATCGAAATGTATTCTTATGTGCCATTTTGTAAAATTAAATACGGCTGTATGAAGAAGTAGCTAACTTTTAATGACCATAATTGTACACCTCACTTGGTTGCTTATACTGGTTTGGATGCGGTAAATGCATTACATGTATTTAACGAGAAAACATACAAATGAACTCAATTTATATGTTCGGGTACGATACCATTGGATTCCATTCTCTGTGAAAAAGTCATCAATCATTTTATGCACTGAATATATCTTGTGTATAATCTTACTATTTCCATTGTTGAACATGATAATTACCAAATTTACGAATATCAAGTGCTCTATTTAAATTTGTTAACATTTCTCTATTTTCACTTATACTTCCAGATGGCAATACAGAAATGTAATGGAGCTCCACAGATAATACATGTTGAGTATGGAAATTCCACCGACAACCCAAGGAATTATTTCTTGATTGCCTAAATGTCTTTACAATAAATACTATAATTGTCTATTCTTGTAACTGTAATACACAGAAACGTCTCAGTTTCAGTTAACACCAATGTAGTTTGACTCGATTGTTTGGAAAGCTAAGCCCTTATATTCTGCTCTATGGTCTCGATCCAACTACAACTACTACTGTGACGGGATACAACCAAGGCCTTAAGTCTGTTTCGAACTTACAACCTTCGGTTTTAAGCGGTTGACAATTTACCGAATCTACAGCATTTTCTGGACAGTACAGTCTGCTCTTGAGCTGTATTGACGACAATTGAGAAAGATGTTGACGTCTTACGGTGAGCTAATAACATCAAAACTAAAATATCATATGTCTTCCAAAGTATCCCAAATTGCTTGACTTTTACATAATAGTGTTAATTTCCCTATCCTTACCCATAACACAATGGCAAAACATCCAAACTTTTCAAGTTTGTATTGAAAATTCGAAGTTGCAGTGGCTTAAAGTCCCAGGATCTTTTTTAATTAACTGACATTGTAATTATAAATATACTGATAGGGTAATGATAGAACCATGTTCTATTCACTCCTAAAAAGTGTTAACATATTCATTTCTTTTGTATTCAAGTCGCTTTTTCACGAAAAAGAGTTGCCATAAGCCTTTTTCATATTTTGCAATATCATTGAAAAATACTGCTCTATATTTCTAACATGTACATCGATTTTCCGCCGTAAGAACATCTTTCTTGGTAAAATAAGAGCTACTTGCAAATGTGATTCTGAGACTTTAAACATTTGTTGATTTTCTTTGGGTATTTTTGAGAACACTGCTAAATTAATATACTTTTAGTATTGTTGATGATCATTATCAGGCGTTGTTTGAATACGATTATTTCACAAATGCAAATGCTAGAATGTGTATAAACCGAATATAGACGACTCATGGACAGACGGTCATCTAAAGATCCTAGAAGGTCGCCAGAAACACTTAGTTCAGATTAGCGACAAAAAGAAATTTAAATGGTTTAATATAGCCCATTCATTTTTAATGCCTATGATAACTTATTTGTTTGAAAAGTTTAAACGAACAAAAACAAAATAGAGCTGAAACAGTGGTTCAGTCTTGTGTTTACACGCATGAATATCAGTGTTTTTCTATAATGTTTTTGTTGTCAACAATGGTACTTTCTGTACCGATTTTCTGAAAATAACTTACTTGAAGTAAGACGTTTTGTTTGTCATCCTGACGTTTAAACAATAAGATGTTACACATCGTTCATCAACCTGACTTATACAGTTAGATACTTCTGGCTGTTAATATGTCTCACAGTCCTTCAAATTCTTACACTCACCAGCTACTGAACAAACATAAATGTAATTACATTCATTTCATTATTTTCATTAATACTGAAGGTCATGATATCATTGTATTATTATAATAAAGTCATTACCACTTTCTTACTGCAAGGATATATACCTTTGTACATATGCATTTTAGAATGGTGTGCAAATAGTCACATCATTGCTAACATTTGCACGGCCATGTTAGAGTGTTTATTGCCTGAAAAGTATTGCAGAGAGTATTGAACACAGTTCACTGTTGCTGTACAGCTTAACATAAAATAAACAATACCGCACTGTATACTAGTAACATGTTTGCGTCCAAAATTTCGTTTCGCGAAATTTGTACCTCGCTAATTTGAAAATCTCGCAAAAGATTAATTTCACACAGATTTGTTATTAGAGAATTCTCCTTTTGCAAATTTAAAATCCGCGATAAAGTCTGTATGCTCAGAAATCGCGTAATTTCCAGTAACTCTCTGTACAAAGAATGAAACTTTTTTTCTAGATTTATGTACATCTGGATGAGCTTTGGCATGAAAAAATATAATGTGGCAAGAGTCATTTAAACTGTGCAATTTTCACATTTGTTATGTGTGGTGCATTGTAGAACGTAGAGTCGGGGGAATCAACGCATCTCGATCACGTGGCCGGGATAATACACGAATCGTCCTTTTAATTCATCACAAAATAAAAACTTTAGCCAATCCTTTAACAATGACAGATATACTTACATGTAATGACATATATAAATGTGGAATCCGGTGCTCTATGAGTTGATTTAAACTTCAAAACAAATCATAACATAGTACAAAGTAAAGTGTTTGTTTATTATAGTGTCACCCTTACTTAAAGGGCCTGCCATTTCTGACTTATGAGACACCTTCTTTCTGAGCACATTTACCTCCCAAAATCCTATCCGTTTAATGCCAGGCACCAGGCAGATAGGCATACGGTAACCATTTTTTAACTAGCTGGTGGCTCACCAACTGGCCATGTCAGAACGAACCCCTACTTGGATTCGAACCTTCGACCTCACGCTCCCAAGGCGGATGCCTAAACCACTAGACCAAGGGAGACTTTGACCATGTCACCCTATTAAAGGAATATGTGATATGTCGCAAGAAATTCAAATTAAAAAAATACCTGAATCGATGTTAATGCATTCATCATGCTTGCTCAAATTACTTAGGGCTGAAAAAGACAAATGAGGAAACAATATATCTTTATAATGTATATTTCGTAAAATAAAATATTTGGCATTGCAAGGTCAGCTTGTATGATGTAAAAGTATTATTACTCGTCCAACTCTTCACAATAACAACGAGTCATATCTATGGAACATACATTCTGCTTCAAAATTGTAACGCCCTTCAGAATGACCAGTTGTCCTTCATCCCTGTTCGAATGCCAGTCCAAGCACGAGGTGTGTCCTTGTGCAAAGACACTGATGCCACACGTGCCTCAGTCAATCCAGCTTTAAATGGGTAGCAGTGATGAAAAACTCGCTGCCTCATTCTCGCAAGCATTTTACATCTGGAATGAGTGTTCGAGAGCGAATCAATAAGCTACGGAGCTTTCTTCGTAATCGAACTAAAATAAGTTCGAAGAAAATATAAAATGACCATATCAAATGACGTTCAAGAATGAGACTTAAGAAACAGTAGATATTTTGAAAATATATGAGCAATGAGTTATGCTGAGTCAATTCTCTTATTGAGAGATATAAATACACCTAATATATGTATATAGGGTCTTTTAATTTTTGAATATGTTAACACATTAATAAAAAAGCTGTCAAAAGACAGCGACGTTCTGTAACCTGCCAATAAAACAATACTTTGTTTCGTAAATAGCAAAACAAAAATCTGAGTATTTACTAAGTTTGATACCCCTCAACACTATAGCAAAGTTTCAAATCAATGTCATAAGTAGTTACTGAGATCTGTGCATGACAGTACCTTGCATACAAGACTTTATCTAGGAATTTATATTTTTACTCTACTTCTATAATTATCTTTTTACAACATGATATCGTTTAAAAGTTTAAAAGGGACACAAAGTTTCAAGTGAATACCTTTGATAGTATCCGTGTTGTTGGACTTGAAAAACCTTTAACCAAAAATTCAAAGTTTAAAAAGGGGCATACATATGTCAAACACCAAAACATTGTTATGGAGTTTGTTTCCTATTGTGAGGATGCTGATGGTAAAACTATATTTAAAGTTTCAAGTCAATAGATAGTATCCAAGAGGTTGGGCTTTATAACAAGAAAACTAAGTTCGCCATAAAACTGTAACCTTACAATATTCTAAGTATAGTATTCATGGTGATCTTGACCTAGTAGGTCTTTACGTCAAACTTTACTAGGTTTGAGCTGTAGATCCAAAGGAAATCTGCATAAACGTTTACAAAAGGTGAAGCATCATCACTCTTTATTTACAAAAACCTTTTTATGTACATAACCAATGTGCGTTATCAATATCTTTGCAAAATCTCTCCATATTACGCTGTTTGTTTGAACACAAATTGCGATTCTGTACAAAATTTTGTATATATGTACATGTACGTATGACGATCAGAACCTGTAAGATGGTTGGTTGTCAAAAACCGCCTTAATACTTGTAAACAAGAGTAATATAGTTACATTTTAAAAAGTATATTTGCATCCAGTAAAAATAAAAACCACTGACTTCAAGCTTTAAATGCAAACAATCTGCAAATTATTTATTCTAAAACTCTTCATATAATGTCTCCGTGAAGTTTATTTTTCATGTACTTACGTGATGTTTTATCGGACAATATTTTGCGGATAGGTCATACATTCTGGGTGTAAATTTACGCGGGTGTTTTGAATTCGCGATGTAATTGATTCGCGAATAATAGTAGAAATAAATAAACAGCGAATAAAACCGGAATATTTTGTTTAATACTGATAATTCTAAAAGAAACAACTTTCAAAAAAAATTCTTTTAGTGCACTGTTATATTTTCTTTCAAAAATTATTTCATTTGCGATCATTCCTTTTACTTAATGAAGGCATCTAAAATCATCTTTCCTATGTAGATATTATATAACTGACATGAAATTCACGATAGAACATATATACTTACGATCGACTGACAATACTTCGCCAACAACGCTTGCCAAGAACACAAACGCACTTACTGCAAAAACAAAAAAGGATAGTGCAATATTTAGTTCATGTGTTCCACATAAGAAAAACATTCTTGTTGAGATAACACTGGAAAGAAGATATAGCTTTCTCTATAGAAAAGAAAGTGTACATATGAGAACAAAAAGTGTACATATGAGAACAGAAAGTGTACTTATGAGAACAGTAAGTGTAAATAGTATGAACTTTCGCCAAGGAACTGTGGAAAAGAGAGGAAATATGGTCATGTAAAATGGATCCAAGGACAATATTAATTTCCACCTAATTGAATGACTCGCCCACTTAAATGATTTAATAGCACTAGAAAGAAGTCCAGTACCCAACTGACTGTTTCATCAGGTGACTGCAACAACTTAGCAAACAATTCTATTACATGTACTAGTACATGCTTGATAATTTTAAGGAAATTTGTACAAGTTCGTTTTCATTGTTCAGTGCTTATAACTGGAAGAATCTTGACTCATTTGTCATAATGAAAGTTAGATTGAAAATAATTGTATTCTCGAAGTTCATTCTAAGAAGTTCATAATTTCGGGTGGCGCGGTGGTCAAGTGGTTAACGCTCTGAACTACCAATCCGGAGGTTCACGGTTCGATTCCCGGCCGGGGCACTGGAAATTTCGGAAACGCTTCTTAGTGTTTACCACAAATCTAGAGATGATTTGCTTAGAAACCAAGACGAGGTCTCGGGTTTATCGGTGCTATTCCCTGGTCACGTTAAGGAACCAATGCGTCTATTCGTTAAACGAGCTAAGGTCTGGAACCCGGTTTTCCTTGTACCTGCATCTGTCGTAAGGACCAAAATGGAAATAAGAGCTTGCTCTTTCCTGTGTTATCCTTCGTACTGATACTGAAAACAATACTTTAGGCCTCAGTAAATATATGAACTGGCATACAAGCAGCTTTACCACATGGGCCGACTTTACTTCATAGCTGTGTGTAGAAATGTAAGAATGGTAAACTATCCTGATAATAGTTCCACCTATAAATTAATAACCAGTTATAGATTTAGCCCTGGTAATATGTAAAACTGCTTTTTACCCTTTATATTATGTACAACAAAGTCGAACAGGGCGCTAAATATACCCTGCATATCAAAAGAGTAAGATGAGTTCATAGTTTGACTTGCATAAAACTGAGTTAAAACTTTGGCATTCACGTGAAAATCACTTTAACCTAGTTCATACCCAGTCGTATCGGTTTAGTTTATATATTTCATACTCAGGCTTGCCGCTTTAGTATATTTGTTCATACCAAGGCTTGTCCTTTTAGTATATAAATTTCATGCCCAGGCATATCGTTTAATTAAGCATAGTTCACACCAATGTAGTAAGTGAGGCGACCAAAGAGTACAGTAAAACTGAAACATTCACGTGTAGTTTATAAGATTGTCGGCTTTTTGTGACGTAACGCGTGAAAACCTTAGTAAAATAAAGAAAGCAAAAAATAGTTTATCAGTTACAAAAACGAATCTTGTATGTTCATGACAGGTAGGTCAATATAGACATTACAAAGTTTTCACATGAATCTTTAAGATAAGAAATCAGTCTTTAAACTGGGTCAACTATAATGGCATTCTAGTACGTTAAATTTGAACTACTCTATTTCACATCTTTTTCGTTGCTTGTCAATAAAACAAAACTGTTGTCAGTAAATAGCAAAACAAGATTCTGTTGAAACTAGAAAACTGTAATCATAAAAAGTCAAAAGTTATGTATGTTACTTTAATTGTTTTATATCCCTGAATAATATTGCTAAGTTTCAAATACCTCCCGAAAGTGGTAACTGAAGCATGTGTATGTAAAATTAACCAAAGTTTCTAACATCAACAAGGGCCATAATTTGTAGTACATTTAGTCAGGGCATATTGTTGGATACCCCTGAAGACTGTATTTAAGTTTTAGATCCATCCCATAAGTGATTATTGAGATATGTACATGAAATAACCTTGCATACCAAAACTTAAACTAGATTTTCTAAGTCAAAAGAGGGCCATAATTTGAATTAAATCTATACAAGAGTTACCTAACTTGAATGTCAGACACCCTGATGACTTAAATGCAGTTTCAAAGCAATCCCTTAAGTGGTTACTGAAATAAGTGTATTGTAGTACCTTGTACGCAATTAATAAACCAAAATGTTCAAGTTCAATAAGGGCCGTTATTTGTAATTAATTCAGTTCAGTTATATCTACCATGACTGCCTGAGACCCCTCAACATTGTAAAGATGTTTCAATTCAATTTCAGCAAAGGTTACTTAGATATATGCCTGATAGCTTGCACGTAACTTTAACCAAATTCAGATTGCATGCAAATCTTTAACCAAACTTTTTCAGTCAACAAGGGCCAAAATTTAAAATAAATTAAGTAATGAGTTATCTTACCTGAATATTTGATACCCCTAAAGACTATATTGTAGTTTTAAATCAATCCAGTGAGTGGTTACTGTGATATATGTGTCGTAAAGTAGAATTAAACGTGTATAATATCGTAAATACTTCGTTTGTTTTTCATTCTCCGGTTCCCTGAACCTGTGATACTCCCGGACTTCCATACTTTCTTTATGTCCAGGCGAAATAAGTTTAGCAATCTAAAACCGTACTAATTTCATCTTGTAAATCTTTGCACGTGATCTTTAACATCCAATCACAGCACTGGTCACTATTTTTTGTCATTTATTTTTAATTACTGTCGAAAAATGTTGTTTTATTGCCAAATCAGTTATAAAAAAGTGAAACTCGGAAGCTCACGTGTTAGAGCGTTTGCCTCCGGTACAACAGGTCTCGAGTTCTAATCCCAGTCGGAGCACAAAATATGTCCTTACGGAAAGACACTGATACCGCACATACCTCAGACCACTAAGTTTTCAACAGTCAGCACAAATGAAACCCTCTTGTTAGTGTGATACAATGCGTCTGTATCATCCTGAATGTATTCATTCTCTCACATATTTTAAAGATGAGATACAAATCTCAACCCAATTAAATGAGAATACTTTGGCTGTAATGTCAAGAATTTTATGTGTTCAAAAGTCAATCATTTAAATGTCTGTGACAGTCGTACTATTTACGCACAAAATATCCCAGCGTTTTGATAATCATTTAGCATGACTTATGGTCAACACTTCGGTACACAATTACCCTCCTCCTGCCGAATATGAGCGATACTCCAGCCTTATCGAAAAAACTTCACCATAAACAATAAAAAGTTCTTCAACGCAGACAGCATGAATTTTACAGTATAACCGGTACACGTATAATTAAGCGATATGTTCTACATGACGTCTAGTGAACTATTCACAATCAAAAGTGTTTGCTGTGTAAGAAAACAAAATAATATCAAACAGGGAATGCCACGTACCAAAAACGCAGCCTCCCCAAAACGAACCCCACAGCACCCAGAAGTGCACCCCACCAACACACACACACTCACACACACACGACACACACGCACAACCACGCACACACAAACATATACACTCCAACACACACTAGCATACAAAGCAAACACACGAGGACAAAACGAACAATTAAAAGGCTTGTATACCAAAATGAGGTAAATATATTTAGCCACATGTAACATGTAGTATTTTGCATACTTTTATTTTCATGATGGAAGTTTACAAAATCTGCTCTTCTGCGATTGGAAGTGCGCAGGTACATTGTTACTTCTTCAATTTATTCATTGTTTACCTGAAGTAAGGGAAGCATCCCTGCCGGAACATGAGGTAGAGAAAATATTTGTTTGATATGAGAAATGCTACAGTTTGTTTAAGATAATGTTGCAATTACGAAAAAAATATAAGCGTACACAAACATGTACAACTATTGCACTAAAAGGTAGAGCAGACGTGCGAGAAAGATTTTTGGGGAGGCTGCGTTTTTGGTACGTGGCATTCCCTGTTTGATATTATTTTTGTTTTAATCGTTATAACTCCTTACATCATAAAAAACACACACAATGCTGCATTAACACTGTATACACACTATCTGTGTTTCAGCAATACAAATATATGTTCTAGATAATCTATATGAATATACGGGTATATATCTGTAGCAAATTTCTTATTAGTGATGGTATCATTTTATGTCCTGGGAAGTATAATAATGGAAAATACATAAATGCACGTATATCGAAGTACATGTATATAATATAAATCAGAGGTACATGTATATACTTATTATTGGTCATGCGCTTATGGATGCACAAAGACAAAACGTAAAGTACTACATATACTACTTGTCGCACTGCATGATGGGTAGTGATTGGAAGGTGAAAATTGATTTGCTATGGCAATGCTAAGAGTCTGTAACATTCTACATAAATTCAGCGCACACTCATTCATACACAATGCATATGGTTCGATGAAATTAAAATAAATCTTACAAACGCAGATCAATGAATAGATAGATAGATATATTTATTTTAGTATATCACAGATGTACAAACATGGTTAAAACAAACATGATGCATACATATACAGATAATTTGATGTATTCACAAGTTAATAAACCATGATATGCACATCAATTCCAAGGATAACACAAAAAAGGGAAAAGTGATTCTCCCTTATTTCCATTGTGGTCCTTGACGTTAAAGGCACACCACGGAAAGGCACGATTATTTACTTCAAATGAATCAATAGTATCTCATGTGTATAATATCACAGACCTAGGTTATTACAGCATCAATTTTTTTATGTTATCAAAGTACTGTATAACAAAAATTTTCAGTTATATGAGCATCATTCAGTTTTATGACACTAAAAGCACTAAATAGATTAAAAAGTAATATACCAAAAATACCTATACATGCATTAAACTAAAAATGCAAAGAGATGGTTAAGAATGATAAGACATTAAAACAAAAATACAAAGAGATCGTTAAGAATGATAAGACACAATGTCAAAACTAGGACAAAAATTGAAGTTTTACGGCTTCCTTAAAATGCTTAAAAACTGTTATATTACGTATCAACTGTGGCAAGTTATTCCAAAGGACACACCCCTGATAAGCAAAAGACTTTTTACCAAATCCCTTCACCTTGGGAATACAAAAACAACCACTGTCATTAAAATTTAACCTGGATGGATCATCAGGATTGGGACAAGAAGTTACCCTAAAAACAAAAATAATATCAAACAGGGAATGCCAAGTGCCCAAAAACGGAGCCCCCCAAAACGAGCCCCACATACCCAGAATCCCCCCACACCACACACACACAACACACACAACACACACACCACACCACCACCACACACACACACACCATGAATTGTAATGAGTGTACAGGATTAAAATGTTCTCTCAGGTAATCTGGAGCTATGCCTGACTTAACTTTGAAAACATGACCCAGAATAATTTTGTTAACCCGTTTTTCAACTGGTAACCACTTTAAATACCTAAACTAGCCTGGACCAACATGAGACATAGAATCAATATTCAAGACGAATCTCACTAATTTGTTTTGGGTTGTTTGAAGTCTATTTTTCAACAACTGTGTCAAACTTACCAAATAGAACTGGCAAAATCAAAGTGGCACTAGATGAGGAGTGTAACCAATAGCTTTCTTGTATGTTGTGTTAGAAAATCACGTTTTCTATACAGGAACTTTAACCTAGCGTTGGCTTTACTATTTATGGGCCTTGTCATAGGCTCACCAGACAGTCTTTGGTCCAAAGTAGCGCCAAGATATTTAACTTAATGGACAGCAACAATAATCTTTCCATTACATGATATTTCCATACCGGGTTGAGACCTTATTTCGGGTTTTGAGTCAAACAAAATGGAATCTGTTTTGCCTAGATGCAAATATAGCTTGTTACAAATAAGCAATTCACTGACTGTTTCCAGTTCACTGGTTAAGACAGATTCAATCTGGTTTTTACTTTTACCTGCAACCAATATACCAGAATCATCAGCATATAAAAGTAATTTATTTTTTACCACTGCTGACATGTCATTGACATAGATATAAAAAAAAGAAGAGGCCCAAGTGTGGGCCCTTGGGGGACACCACATGTGATACTAGAGAGAGAAGATGGTGTACCAGATACAGCAACCAGTTGATGTCTATCACATAAGTATGACCTACCTAAGGAAGCCTTCGAGATTTAGGTACATCTGCAAAACCTGTCTTTATGATACATGAATGTACATCAATTTGATGTTTAAAACTAATATCTTTCAATTGCAATTTCATTATACATAATAAGCTGAGTGCCAAATAATTCATTCGGCTTAGAACTACTTTGACATGAAGGTACTTCCTATTGTAAGTGGAAATAACAGCCTATATTTTAAACTTGTACCTTGAAATCTCCGAAAGACTTAACAACCTGACTAGATTTAAATCGCTATGTTTATAAGTGAAAAACAGTTGATGCATAAAATTGTCGACATAATTTTGAAACGTGTATAATATTATAACTCAATATTAAAATTATAGGTAGAATGCGGAAGTAAGCTTTCGTGTTTACGGATTGATATTTGAAAAACATAACTTAGAAGAATGTAATTGCATGTTATCTATGTAAAGGAATAATACTAGTATTTGAAAATTATAACGAAATTTTGGGATCATCTGATATAAACAGAGTTTTAAGTGAAAACTTATTTCGTATTTTAACATGACATTTTCAGTCAGCGGGAAGAAAGATCAAACCACTGGCGCAGAAACGTCGCATCAGAGAGGGGAAAATGGAAGTTCCGAGCAGTTCTGCGGAAGAAACAGTCAGAAAGAAAAGCAGCAAGGAATCATCGGTATACAAGAGTTCTGGGGAATTTTTCGAATACTGTTGTGATCCTTGCAGTACTGAGGGAGAACATGTCGAAGCTCATGGATTTTGTACCGAATGTAAAGAATACCTTTGTGGCACGTGCTTCAAAAGTCATTCAAGGAGCAAATTGTCAATGCATCACGCCTTACTTGACAAGGATGACATGCGAAAGAAAGCTTTCAAATCATGTGATCCATGTAAATCAGCGGGAGAGAAAGAGGAGGCCGCGGGTTATTGTACGAAGTGTAAAGAATATCTATGTGAGGACTGTTTTAGGAGTCATTCAAGAAGCAAGTTATCAAAGCACCACGTACTGTTGGACAAAGATGATATGCCCATGATGCCCGAGAATATTCTTGCGTCTTCAGTGGCTGGTATGAACATCTGCGAAAGAACTGCTGACAATGAAGAATATACATACATCCGAGATATCCATGTTATAACTGTCGGTGACGAGAAAGCGTGTAATATCGTAGATATGACTGTAGTATCAGACACTAAACTGGTTCTGGTAGATGCGAATAACAAATCCCTGAAACTCGTTGACGTTGAAAAGAGCGCGGTAGTATGTATGATGGATTTAGACTCAGAACCATATGGAATCACAAAAGTTTCCCAGGACCAAGTAGCTGTAGCATTACCATACCAGTGGCAGATACAGTTTATTTCCGTCAAAAGAGGATTATCTGTGTTACGTTCTTTGAAAACAACTGGTTTGTGTATAAATTTGCTGTGTATAAAAGACAAGTTATATGTATCATATGAGCAGCCTGTGCAGTTTGACATAATTAGGTTGACAGGTTCAATAAATAAGACAATCGTTCCTGATCCTGAAGTTCTCAAGCATTGCACTAATCCAAGGCACATCGCAGTAAGTCAAGACGAGAGTTTGATCTTTGTGTCTGACTGGACAAATAACAAGATCATGTGTCTGAATATGGATGGGAATGTGTTATCTCAATATCCGGGTCTGCTTCATAAACCATGCGATCTTACCATTTCACCATTTGGCTCAGTCTACCTGTGTAGCAGAAACCAGCACGTCGTGTACAAGATGTCGTCAGATCTGTCTGAAGCCACGGTGATACTAGGAAAAGGTGATGGTTTGGAATTTCCACAGGCAATGTGTTTTAACCAAGGTAAACAGCATCTCTATGTCAGCAGTGGAAGCTCTAATAGCGAATTCATCAAAACATATAAATGGAAATAATCTAATGACAGTCAATACATTCACAACAGTCCAGACATAAGCACAGTTGTTTCAAAATAACATGTGCATGTATGTTATTACGACTTTGTGTATATTTAGTGTTTTTACAGTACGCATTTTAGCAAGAAAGGGACTTTTGGAAGCACATTGTTATATGGTTTTTATATATAATATCCAAAAGTTAATTCATAAAGATTTCTTTTAATTATGTTGTTCAAACGTGTAAATTATCGTATACATGTATAAAGGTTACCTTATTGCCAAATTAATTCTGAAATCAACGATTCTCGGTTACTTAGTGGTTAGGACCTCTTGTACTGCAGGTCCCGAGTTCTAATCCCAGATGGAACACGATGTATAACCTTGATAGACAATGATGTCAACCGTACCCTAGTCCCCAACGATTAATGGTTACATGTAGCAGCAATTAAACTGTCTGGTATGCGTGTCCGAAAACGTTTCGGAATAAATGTGAATAAAAACCTTTTACCGTTAGAAAAACTACAATTATTACAGTCCTTATCTGTTTGTCAAAATATGCCTCAGAATGCCTAAGAATGCAGCTGTGGCGATATAGAATCTCAAAATTTTCGAGGGAGCATGATCCAAAGCTTCTCTACAAACTGTATTTGCCCAGCTACGCCCCTGTTGCTTGCCTGGCGATTTAAATTGTGTTTTCTTTTACGTTCTCAGCTCACTATTTGTGTTTGAAATAATTCGAGCTGGAGCCAACAATTATTAACTTTTCCTTGTTGTAAACAGTAATTCAACATCCCGTACTATGACTTTGCATGTCGAGATATCAACGTGAAACTGGTAAGTGTAAATAGAAGTTGAAGCAGATATTGTAGTTTCGCGTTAACCTCTTGATATATATATATATTATTTATAGTCAACTCGTGACTGGGTTTGTAATTGAGAAGCCCTTAAACCAGGAAAGTTGAAGTTAACATTGTTATACATTGTTATACAATATTTGCATTGTCATGAGACATGCAATAGTTATTGTGCAATAGTACATATACTTTTATTGCGCAGTAGAAACTTATGATTTACAATGGCGATATTATATATAGGTATTAAAGCAATTTTAAAGCCACAGATACGTTTGTTCGGAAAACATATTATTATTTAGATGAACAGAAAAAAACTTAAAGATAATTAGTTCATATTATCTATTGGTGAAGACCAATAAAGTGCATCTACGATTAAAGATAACCTTGTAATAGAGTCATACTTGTTGTCAATAATTCAATTTCAGAAATGGCAGTATTTTAATGATAGAATGGCCACCCAAGTTTGTAAGACTGAAAAGTTTCCTAGATGCAGAAATGGCAACCTTCATCAGCCGCAAACAACCTTTAGATGCATGGAGAAAAACGCCAGTGTTTACATATTCCATCGGCGGGCTTTGGGGTTCGGAACACATCGGAAGTGCGCATATACGAGGGTGATCCAGAAAGGACGAATCATAACCGCGTTTTCTTCTCCTAGTAATAAAACAACTTGGCAGTACTATTATGCTTAGCAAAGGAAAACTGCATTACATCAGTTTTCATGATACATGTTTTCAACAGGTTGATGACATGTACCCCATTGCGCCACAATTTAGAAAAGAATTAATTTTGTTAAACCAAAATTATAATATATAACAATAGAAAACATATTTTAGTTAGAGCTTTAACATTACACGAGGTCACAGTTACATTGCGCAGATATACCTTCTTTTGTAAGAGTTCACCTGTTGTTCTCTCCAGTTTTATTTCTAGAATTATCCTAAAAATGATTAACAGTTTCTGCTCAGTCATGTAAATGATTTTGGGAATGCGATTTTTAATTCATGTTAAGACTTTTATGAGCAAATGCGTGTAAATAAAACCGTTTTACCTTGACAAAACTTTTAAGATTTTTATGAGCAAATGCATGTAAATAAAACCGTTTTACAGTGACAAAAACATTTAAGATTTTTATGAGCAAAACCGTGTTACCGTGACAAAAACTCCAATAATTATGGTCGTTATCTTTTCATCAAAATATGCCCCAGAATGCAGATATGGCGATAAAGAATGTCATTATTTATCAGGGGAGCACGATCCCAAATCCCCTAGAAACTGTGTGCCTACAAATTGTATTTGCCCAGCTACGCCCCTGATAGACACGCTCCACCTGTCGAAAAAAAACAGTGCTGCAGTGTAATTAACACGACAATCCAGTCTCCAGCCTCTTGTTGATAGACAATACTTTACCAATACGAAAAGTTACACGAATACTAGAACGCAATTAATAAAGAGTGCTCCATCGCTAGCAAGGTGCTATTTAACATTTATTCAACTTTGCTTTATGACTATACATTAACATTTGTATATACATGTATTATGGCATTTTGACCGTATTGTCTGAGTGACATAAACAACACTAAGTTTTACATGCCGTTATTGTATATGATGCAAGCGCATCAGCAATGTGCTAACTAAAGTTAAAACTGTAATGTACTTAGAGTTTTATCGTTGGTACCGGATAATCCATTTGATCAACGACCACCGGAAAAGATTAGTTAGTTTAGATTTCGAGGGAAAGTGCAAGATGCAGAACGCGCCCCGTTCCAGAGACGAACCTGGTTCTTTCACATACCCGGTGTACAGCACCGATGAATCGGACCTCGCTTTTAGGTCTCACCCGAAAGACCATTAGTTGTGTTTTCGAGGAGCCGGGGCTCGAACTTGCGATCCCTGGATTACGAGTCCAGTACGTTAACCACTAAACCATCGACCTGTTCCTCTGCATTTAAAGCACTGAACTTAACTGGTGTTATAAGGTCTTGCCTTAAGCCCTGCAGGGGTATCTATGACTGACCCTGAGGGGGCACAATATAGTTTATTTCCGTCACGGACAGTGACACATAAACCTCGTCCAATTTTTGACTAGAATTTTTGATCCACTGACAGACCTGAAAAATACGAATCAGTGAAATAGTTACATGATAGTTGTTACTTGAAACAAACACAGTTAATGTCAGTCAACCAGCTTAACTGACTGCATTTAGATTTCTCAAGTTATATTTCTGCATCGCAAACTCAGATGAAAATCCGAGCATTTTAACAATTTTAGCAGGTCATCATGACATTTCCGGGGAAAGACAGTACCATAAGCATAGCTGGTCTTGCTTTGTTACCTTTTATTCTTCTGAAAGTAGCCTGTTAACCTGGTTCAACCCAACCTAATTTTTCTGCATTTTTAAATGTTAACATGCATCATCTCCAATCATGCAACTAAAGTTTTCAGCACTTTCGTATTTCTGCGAGGTCAAGGACTATCACATATATATTTTTTTCTAAACATTCACTTTCATCATCCACATATCAGATATAGACCAGGGATCTATTTGTGTCTTCAAATATGTCAGCAGATTTCATACTTGCCTCTGATTCTATAATTCGACAGGGACCACTTCGAAACTAATTGGCAGGAACTGTTCTGTGCCTCGTTAATGAAGCACATGTTGTTGTGTATCCTGAACTTTTATTTAGATGCATTTGCTCCCAAAAGTCTTAACAAGAATTAAAGATCATATTCCTATAATCATACAAGAATACATAACTGAGCTGAAATCTGTTAATCAACTTTAGGATAATTCTAGAAATAAAGCTTTAGGCGGACGGAGAGAACAACAGGTGAAATCGTACAAGAGAAAACATATATCTTATGAGTTATTGAGGCCTGGCGCAATAATGTAAAACACTTTAATTTCGCGAGACCGAAATTTCGCGATCTATGTCTAATATTGACGTTTTTATTAATTCGCGTGTTTTTGAATTCGCGAAGTTCAACATCCTGAAAATCGGAAGTGACGTCTTCATCAGATAACCTTGGTTTTTAACTTAGTATACAAGTGCGTCATATAAATTAACCCAAAGCCGAAATTGCCGTTCTCTGTACAAAATGTATAATCCTACTTGTATCGATCGATTTGTTTGAGTAAGAAGGTAATTGATGTCCGTTATCTTGCGTCGCAAACATTTGTATTGTCCGGCAACTATACTGTACAAAACGTGTGAACTAACGTATAAAGCAATAACAATAGATTGCGTTTTCATACTTTCAGATTTGCGAAAAATATCATTGTGCCTTATGTGGAGAACGTGCGTGATGAGATACTAGTAATTAGTTTGACACGGAACAGTTTGTAACATTAAACATATTATAGTACCGTATTCTGTCCTTGTTGTAACTTACAATGTCCTGCTGGTATATAGTTCAGAAAATATAATTTGAAGGTGGTTACGTCTCTGAAGGGATATAACTTGTATTCATTATCTAAAATACGCAGCTGCAGTTCTCTCCCTTGAATACGACAAGGTACGGTCAGTTAACTTCATAACATACAAATGGTACGTTTGTAAGTACCACATATTCGAATTAAATTCGGATAAGGAATTTTTCACGACATTCTTGAATTCGCGAGGTACTAAAATCGCGAATATTAGCGAAAATTAAACGATCGCGAATAAATCTGTTTTACAGTATAACTGTGACCACGTGTAAATTTAAGCTAAAACTAAACATTTGCTTTTATTTGCTCTATTGCTTTAAATTATTATGTTGATACTTTTACTGGGGTTTACAAACTGAAGCAATGGGGGTAATCATACGGCCTGTCGAGTACATATATCATGACAACTGATGTAATGCAGTTTTAAACGTTTGCATAAACATAATCAGTACATGCCAAGATTGTATTTCATAAATAACGACATAAACAGAAACTGGTATCAGATGCACTTGTGCTTCCGTTCTTTATTACTTAAAGGATAGAGAGAGGCATACCTTGTTTTATGACAAGTCGCTGGAGTGAAACAAATGTGCAGATCAAGGTGAATGGTCTTAAAAAACAGATAGTATCTATGTCAGAATCTTGACTACTTTGTTCTATTTTTATGCTAGTTTTAAAAATTCGTGAATACTGGATAACGTGAACATTGTTTTGATGCAAAAAGCGCAAAATAAATCCAATGAGTAGCGTCAATCAGCGACCCGGGAGAGTCAACACCGCTTTTTTGCTGAACAAGCAATGTAAAATCACTAAACCACAATAAGATAAGACTAGTTGTTTCATCAAATTTGCAATATTAGTATTATGTTCAACAACCAAACCCGTTTTCAAGGCGAGTTGAATTCCAACGTAGAACGAAGATACAAAAATCGAAAACGTAGATCGAAAACGCGACGCAACAGATTATGATACAAAGAGAGTCAGATTAAAAAAAGGTCGCCAAGCCAGAAACATTGAAACTATTGAATTAAAAATACGCAAATGTCAGGCGTACAGGAAAGGACTCTCTTGGACAGACCAGACAACAAGGTTTGGAACAATCAGACAACATTGCTTTATCTCATCGTGAATGATACAGGAGTTATGATTAGCAATATCTGTAGAATGACTGTCATCGGTCTTGTCCCGTGTTTAAAATCTAAATTTAGGGACTGAAAAACTTGGATATGACTTACATGTACCTGCCCCTGAATGTTTTTCATTTTTATCATACACGTGAAATGATAAAACACAAGATTATATTCATAGCAGATGAGTTTGCTGCACACAACACCCTTAACCAATCTACCCGCTCAATTTGAGACGCTTTTAAATTTTTCATTTTTCAAACAACTTGTAGGCTCGGGCCCGCTGTATCTTATAGCAGTACGCCCTTGTCTAAGTTTAAGACATCTAATCTTCACAGAATATTTGTGAATTTAATGTTCACATTGTGCAGCATATGAACTTTAAACCAATATATCGCTGATTATGCGACTCACTCGACAGAATTTAGTACAGCATGGAAGTAATTAAGGTAATTTAATACACAAGATTTTCTAGAATTGTTCACTGCTTTTGGTTCACAAAGCAAATGATCAGGCTGTATACAAAACCTAACATGACGTAAATGAGACACATGAGTGTTCGAGCTAAGACATTTATCAGGATGTCCGAGAAACTTTGAAATTCGGTGCACGCCAAATTCTACACGCTTTCAAACCACCAACCCTGTGTACACCATAACCAAACATATTTTGTTCGCCTGACCAAAGCAGACATGCTCCAATACGCGTGGATTTAGTAGATAAGTCAGTGTTCAATTTTACTACCACACTTGGATGACATACAGTACTTAAAATGTAATGGCCATTGCAGTTTTATTGCTGAAACAGATTCTTATTCATTTTTCATTGAAATTAACTAAACGCAGCGTTTGGAATATCAAACAATCGTTCAAAGCAAGGCAAGTAATATGGACCATAACAGCAATGTATGCCTGATAAATGCTCTCTGATAAGCATAACACCACAGTATGTCGAACCATAAACTGGTTGAAATTAGTCCACGCTATTTCCGTTATTGTTTTACCTCATTTTATTTGAATGTTTTCTGTGAACATGTCATGTGATATAAATTTGTAACAGCATAAAGCTCTATATACTTTTTTGCATCTATACACTTGTGATCAGATCTGAGGTTGGCTTTTTTCAAAACTGATATTTTACCTTATACAGTTTCTTTCCGTCACGGAAACGGACACATATACCTCTTCCGAGTTTCGACAGAGAAATTAAAGGCCGGGAACTGTTCCGAGTCTCCTGAAGCATGCTGTTTAAAAGCATGCTATATACGGAAGGTGTAAGTTAGATCAAGGTCAGGAACAATAAAAATGCGTTGTGTCAGTTCGTACCTCGGTAAGACGTAACGTGCATACTAGCGTCATTAACAGTACAATATTATAAAACGCATCTGGGGGCGCGAAATGTTATATAATGCTCATGTAATATTTGCAAAATACTTATCTAGCACTTTTCTGTGAATTGTTCAAGTCTTTGTTAGGGAAATACTGCTTTTGATGCTCAAGTTAACAAATGTAAAGTCTCCGGTATCACATGTTTACCTACAAATGCAAAAGTCCATGATTTCAGCAGGTATAAGCATCATCTTTTAATACCAGTTAAAGTCACTATGATTTATTCGCGTTATTGCACAATAATGTACTAAAACTAATAAGAATAATTCATCGTATTAAATTAGTTAAAATCAGCCTATATTAAAGCACTCTCATATCGTATCAGTATCATTTTCCACGAATAATGTATACCACAACTACAGTTCTGTAACTTCCAAAGGAAAGAATTTCACTATTGGTCTAGTAGTAGTATAATAGTGTGTTCTAATTTTCGCCGACCGAACCAGTCCATCTCTCTCGGGCACGAGTTCTTCTATGACCGCCAACTTCCATTGTGCACGTGGAACTTCATCATGGACTTGTGCAACGTCGCTTACCGCTATGGACTGTTTGTTCCGCTCTGATGTACGATGCTGCTCTCGGATAGCAGTCAGATATTCGTGTCTCTATCGTTTCCGGAAGTCGTTTATCAGCTTTATCTGGATCTTGGCTTGTTTATTAATGTTATGGTGTCCACTAAGGATTGAACTTGGGTCTGTTTCATCTTTAGGGTTGTGATACGGTAATGTTGTAATGCGTCTGCCGTATAGAAGATGCGCTGGTGTGAGTGGTTCTGGATTAATTCCGGAAGAGACGTACGTTAGTGGCCGGTCATTCATAACGGCTTCTATCTCGGTAACCACCGTATGTAGCATGTCGAGGTTAACGTAAGCGCGACCATGAGTATTCTTGAGTGCTATCTTGGTGAGCCCGATTAATGTCTCCCACCAGCTGCCGAACCATGGAGCACGCTGGGTATGAACTTCCACGTGGTTCCTTGACTGGCAAGGTCGTCCTGTATTTTCAGTGACTCGAACAGACGTCTTATATGGTTAGAAGCAGCCATGAACGAAGATCATGACGTGTGGTAGGAATGTCCGGCTGCTGAATCTTCTAAAAGCTTGAAGAAAGGATTCTTCGGATAAATCTCGGACTACTTCTAAGTGAACCGCTCGTGTGGATGCACATGTAAATAAGCAGATGTATGCCTTATCTTCAGTTCCATTCAGTGCTCCTGTGAAGTCGACCCCTGTCACTGTGAACGGTACTGTATCTTCTACTCTACATCTGGGTAACGGAGGTGGATCAGGGGATGCATATGACTTCCAATTTACCTTTCTGCAGGTGACACATGTGCAAATTATTGTCTTTACACATTGACGAATGAATGAGATCCAGAACTTCTGGCGAATATAAGTGATAGTAGAATCAACGCCCGCATATAGCAATCTCTGGTGGCAATCAAAAACAATCAAACGGGTCAACGGATGCTTTGATGATAACTGGTAAGGAACTCTCGAACTTTCGGCCAGCGGCGCATTGTGAATTCTACCGCCACAACGGACTCCACCATCTGTGTCGATGAATAATCTTAGTTGCTTGACAATTTGTGAGCGTGATTTTCCGGATCTCGTGTTGAGGATTTCTTCCTGGTAAGTAGTGGTTTGACAGCCTATCAGCCATGTTCTCTCTACGCGTTCAAGTTTACTAGAGGACAGGGGTCCGAGTCGTCTGCTAGAATGTCTGCAGTTGTGCATAAATCTCATTACGCATGCTGTAACACGTAGTAGCTTCTGGTACATGTATGTGCTGAATCTGTTGATATCAATAACTTGATGAATGCCTAGGGTAAACGCCAGTTCTGTGGGTACAGTCGTGTATAGTTGTGAGTACCGAAGTTTCATGCGTACTCCATGTAGGCCAACTTGATGGATCGTTGATCCACGTTGGTCCATTTTGCCAACTTTCGTTATCTGCATATTGCTTAGCTGTAATACCTCGGGTAAGTAGATCTGCTGGGTTTGAGTGGGTGGGGCAATATTTCCATTTGCTATTCTTTCACTTCATTAACTCTGTTTTGGACAAATCACAATAAAGGTTTACCTGTCTCCAACCAGTGAATAACAATTAGGCTATCTGGCCAGAGGTTAATATCTGTGTGCCTTAGTGTCTTCTGTATGTGGTTCGCTAATCGATCTAGCTGTTATTAGTTCTAGTCGTGGTAACGTAAGTTTCTTAAGTAGTGCTACACGATTCATGATGAGGGATGCGTGTTGTCCCTTGAAGAGGTATGATGCAGCTCCATAAGAAGACTGGCTTGCGTCTACGTTCACATGTAGAGTGAGGTCTGTGGCGGGATTTCCAAAGTAGCATTGTCTGTATTCGGTTGTGGAAATTGTATTTAAGTCATTCACAAGGTTTTCCCATCTATGTTGTATGTCAGCTTGTAACAGAATATCCCAGTCTAATTTCTCTTGCCAAATGTGTTGTAACATAATTTTAGCACGTACCGTAACCGGACTAAGCAGACCTAGCGGATTATACAATCTTGACGTTTGTCGTAAGATTTCACGTTTTGTTGAAATTGCTCTGATTGGTATATATGTTGGTTGAAACATCAGCATATCTGTTTCTGCATTCCATCGCATACCAAGTATCTTTGTAATATTTTATGTATCTAGAATGTTGTTGGTTGAAGCTAAGTTTCGTAATCGCTGAATGTTAAAATCCCACGAGCGTAGATTGAATTTGCAGACGACAACAAAACGCGCGAATCCCGGAAGTAAGCAAGCGTCTGGTTCTCTTCTTCAAAAGTTGACAGGATGTTGTCTACAGAATTTCACAAATTACACTACATGTATATTCGGAGTTGTAAGTGTATGTAACTGATATGTTCTGCATTACGTTATGTGAAGAATTCATAATAAAACTTGTTTTCTGTTTAACATTCTTTGCATACCAAAAACAACTAAAGTCATTTACGGACTAGTGTAGTATCCTGCACGTTTTGATACAAGAAGGGTACATTTGTTAGTATATATACCAATGCGGAAAGTAACTATCGAATCATAAGATCTTCTTGCAGTCTGGCTTAGAAAGCCGTACGATTTAATGAGATATTACCTGATTGGTACACAAGGTTGTGTTCAAAAAATGCAAAATACTTATTTGAAATATAAAATACAATGTCTTCTGTACGCGAAATAATATTTCAGGACTGTTTTTCATAATATATAACACTAAAACCCCCATATGAATAAAAGGTGTACACATGTGGTTTTAACCCCTAAACCGGGTCAGTTGTCTCCCATGCAAAATTGTAAAAACAAATGAGTTGGTTATGCATTTTCTTGTGTAAGAGAGTCTAATCTAATGGGAAATATTTTATTGGTCAACACTCGACAGGTCACCCTTTGACTAGATTTATAATGTTAGTCAATGGGAAAAACAATAAGAGCATCTGACCTTAAAATACAATCAGAGCAAATGGCATGGTATCTCTTTTTCTATGTTTCACATGCGAAATATTGCATGAAACTTATTATTTGCATATTTATGTACATGTATATTAGGAAGGAATGGAATGCCGAGAAACCAGTGTACATCTATTTTGCATGAAACTGTTGCTAAAATAGAGGTGCCCGTGTGGTAAAATAGGGTTATTTCATAGTATTAAAACTTAAAAGGGTAGCAATTGATTTAACATCCATAAGCGCAATGTTTTATAATATTTACAATAAAAGACAATTGATTTATTTTCAGTTTATAACACAAATATGTGATATGAGGGTCTATTTATGTAAACTTAGTTTGATGCTGTCAAAGGCGGGTAATTTAGAACTAAAAGATTGACACAGTGGTACTTTTGTAAAGAAATACAGATTATTTTTAATGAATCCGTCTCTTCAAGTGATATTTCCGTTAAAAGTGACCATCATAATTTTAAATAAAACATTAATCAGTGATTTATGCTCATAGAATAATAAACATTTTATAACCCCCCTCCCAAAAAATGACAGTAGTTTCGCGTGAAAACCTCTACAGAGTGTTCCAAATTACCTTCATTTATTTATGAAATTTGCCGTTTTACCTTACCTTTCTTCTCATGACTAAATATTAAGTAGCTAGAGTGCTTTCAAGAAAATTTTTCGGAATGTTGTAAATGATACTCCGAAATGTTATTTGGTTATGGAAATGATCAAAAATAAGCTGTACGATTTTCGCCTCTAGTGTTAATTCATTTGAATGTGATAAGTCAAAATCGGCTATATTTTATATTTACTGTAGCATTAAAGTATTCTAAAGAATACATAAACATTGAAAGCATATGCAGTAGTGCAGTTATATATTGTTTCTGTAGTTATTGATATTAGAAACATGACATGGCAACCAAAGATGCATTCATTTTCATGCTACAATGTATTTCAAAGAGCTGCTTTGGACTATAAATCAGGTTTAAACCGTCATGATATTTATTTTAAGTCTATAATTTTAAGCATACTGAAAGTAAAAAAAGCAATATTTTAGTGCAGAAATGTTTGTTTTATGCTGTAGAGTAGGGATTTAGTCTATTGAAAAAACAAGATTTGACAATTAAATTTAATCAAAAGAAAGCAACCCCTTTAAGATATGAGGTTGAGAAAATATTAGTATTGCGTCATTTGTTTGGGATGTTAGTATTAAAACATTCTAGTGTATATATGTTTTGATTATGTAGATGGAGGCGGGGGGATAAAAAGTCTGGCAATGCAAAGATTATCTTTAAATGTGTCAAAACTTGAATGTGAATGTAAAAGAACATTACCAACGTACACCAAATATATAGCGTTTACGACCTTAACATTCGCATAAAACTATGTCTGTTTGGTATGGTTCCTAATGTTCGACCTACTCTAAATACGAGAATTCTATTTTAAAATACTGGACATTTCGTACAAGAGATTGCCAAATATTTGGAGAAACAAACATTTGTACCTTACAATTCGATAGCTATATAGTTATCATTTTAAACAGGAACTGGCAGTTTATATTTCTTCTTCTAAACGTGTCTTCTTTGGCAGTTTATATTTCTTCTTCTAAACGTGTCTTCTTGACATCGTTCACAGTTGGATCTTTTAAAGTTTCCGTCCCGTGTCTGTCATGTGTTGTGCAATGTTTCTCAACTAGCGCCATCTAGCACATAACATTTAGGGAACAGATGTATATGCTTATACCAATTAGATAATTAAAGAATTACATTAAGTAAATAGTGAGACATTCTCTTCAACTATCTAACGATTTTAGTAATAAAGAATGAACTTCAGAAAAGAAAATCTAGTACTAATATTTACTAGTATTCAATTAACTGTTTATTGTGTTTACAAATCATGCGCACTTTGTCTTATTGATATCAAGAAAACGGGACTATATAAAGTTATGGTTTTTGATCACTGCAGTTCTACTCAATAGAGAAGACAATGAAATAAGTAGTAATATTTGTAATACGAGGCAATGCTGTGTTCGGGAGCTTGTAAACTTCGCTTTTTCTTAATGTTCTCTGTCATCGTATAAAGTTCAACTTTAAGAAATGTTCGCAGTTGCATGTAATCAAATAGAAAAGAACATAGTCAATATCTTGGCCTCAACCATAATTATTGGTAATAACTCCACTCTTCTATGCAACAGCCAGAAATAATGCCGTATGGTCAGAAATTTACATTCGTAGATTTGCTTTATATAAGGTCTCATGACAAAGGTCAAACTCGAGTTAAAAATGCCTATTTGCTCTAAATCAGGGAACATCCATAATCAAAACAAAATGAGGTGCGCAGTTGTACATTCTGATTACCATTACTGTTGATCAGATACTTTTAAAGAAACGTGCAACACAAGTTCAGAATATCCGATTTTCACCTATTCAGATAATAAAACTCTGCCTTTTCTGTTGTTTTTTTTTGCCACAAATAACTTTAGGTTAGATACTTCAGGATGAGAGTGGGGCACAAATTACAAAATTTCGACCATCACTTACTCAAGGGTCATAGCTCTGTCTAACAAATAAATCATCATGATCACATATTTATATCCTGATGAACATTATTGTAAGGTTTCGTGACTTGCTCAAATGCATTCAAATTTCGTGCGATACAAGTTCAAAAATGCCATTATTCATTTATTCAAGAACCATAACTCAGTGTAACCACTAACAAAACCGAAAGGGCACAACTTTGCATACAATTATATTGACTTAAATTAAAGGTTTCGTAGCAGCAGGTTGGAAACAAGCTAAAATGCAGATTTCTGGGAACAGCCATAAGGTACACACGTGTACACCCTGAATAACATCAAGGTACGTTTTTATATTACCTGATCTGATTTTTAGTTATTAAGTTAAAAAATGTCGTTTTACACTTAATCAAGGTCCATAACTCTTTCTATATTTGGCAGAACCACACACAAAACTTCAGGTGTACAATTTTACACCCTACGTAAGATACAAGTTAATATATGTTTATTTTCAGTTATTCAAGAACCATAAGTCTGCCTTAAATAAGAGTATCCACACATGAAACCTCAGGTGTACAACTTAACATATATAATTATATATACAGAACTGTAACGTTTTACAGCTAATCAAGATATAACTGAAAGGTTTCATGAATCTAAGTAGAACACGTCTGGAGTTGCACGCGACACAGATTGAAAACTGTCATTTAATGACAATAATCCAGCTTTTGCTGGGTGCAGCAAAACTTGACATCCTGTTTATCATTTATAGAGGGTTTCTTGAATACATGTCATATTATTTTGGAGTTTCATACGGCACAAAATGTTACAGACACACAGACACAGATGGCCACACGGACAGGCGCACATTTCAGGTACATTTACATATAAATAGCTAAATAGTTAAATATTCTTTAACCGATAAAATTCTGTTATCAAATGACAGTAACCTTGTACTTTCTATATCACTGATTTTAAAATTACACCTGTGTACAGTGTCCCAAACAAGAGTTGATTGATACATTCAAATATTTTAAAAACAAGTTACAATATTCCAATCATAGCTTTGAACATGAATTGAACCTTAATTAGCAAGCAATATGAAGAACAGAATAGGAGAGTTAAATACATGTATAAGTTAATTGTTTTGCGTCCTTTCATTTGTTGTGTTCAATAGTTTAAACCAAATACCTTCTAGATTTCAAACGTTATAACGCGTGAAATCATATTCTTCCATAAATTGGATAAGATATATCACAGATTTAGTTTATATCTTTTCATTTGCAATGGAGTATAACGGAGTGCTTCTAAGACTATTATCATTGTCTATTTAAAGGGCAACCAAAATGTTTAAATAGACAATTATACATGTATGCATAATTCAACATACCGGATAAAAATTAAAACATTTGCATTATGCAAACATGGAAAAAACTTGTTTATACTTTAGTAGCTGCTACAATCATCAAATTTTTACAAAACTATGTCTGGAGGTTAGACTTAATGTGTCCTCGCCACCAGACTAGATGACGATATATTTCATTAAAAATTATTTCTGACGATTTCTTCTTACATCCCATCTTTTGACGAACAAAGGATGATTTATTTTGTAAGTGATAAGTTGGAAATAATCACATACTACTAGAATGGTAAAATAAAATGTAAGGACTGAATGCTATCTAACTTTGGATCAATATTTAGATATTGGGCTCAAGTAAACACTTATCAGCAATTGCAATCATCAAATGTTTATCTTGAGTTCTTGAGTTCTTGTCTGTGATAGTAACTGAGGCATTTATGATAAATCACCTGGTTCTCTTGCCTTGATAACTTAAAGCCGTGTTCTCCTAGTACAAATTTTGAGGACGCGGACACGAGAGTTAAAACAATGCGGGAAACGAGAAAAGCAGAGAACTCATGATATTTCAAATCGTGTCATACTATATTCGTAATATAATAAATCATGTCACTGTATGATAAAGCAGATTGTTCTGCATGCACAAGCTCAAAACGAAGTCTGTCAAATGTATTGTAACCATTAGTGTGCCCGTCCTAAGCGGCCAGCCGACGAATACATCAAAAGTAGTCATTTAAAGCAACTGGCTTGTTCACTTTAAAGTTGCATTTTATATGAAAATGGCCAATTGGATACATCAATACTGATTTCTTAAAGCAGGTAAATGTGCATGTATATGTGGAGTCACAGTGGCACAGTTGTACAAATATATATAGTAGTACACGTAGTATGAATAAAATGTAAAAGTGGTGAACAGTAACACAGTTTCAAATGTAGATTAAATTGTTTAATCTTTCCTTGTTAAATTTCCAAAGTTAGTTGTCTTTCAATTTTTAAGTACTATTAGTTGTTCAAAACTGTGCTAATTAAAAGACCAACTGACTGAAAAGCGAGCAGTGCATATCATGACCGGACTGCACGGACTATATCTAATTAGGGAACTATATTTTGACCCTCATGTTTGTCAATGTTCGGCCGCATATCAATATAAAGATATAAAATTAAAAAGTTTTGACTGCGTACAACGTCAATATCTCAGATAACAGCAATGACTACGTATCACCTTACGTGTCGGGTAAAGTCTATAAAAGCCTACCTTCATCACAGTTAAGGCAGAATCCGGACAAAAGCTGTTGTTGTAACATACAGTAGAACTTCGAAATACCGGACGGCCTTCGGCGGGGAAAATCGCCCGGATTTCCGAGGTGACCGGATTTTCGGGGGATGAAATTTTGTAGGTTACATACCTCTGGTCATTCCTCTGTTTCATGAAACACGACAGTCTTTCTTGCAAACATGAATAACTACACTATCGACTGTATTAAAATACATATTAAAACATTTAATGCATGTCTCCGCCCATAAAACATTAATTTAAATAGCATTCACAAAATTAAAAGCTAGAATACAATCATGTACATTGTAATTAAATGGCAGCATCATCCGCGCGACGTTAAGATAACACGTCGTGAATTTCAAAAATACAGATGAAAATATTTTAAATTTTAACAATAAAACTTATGTTACATGTAGTTCTGTTCAGCACTATAAACACATTCATTTTGCGCATATATTCCGATATGATGATTGCAAATCCCCGCTATAATTCCGCTGTCATGATTGACTATGACACAAAATATAAAATGAGGCTCTATCGTTTTGTAAATATGAACGATTTTATAAATCTATCAATCTTAGGATGAAATCTAATTATCAGCACGTTTGACAGACACATTATATTGTCCGGCAATAGGGTCAATTTACAAAGTATTTCGCACTTATTCTTTGTGACCGACTGTGCAAATTAGATAATCGCCACAAATCGTTTTCACGCCTTCGGCACATCAGACCGCGACCGGATTATTGAGAGTCAATTTAATACACAATATTAAAATTGGACCAAAATTATCGGCAGGAATTCGGAAAATTGAGGGACCGGATTTCCGGGGGAATATTAACATTAGTGTCAATAGAAAAAAGGGCGGAGAAAAAACGGCTGGAGTTTTGAGGTATCCGTTTTTTTAGGGGTTCGGAATTTAGAGAGTCTACTGTAATTGATACTTTTGAAAAAGATTTTCAATTGGATGTTTATTCATATGTTCGACTCAGCGGGAAGGTACAACCAGTCATTGGCTCTGAGTCGTCGCGTGAAAGCAGGAAAAGGGGAAGTTCTGAACTCTCAGTGTATAAAAGCTCTGCGGAGGTAACAGTCAGAAAGAAAAGCAGTAGGACATCATCGGTATACAAGAGTTCTAAAGATGTATCGAGTACTGTTGTGGTCCTTGCAGCACTGAGGGAGAATATGTCGAAGCCCACGAATTTTGTACCAAATGTAAAGAATATCTTTGTGGTACGTGCTTCAAAAGTCATTCTAGGAGCAAATTATCATGACATCACGCCTTACTTGACAAGGATAACATGCCAAGGACAGTTTTTAAAACGCGGGATGTTGTACGAACTGTAAAGAATATCTGTGTGAGAACTGCTTTAGGAGTCATACAAGAAGTAAATTATCAAAGCACAACGAACTGTTCGACAAAGTTGATCTGCCTATAATGCCTGAGAGTATCCTTGCGTCTTCAGTTGCTGGAATGAACATCTGCAAAAGTAGTACTGACATTGAACAATATAAATACATCCGCGATATCAATGCTACAGCTGTCGGGTACACTAGTTGCTGTTATATCTTAAATATGACATTGGTATCAGACACAAACCTGGTTCTGTCAGTCTATAGTAACAAATCCTTGAAACTTGTTGACGTCGAAAAGAGCGCGGTAGTAGGTGTGTTAGGTTTTGATTCAGAACCATTTGGAATCACAAAAGTTTCCCATGACCAAGTCGCTGTAGCATTTCCAGACCAGAATAAGATGTTTATTTCAGTAAAAGAACGTTTATCTGTGTTACGTTCCTTGAAAACAACTGGTTCTTGAATAGATGTTCTTTATATAAAAGACAAGTTGTATGTATTACATCAGAACCCCAGAGTAAAAATTGAGATATTTCAGTTGACAGGTGCAGTTCATAAGACAATCGTTCCTGATCCTGAAATACTCGAACAATGCGCTACTCTAAGGCACATCGCAGTTAGTCAATACGAAAGTTTGATCTATGTGTCTGACTGGACGAATGACAAGATCGAGATCTCATAATTATAGAGCTTACATATCTACGTAAGTGCATGCATAATATGTATATGAAATGATGTGTCACTACAATATCAAACCGTAAAACTGAAAAAGTGCTATAAACATCTATATATTGATCTGATTGTATAAACCAATTACTCTTTAAATAATAATCCAATTAGGCATAGGTAGATATTCTTTCAAGTGTGAAGGCAAGTTAAAACGTTAAGAACGCTATGTCCTATATTGATAATTTGTCGCACTGCATTACGGGTAGTTTGTAGTCGTTTTAGAGATAGAATGCGGACGTAAACTCGTTTTTACGAAATAATGATTGTAGAGTAAAACTTAGAAGAATACAGGTGCATGTTATCTATGGGAAGGAATAATATTTGAAATTACATGTAGTTACGAAATTTTGGAGATCGTATGACAAAGACAGAGTCTGAAGTGACGAAATTGATTCGTGTTCTAACATGTCCGACTCAGTCAGCGGGAAGAAACAAATTATTAGCTCTGAAGCGCCGCGCCAAACCAAGGGTAAAGGAAGTTCTAAGCTGTCAGTGTTCAAAAGTTCTGCTGAAGTAACAGTCAGAAAGAAAAGAGGTAAGGAATCATCGTTATACAAGAGTTCTGAAGAATATTTCGAGTACTGTTGTGGTCCTTGCAGCACTGAGGGAGATCATGTCGAAGCTCATGGATTTTGTACCGAATGTACAGAGTACCTTTGTGGTACGTGCTTCAAAAGTCATTCTAGGAGCAAATTATCACGATGTCACGCCTTACTTGACAAGGATAACATGCCAAAAAAAGATTTCAAATTATGTGATCCGTGTAAATCAGCGGGAGAGGAAGAGGAGGCCGCGGGATATTGTACGAACTGTAAAGAATATCTGTGTGATGACTGTTTTAGGAGTCATACACGAAGTAAATTATCAAAGCACCACGTAGTGTTGGACAAACCCAATATGCCCAAATGTGCCCTCTCCTCTTCGATTGCTAGTTTGAATATTTGCAAGAGTGCAGATAATGAAGAATATACATACATACGAGATATCAACGTTACGGCTGTCGGGGACAAGAACAGCTGTTTTATCACAGATATGACTTTGGTATCAGACTCTAAACTGGTCCTGGTAGACTACAATAACAAATCCTTGAAACTTATCGACGTCAAAAAGAGCACGGTTGTAGATGTATTGGATTTAGACTCGGAATCATATGGAATCACAACGGTTTCCCAAGACCAAGTTGCTGCAGCATTATCAAGCCAACATCAGATACAATTTATTTCAGTAAATCGAGGTTTAACAGTGTTACGTACTTTGAAAACAGCTGGTTCCTGTATAGATGTTCTCTGTATGAATGGCAAGTTGTATGTATCATATTACAGTCCCGTAAAATTTGAGATCATACAGTTGACGGGTGCAGTATATAAGACAATCGTTCCTGATCCAGAAGTACTCAAGCATTGCACTTTTCCAAGACACATCGCAGTAAGCATAGGCGAGAATTTGATCTATGTGTCTGACTGGGAAAGAAACAAGATCGTGTGTCTGAATATGGCTGGGAATTTGTTATCCCAGTATCCGGGTCAGCTTGATGCACCATGCGAAGTCACCATATCACCATTTGGCTCAATCTACCTGTGTTGCAAATGCCAGCACGTCGTGTACAAGATGCCGTCAGACCTGTCTGAAGCCACAGTGGTATTAGGAAAAGGTGATGGTTTAGAATTTCCACAGGCGATGTGTTTTTATCCACGTAAACGTCATCTGTATATCAGCAGTGGAAGTTCTGAAGCCAAATACGGCGATTTCATCAAAATATATAAATGGTAATGATTATACGGACAGTTACTGTTACGAAAGATAATTTTAACCAGATTATACACAATGGTATTACTTTACGAAAGGCGGTTTTAGACCCTACTTTTTTGTGTTAGTTTCTAGTAATTATAGATACGAGGTTTGTACAGACTATAAATTATCGAAGTTTTGTTTGAAAAAACATTAATTGTTATAATTTCACCTCTCCAAAATTTTAAAGTATTTTATAATTGATAAAAAAGTTTGGAGAATCTATATGGTTTTTTATATTGTTTAAACCTTGGAACCAATGTTCAAATATATTATCCTATTCAGAAGTAATGTATAGTATTTTTGGTTGGTGTCAAGTGCGTTGACATTGTGTTAAGGGCTTCGAACGGGTGTTTTTGTGAAATAAGCTTTCAGAACATTTTTTTGTTGCTATTTAATAACATTCATAGTCACAATGATTGTCCGGCCGCTATCTATGTAGGTGATATAAAATAGAGAACATTTTTGGAGATTTTTTGTTTTTAAAAAATGAAGAAAGATGAAAAATAACCATCTAGAAAACATCATAATTTTCTTGATATTGGAAATTCTAAATAGATTCTATTTTCATTTTAAAGTAATATAACTCTCGGTACACAGTTTTATATATATTATATGCTACTGATGTTAGTAATGTAGAATGTAGTAAAATTTAATATCAGAAGTTGTGTTGGGTTTGTATGTTTTGATGTAATTTAAACTGGATATTGCTTTTTGCTGACATTTTCCATCTCATTTGGATTTAGAATTAATATGCATTAGTACTATTTAGGATAAAATTATATATTCTCAATGATTTCACCTATGAAAATAGAGTTGTTTCCAGGGACTATATAGACTTCAAAGACTGTATGATTCAACCTAGAAATAACATCATTTTCATCTATTCTTAGACTATAGAGTAATTAACATTCTATAATTAAATATAGGCCCAAAACAATACTTTTTTTCATTTATATGAAAATAGGGGTAAAGTTGGAACAATTTGCGCGTGCAATACACATTTAAGAAAGAAATGGCTTGGAATCCCATTGTTTTAAGCATATAAGAGAAATCTTGAGAGATATACTCAACGACATGAAAGTTTTGATTTATTTTAACTAATTTCCATGTGATAATACCAAAATGCTTCTGTCATACAACGCCAGCATATACGGATATTTCTCACAGAGCATGTAGTTTTGATATATACATGTATCTGATTTATTGTACTAAATAAAAGCTGTTCAGAATGTATTATAAATATTTACCTTTTGTTATTTTTGTGTTAAATTACTGCATGAAAATTTAATATTATTGCTAAATAAATGATAAATGTATCATCCTGAAAGTATTCATTTTCTCATATATTTTAATGATGAGATACAAAACTCAACCCAATAAAATGAGTATATCTCGGCTGTTATTTCAAGAATTTTATTTGGTCAAAAGTCAATCATTTTAATACTGTGACAGTCGTACTATTTTCGCAGAAAATATATCAGCTTTTCGATAATCATGTATACTTTTACCGTCCCGGGACGTACAACTTCATAGAACACGATCTACCTGCCGATTATGAGCGATATTCCAGGCGTCAGCTTGTCGAAAGAAGCTTAACTTTAAACAATAAAGAGTTCTTCAACGCAGACAGGACGAGTTTTAGAGTATAACCGATACACGTATACTTAAACGATTTATCCACATGACTTTTAGTGAACCATTCACAATCAAAATTGTTTGCTGTGTAAGAAAGGATTGTATACCAAAATGAGATAAATACATTTACCCACATGTAACATGTAGTAGTTTGCATACCGTACTTTTATTTCATGGTTGTAATGAATAAAATCTGCTCTTCTCCGATTTAAAGCTCATCAATGCGCAAGTGAATTGTAACTTCTTCAAGTTATTCATTGTTCACCTGAATTAAGGGAAGCATCCCTGTCGGAGCATGAGGTAGAGAGAAAATACTTGTTTGTGTTTAATTTATATGAGAAATACTACAGTTTGTTTGAGATAATGTTGCAATTACGAAATAGATATAAGCGTACATAAATAAGCATGTACAACTATTGGACTAAAAGGTAGAGCAGACGTGCAAAGTAGATGTTCTGTCCTGGCAAGTGTAATAATGGAAAATGCATAAATGCACGTACATCGAAGTACATGATATAAATCAGATGTTTATCACTTTATACTTATCATTGGTCATGCGCATATGGATGCACAAAGACAAAACGTAAAGTACTTCATAGACTACTTGTCTCACTGCATGATGCTAAGATTCTGTTACATTCTACATAAATTCAGCGCACAATCATTCATACACAATTCATTATATAGTTCGGTGAGATTGAAATAAATCTTACAGACGTAAATCAATGAAACTAAGAGATTTATGTGCATCTACAAAACCTGTCTTTATGAAACAAGAATGTACATCGATTTGATGTTTGAAACTAATATCTTTCAATTGCAATTTCATTATTTATAATAAGCTGATTGCCAAAGAATTCATTCGGCTTCGAACTACTTTGACATGAAGATACTTCCTATTGTAAATGGAAATAACAGCCTATAGTTTAAACGTGTACATTGAAATCTTCGAAAGACGTAAACAACCTGACTAGGTTTAATTCGCGATGTTTATAAGTGAAAAACAGTTGATGCATAAAATTTTCGACACAGTTTTGAAACGTGTTTAATATTATAGCTCAATATTAAAGATAAAGTAAGCTGTCCAAAACTTAGAAGAATGTAGGTGCATGTTATCAATGTGAAGGAATAATACTAGTATTTGAAAATTATTACGAACTTTTGGGATCATATGATATAAACAGAGTTTTAAGTGAAAAAATTGTTTCGTATTTTAACATGTCCGATTTAGTCAGCGGAATGAAATATTAAACCACTAACGCAGAAACGTCGCATTAGAGCGTGGAAAATGGAGGAAGAAACAGTCAGTAAGAAAAGCAGTACGGAATTATCGGTCAACAAGAGTTCTGACGAATATTTCGAGTACTGTTGTGATCCTTGCAGCCCTGAGGGAGAACATGTCGAAGCCCACGGATTTTGTACCGAATGTAAAGAGTACCTTTGTGGTACGTGCTTCAAAAGTCATTCTAGGAGCAAATTAACACGTCATCACGCCTTACTTGACAAGGATAACATGCCACGGAGACGTGCGTCTTCAGTAAGTGTTGACAATGAAAAATATACATACATCCGAGATATCAATGTTACAGCTGTCAAGGACGAGAGTAGCTGTTATATCATAGGTATGACTGTGGTATCAGACACAAAACTGGTTCTGTCAGACTATAAAAAACAAATCCTTTTAACATGTTGACGTTGAAAAGAGCGCGGTTGTTTATGCGTTATGCTTAGACTCAGAACTTTCTGGAATCAAAACGATTTCAAAGGACCAAGTCGCTGTAGCATTACCAAACCGACGTAAGGTAAAGTTTATTTCAGTAAATGGAGGTTTATCTGTGTTAAAAACTTTGAAAACAACTGGTAGTTGTATAGATGTTCTGTGTATGAAAGCCAAATTAAATGTGTGATATCAGAATCCCGCAAAAATTGAGATTTTTCAGCTGACAGGCACAGTATCTAAGATAATTAAAGCATTGCACTAATCCAAGACATATCGCAGTAAGTCATGACGAGAGTTTAATCTATGATTTCACCTCAAGGTTACACTTTATATGGAAATGGCGAATTGTGAAACATCAGTACTGGTAACCTAAGGCAGGTAACTGCTTATTAGTGGTGACAACTAGAGCATCTTCAAATGTAGGTATATTGTTTCCTTGCTAAATTTTACATTATCATTTCAACCGACTGAACAAAGAGCAATACAGATCATGATCAGCCTGGTATAAATATACAGATTATATTTAGTGGTTAGATTATCCAGTCTTTTAAATTGTTTGGGTGAGGTTGAAGAAGGCTAATTTTTTCTAAATGGTACGGTTTTCTAAATTGTTTGACTGTCGTTCCTACCCCTCAGCCCGCTTCGCCTTTTCCATAAACCCACCCGCAAGAAATGTGAATTCGTAAAAAATAGTATAGAATATTTGGGTAGTGTGAATTTCATTTATATGTATTTACATTTATAACTTATAAGAGAAACTCTACGTGTGGGTATGACGTTACACAAAAGGTACAAATGTAAACCTTGTATACACTCTAGTACAAAACCCGTGTTTTTTAACTAGTGTTAGTGTAAATGAATTTTGTTTCGCAGGATCATTTTTATTACAAAACTCGGTCATATTCATAGGTTTCATGTGAGATTCAGACCTGAAATAAGGATAAAACATTGATTTTGTTTGCTCTAAACTCTGCCGTACAGTTCAGTCCTCTTTTGACATATATTAGCTAAATAGTGGCAATATTGCTCTCTTGCATAAAAATACTGTATGTTGCATTTGCATACATTGAGTCTGACTCTCAGTTCCAGTGAGCATGTATACTATCAATGTGAGCTATTTGACCACTGAACATCTGATGCTCACCACATGCCCATAATGAGGACGTTTTATCAATTTAATGGATGCTAATTACAATGTGTCTGTATGATCTTTGGGTGATGTCCCTAATCTATACTTGTTAAAAACAATATCCCTTGGAGATCACCCCCGGGTCCGATCTTTTATAATTTTAAGTTTCTTAGAAGGCAATTCGGTGACACTTGTGCAAAGATTGTACAATGCTGAGTCTGTGTAATGGTATCGGTACAATAATATTATGATAGCACTCATACCATCACGGCGATGGATACCATCAGGAATGAGGTGTCGAGAGTGATTAATCTAAGTTGTATAGCTTGTTTCACAACCGACCTGAAATAAATTAGTATAAACTATTTTTTGATATTAAATGGTTTATTGGAAGTTTAACGACTTTAGTAAGTCAATAAACTCTTGAATATTCTTTCGCATGAAACACTTACAACGATTGTTCGAAATCCTTAACAACTGTTATCTATAGTTATGAAATATGCGCACTTTGTCCCTGTATGTGGTCAGGAAGATCTAAATGACAACATCTCGCTATCACTAACCAAGCGTTTTGTTTTTACGAATGTACTAATACATGTCTGTTTGTTCATTTTGCTTATGTATGTGTGACTCAAACATCACCTACCAGACACCAAGGTAGTCAAATTCCATTGAACATACAGGAACAAATCGCTCGTTTTTAAATCTTCGACGTTGTAATCTTCTATGTGAAAATTCAAAATTAAACATCAACACGTACACAGCTATGTTTAATCTTGCATTGTTTATTAGAGGTGATCACGATCTCATAAAAAGGTATTGAAAGTCATCATGGCTTAGTATAATGCATACATATAGCTCGGAGTCCATCAACATCAGTCTGTTACTGATAGTTTAGATCTTTTCTCTCATCCTGGTTAGACTCTGAACAAGTTGTTTTTAACGCTGTAGTGCTTCTGAAAAGCTTGTTCCACATCCTTGATACGAATCTGGCTCATGTTTACTAAACAGTTTAGTTTTTCCGAGCTTAGCCGACCCAGTAGTCACATTAAAGTAAATGCTGATGAACTATTTTAAATATAATTTTACCGAATTCCATATAAACAGGTAAACATTAACGACGGGTACGTATCATTTATCATTGCTTATCTACACAAATCATTATTTCAATCATACAACTGATACCTTTAGTTTGGAATAACAATTTGTCAATACATGTACAGGTATACCTGTACAAGTTCAAAATGTTAAATTGCGTAAACCTACATTGGTGCTATGAGAACATTTCGATTTAATCGTCCAATATTGATTGATAGGTACATACTGTTTACTTTGGTATTTTTCGGCGAGAGCACTTGACAGATAACTACCATGACAGCGTATAACATGTCAGGTAATGGTTCGAGGTTTTGGGTGAGCTGAAGAATTCGATTGAACAAATTATATTGTGAAATGATCAATTCTGCATACTAGCATGCTATGTAATAACTATATTCAAGACAGGCTTATTATTGGAAAAAAGTGACAATACTTTGAGAAATAAATGATAGAAGACAGAAAAGTCGGTAAAAAAATTAGTTCGTGTGTTGTTTGATTATTTCAACATGGCTGACTCAGTTAGCAGAAAGAAAAAAGCAGTCATTGTCGCAGAAGCCTCTTGTCAAAGCAGGGGGAAGAGAAGTTCCGAGCTGTCGGTGTATAAAAGTTCTGCTGAGGTAACAGTTAGAAAGAAAAACAGTAGGACATCATCGGTATACAAGGGCTCTAACGAATATTTCGAGTACTGTTGTGATCCTTGCAGCACTGACGGAGAACATGTCGAAGCCCATGGATTTTGTACCGAATGTAAAGAGTACCTTTGTGGTACGTGCTACAAAAGTCATTCTAGGAGCAAATTGTCAAGACATCACCTCTTACTTGACAAGGATAACATGCCGAGGAAAGCTTGCAAAACGTGTGAACCGTGTAAATCAGCGGGAGAGGAAGAGGAGGCAGCGGGATATTGCACGAACTGTAAAGAATATCTGTGTGAGAACTGTTTTAGGAGTCATTCAAGAAGTAAATTGTCAAAGCACCACGTACTCTTGGACAAAGTTGGTATGCCTATGATGCCTGAAGGTAATCTTGTATCTTCTGTTGCTGGAATGAATATATGCGAAGGAAGTGATACCAATTTGAACTGCAGTGAAGATTATACACATGTCAGAGATATCAATGTTACAGCTGCCGGGGACGAAAATAATTGTTATATTGAAGATATGACTTTGGTAACGGACACTAAACTGGTTCTGGCAGATGGGCATAACCAATGTTTAAAACTTATTGAGATTGAAAAAAGTGCGGTTATATATGTGTTGGGTTTAGACTCAGAACCATATGGAATCACAACAGTTTCCCAGGACCAAGTAGCTGTAGCATTACCAAACCGATGTCAGATAAAGTTAATTTCACTTAATGGAGGTTTATCCGTGTCGCGTACTTTTAAAACTACTGGTACGTGCATAGATGTACTGTATATGAAAGACAAAATATATGTATCATGTGATTCTCCCGTACAAATTGACATATTTCGGTTGACAGGTTCAGTTTATAAGACAATTAAGCCAAACTCTTAAATACTAAAGCATTGCAATAATCCAAGACACATCACCGTAAGTCCAGACGAGAGTTTGATCTATGTGTCAGACTGGAAAAATAACAAGATCATAAGTCTGAATATGGATGGTAATTTGGTATGTCAATATCCGGACCAGCTTGATAAACCAGAAGATGTTACCATTTCACCATTTGGCACAGTCTACTTATGTAACAAACGCCTGCATGTCGTGTACAAGATGCCGTTAAATCTGTCTGAAGCCATAGTGGTTCTAGGAAAAGGAGATGGTTTGGAATTTCCAATGGCAATGTGTTTTAATCCGCGCAAACAGCACATCTATGTCAGCAGTGGAAGTGCTGACGTCAATCTCTGCAATTCCATTAAAGTGTTTGAATGGAAATGATTTAATTGATAATAAGTACAGCTACAATAGTTCAGATATAAACAAATTTGTTTCGAACAATTATGTTGTTAAAACTGTTGGTGTATATATACTGCGCGCATTTTATCAAGAAATGGCGTTTGAAAGCTCATTCTTTAAGCTTAAAAGCTATACGAATATTTCTCAGAGAGCATATAGTTTTGATATAAATTTGATATATTGTACAAGGAATTACTATACAAAATGTATAATAAAATATTCTTTTTTTTTTTCATTTTGTTCATGCGTGTTAGTTACTGTGTAAAAATATGATGTTTTTGACAAATTAATTGAATAAAAATAGTGAGCCTCGGTTGTTCAAGCGTTAGTATGTGTGTTTCCAGTCTGCAGGTCTCGAGTTCTTCTGCAACACGAGGTATCTCCTTACGGAAAACATTGATGTCATACATCATAACCTCAGTCCATCAATTGTTTTAATATATACCATACTCTACGATTCATGTTCGAGAGTGATTAAAAAAGTAAAGGAAGTTTTCTTTGTAATCAAGCTATTTTCGCAAAACCTCGAAATAAAATCTACAAAAACCGCTAATGGTTAAGGCATCGGGCTTGGGACCGGGAGGTCGAATGTTTAAATCCCAGCAGGTTCTGGTATGACCGGTTGGTGAGCCGCCAGCTAGTTCAATGATGGTTACCACATTTCTACCTCCTGTGATGCCTAGTATTTAAGAATGGGAATCGGTAGGCAGATGTGCGTAAAAAGAATGTGTCTCATTAAACAGGCATGACAAGTCCATTAAGTAGGGATGGTACTATAATAAACAAACACTTTATACTTAACCAGAAAAAGTACATTTGTGTAAAGCTTAGTTGTCACAAAAATAGTAGCAATGAGCGTTTTTGGATAAGCTACTTTGGGAAGCACGGTGCCCATAGTTTGGGGGCAAAACATGTTGAGGAAAACCGGTGCGCTCGTGCATAATATCTAACCTCGGATTATTTTAAATCCCGTTTCCTCAACACTTGGTTAAAGGTGGTCAATCACATTTAAGCAACATTTGATGACAATTTTTACATTTTGAATATTCTGTAAGAGATAAAGACCCATTACATAGAAATAGATCCCTATTAGAAATTTACATTTTATTAACTTTTATGAAATTTTATTATCACTTCCCTTTAATATGAAAGTATTTAAAAAGTTGAGTATTTCTTTTTATTGAAAAATGATTTCTACTTTTACATTTTGCATTGGATAGATATACAAATAGTTTAACATTCTGAACCAAAAGGCAATTTTAAGTTTTAAAACTACAAGTAGCTTCTGAATTAATTTATTTCCAATCTATCTTGGTTGCGCAACCCAGATAGGTAAAGCGAGGTATTCATATTTTTTCAAACTTGCATTTCTAATGAATTCCATCTAAATATATAATTGTTAATGCAAATATTTTACAAATATAATACAATAGGTCTTATACTTATATCTTTCATTAGGCAAAGTATGTGTATCACATTTGTACTTATGAAAAAATAACTCTATATTGGTTGGGCAACCAGGATAGGGAAATCAAATTTTAAAATTTTAAAATTTTAAAAATACCTCAGTGAAAATCTTACTTGAATTAAGCGCTAAGTGATCATAAATGAGTATAAATGATCAGATGTTAAAGTTTCACACAAATCTGTTGCAGGGCCGAAATCTGATTATCCATCAAGATGACTGACAAGTTACGGATGGCTCGCAGATTATTCTAAGTTGCTTTGATCAGTATGTCATAGGAATGAATGCTGAATGTTAAACATTACCAAATTTTCAAACGTTTCAGTCAAACTAATGTAGTACGCGTAAATAATTATTTGGCAAAATGACAACCCGGAACCTACCCTATAAGTTCGTAAAAGAGTTATGCTACGGCCTTTTCGAAGTATATATTCGAAACGCCCAGAGATATAACTTTTTTTGAAAAAAATTCAGTGATTTATATTCAACGATGTTTATTTGATTCAGAAGATTAAATTACTTATTTCCATACTTTGGGATGTAGCACATGGTTACAATTGATTTTTTTCACCACAATTATAACGAAAATGATATGTCGTTATTTTATCAGGTAGAGAGAGCTTGCTTTCTTATTGAATTACACAACTCTCTGTACGTTACAGGAAAAGTAGAACGCAGTTAATAAATGGTGCTCCATCGCTTACAAGAAGAATTTAACATTTACGTGTATTTTACTTACTGTAAACTTCCCATATATCGTTATATGTTGACCATATTGTCAGGATGAGTTTTACAAGCCTTTATTGCATGTGATACTACTGTAGTACAAACTAACTGAAGTTAAAACTGTATAGTGTTTTAGTGATTTTATCGTTGGTCGGATAATTCATATGACCAACGCCCCTAGAAAGGTTTAGTTTATTTAGGTTTCGGGGGATAGAGCAACATACAGAACGCGTTCCGTTCCAGAGACACCGTCTGGTTCTTTTTCATGCCCGGTGTACAGCACTGATGCATCGGACGTCGATTTTATATCTCATCTGAAAGACCATTAGTTATTTTAGTAGAGGGGCGGGGGATTGAACTTGCAATCCCTAGATTAAGGATCTAGCGCGATAACCACTAGACCTCTGATCTTCTCCTCTGAGGTCAAAGCGATAGAGCATGCATGCTACATATGGAAGGCACAGTACTCTTGTGTGCCATATAAATCTTATTCTACAGAGTATTTGTGTCCATTGTCACAATTGAAGCTGACACAAGGATAAATATTTGTTCATTATGTTCTTTATGTCCCGGGAATCATGTATCTATAAAGCATTTTCATATCACATAAAGTAGGAATCAATACTGGCTTCGAAATTGTGTTTCTTATATCCAGCATTTCGTTATATCCGGCACGACATATTATGCATTAGTAGAACTCACAATAAAATTTGTTTGCTGTTCAAAATTTAATGTTTACCAAAATCAACAAGAGTCATTTTCAAAATAGTACAGTTTAGAAATAGTTTCATGCTTGTAGGGTACAATATTTGTTTGTTTACGGATAAAAACACACCAATGCGGAAGTCAATAAACGCCTCATAAGTATTTAAAGTAAGGGGAGCAACCCTTTTAAAACACAAGGTTGAGAACGTATTAGTATTACAGTTCCTGCTTGGGGGTATTACTGCCTTTGTATATATTTGATTGTGTATGTAGGAGGAACTTTGGAATAAGATATTTTAAAATGAGTCAACTATTATGAAATGACATGGTATAAAAACGGTCATGTTTTTCACACATGTCAGATGGGATGTCACTGGCAAAAATGAATTCTGATTTTTAGTTTAAATAACCAACATACACCAAATACATGTCGTTTTCGACCTTAACAAAACGGTGGCCTTTGTACAATTCCTAATTTTTGGACTACTCTAAATGTATCTATTTTCAAACACTGGATATTTCTTACGAAATAAAAAAGAACAATCTGGTATTGTATGATTTTATTCAGTAAACTGTAACGTTTTGTTCAGAAGTAATGCTGAATTCATGGTCATATTTGAAGTAGATCTTTATGAATGATGGAACATCAGATGTTATAGTTGATATCGTCAGATAAGGCAATATTTATGTGTTGAAACGAACATAAACTGTTGCAATCATAACCAACAGAAAAGGTGCACTTAGGGTTTTGTTAATTTTCTGTATTATTTGTAACAGAAATATATAATGTTTGGTGTCAATATTTATAGCAATATATGCACATTCAGTCAAAAGCAAATGGTATAAGACAGTTCGAAATTTGAGACCAATGCCTTTTATCAAAACAGAGATATTTATAATAATATAGTGCACACTTTCTTCTGCAATAGAGTTTAGCACACAAATGCCCTGCAATACTAGTCATATGTAGAAAGAATTTTGGAACACTCGAAAGAGAAGTTACAGATACATAAAAGAACCAAGGGGTCTATACCTAAAGCGTTATGGTCTGGTACCCGGATTTCCTTATATATGCATCTTTCTCTTCAGCATGGGGGGGGGGAAAAAAAATTCAGACCTGCGCCTGGCGTCCCTCAGGAATTCGTAATACTTTGTTGTACATTCACAAGAAATGCTTCAACTCGTGGACATGTGAGACCCGAACCATCATTATTAGGGTACGTTGGGGTGAACATTTGCAAACAGGAACGGGAACGTCCGAATAAAAGTATATTGTAAAAGGAGCTTCGAATATTTCTATGGAAATAAAAGGACTTTTACCTTGAAATTTAAATTAATACATCTGGGTCAAACCTATAACCTCTAGCCGTGGCCAAGAAATTAACAGGTCCCAACTACTCAAACGTGACGTGGTCCTAGTAAAATTAAGATTCTGCCATTGTTTTTAAATTAAGCTAGACACTTGCAAGCTAGAAAGCAGCGCTGTTTCTTCTCAACTCCTAAGGTACAAATGGACAAGTAGTTACACCTATATGTAAGGTAACGCACAAAGTTAATTGATTTAGAAGGTACTGTAGGTTTGGAAGATGGTTTGGTGAAAGCGTGCAAAAAGGCACGAAGCAAACTTGAAGTTTTTGCAAACAGCAACGGAAACGTTCGGCGAATATAAGATGATACTAATTGTTGAAAAGCAGCATTAGGAATTTTCCTGGGCTGTGCATTCGCCTCGGATCGAAGAGCCGTTCGATCCCTAAAATAACAAAGTCGGCAGCTTGCAACCTTGAAATTGTAAATCCTCTTCAGGTTAATGGCACTTGGAATATCTCAAGCATTAATCTGTAAAAACTCCTCATTCGCGTAATAGCATAAACTAATTTCCAGGGTCTGAAACCATAATATGAATAAACCATTTCACAATTAGCCGCATCTTATTGTGACACAACCGTATTAATGCAGCCTGGTAAATAACGTATTACTCTCTCGAACAAAAGAAGCAAGAAATTAACAGGCTGCAACAACTAACATCAGGGAAACAAAAAAGACGTGCGTTTCTTTCTCATGAATAGTAAAATATAAACGGATCAAATACCTTTTTTCGGGGGGGATTTAACACCGACGTCCGATGTATGGGTGATGTACGGCGGGCTTAAATCCGAGCAAATGCAAGTTCAAATATTTTTACCTCTATCTAAACATTTATGAAGATCTCAGAAACACATACAACAACGTGAGTGGGTTAACTTTTCCTAAAATAGGCAATAAAAAAAATGAGGGGGGGAATGGAAAAAGATTTGCATAATATAACTTTATTGTTGATAGAATGTAGTGTTACACGGGGGTTTAACACTTTAGAGTTTCATGCGACACAAATGTTAAACATACAGACATTTTTACGCTCTTTGCATTTATGAAATTCGAATGCATACCATACACTTTTGGAGTTTCATGCGACAAAAGTTACAGACAGAAATACGCTGGCAGGGACACACTGTCAGACAACTATACATGAAAAGCAGGGCCAGATAGCGTCGGTTATTTTTGGCCGATATAATCCTATTATCAAAAGTCAGTAACCTTGTATTTTCTATGTTAGATTACACAGATTTACATTGATAAAAAAATGACGTGTAGATTAATTTATTCAAATATTTTAAGAACAAGTTGCAATATCCCAATCATAGCTTTCAATATTTAAAAGTAAATTTAAATTTATACAAAAAGCTGAGTAACAGAACAGAACTATGAAATATGAGTTCTTTTACATCCTGTGTACAGCAGTAAGCTAGATGTAAAATGATATAACCATTGAAATCTTACGGAATGTTAAATGAACAGTATTTATACTCCAATAAATATAATAAAATTTGAGTTATTATATAAGCTGGTAATATATCTATTCGTTTCAAATGTAAATGTAAAGACTGAATGCCAGACTTAAGATGACCGGTTGATTTACATTTCGTCTAAAATAGGCTAAGCAATTGTTAAAAACATTTATAAAATACATCAAAGAGAAAAAGGGGGGGGGGGGAGGAGAAAAAGAGAAAGGGGAAAAAAAAAAAATTTTTTTTTTTTTGGGTGTTTTTTTTTTTTTTTTTTTTTTTTTTTTTTTTTTTTTTTTTTTTATTTTAATGGAAAAAATGGAAGGCCGCTTTGAAAGGGTTGTTTTTTGGTTCAAATGAAATCATCGATCTAACTTTGAATCAAACGTTTGATGATGGGCTCAACATATTAACACTTTACCAGCATTTGAAATTATCAAATCATCACATGTTTACCTTAAGTTCTTGTTTGGGATATAAACTTAGAATGGGCTTCGAAATACTTGGTTATTTTGCCTTTATAACTGTATAACTTCCTTATTTTGCCATAATCACTGTATCACTTCCTTATTTTGCCTTTATAAGTGTATAACTTTCTTATATTGCCTTCATAACTGTCACTGTGTTCTCTTACACCCACCCCCTCGAACGGATTTTAAGGACATGGACATGAGAGTCAAAATATCGCGGGAAACGAAAACCGTAACACCCGAAATTTCACACCGTATCATACTCCGGTAATCTTATCAATCCTGTCACTATATGATAAAGCAGATAGTCCTACATGTACAAGTTCTAAATGACAGCTTGTCAAATGTATTGTTTTCAATAGCTTACCCGTCCTAAAGAGTCAGCCAATGGCTGCATTACAGGCAGTCATTAAAAGCAACTGGCTTTTGCACCTCAAGGTTACACTTTATATGGAAATGGCGAATTGTGATACATAAGTACTGGTTACCTAAGACAGGAAACTGCTTATAAGTGGTGACAACTAGAACATCTTCAAATGTAGGTATATTGTTTCCTTGCTAAATTTAACATTATCATTTCAACTGACTGAAAAACGAGCAGTACAGGTTATGATTAGTCTAATATAAATTTACAGGTTATATTTAATTAGGGGCACTATATTTTGACCCTGATGTTTTGTCGATGTACAGCCGATAAAAAATGCAAAGATATAAGATTTAAAAGTTTTTACTTTGTACAACGTCAGTCAGTCAGATAACATCCATTACTGTGCATAAACTTGCGTGTCGGGTAAAGTCTATAAACGCCTACTCCAGATCACAGGTAAAAGGAGAATCTAGACAAAAACTGTTGTTTTAACAAATCTAGTATTTTTTGTAACAAGGATAGATAATTGATTGATTATTTAAACATGTCCGACTCTGTAAGCAGGACGAAAGAACCAGTAATTGGCACAGAAGCGTCTCGTCCAAGCAGGATAAAGAAAAGTTCCGAGCTCTCGATGTATAAAAGTTCTGCCGATGAACAGTAAGAAAGAAAAACAGTAAGGCACTATCGGTATACAGGGGTTCTGAGGAATATTTCGAGAACTGTTGTGATCCTTGCAGCACCGAGGGAGAACATGTCGAAGCCCATGGATTTTGCACCGACTGTAAAGAGTACCTCTGTGGAACGTGTTTCAAAAGTCATTCCAGGAGCAAATTGTCAAGGCACCACAGTTTACTTGAGAAGGACAACATGCCACGGAAAACTTTTAAAACGTGTGATCCATGTAAATCAGCGGGAGAAGAAGAAGAAGAGGAGGCCGTGGGATATTGTATGACATGTAAAGAATACCTTTGTGTTGACTGTTTCAAGAGTCATTCAAGAAGTAAATTGTCAAAGCACCACATAGTGTTGGACAAACCCAATATGCCTATAGAGCCCGAGAGTATTCTTTCATCTGCAGTTGCTGGTACGAACATCCGCGAAAGAAGAGCTGACATTGAAGAATATACATACATCCAAGATATCAATGTTAAAGCTGTAGGAGACACGAATAGCTGTTTTATCATAGATATGACTTTGGTTTCAGACACTAAACTGGTTCTGGCAGATGCGGCTAACAAATCATTGAAACTCGTTGACGTCGAAAAGAGCGAGGTAGTAGCTGTGTTGGGTTTAGAATCAAACCCATATGGAATCACAACAGTTTCCCAAGACCAAGTAGCTGTAGCATTACCAAACCAATATCAGATACAGTTTATTTCAGTAAATTGAGATTTATCGGTGTTACGTACTTTGAAAACAACTGGTTTATGTACAGCTGTTCTGTGCATGAAAGACAAGTTGTATCTAATATATAAGGATCCCGTAAAATTTGAGATCTTACAGTTGACAGGTGCAGTACATAAAACAATCGTTCCTGACCCTGAAATACTACAGCATTGCAATAGTTTAAGCTACATCGCAGTAAGACAAGACGAAAGTTTGTTCTATGTGCTTGACTAGGAAAATAACAAGATCATGTGTCTGAATATGGATGGGAATGCGGTATCTATATATCCGGGTCAGCTTGATGAACCATGCGATGTTACTATATCACCATTTGGTTCAGTCTACCTGTGTAAAAGAAACCAGCACGCCCTGTACAAGAGGTCTTCAGATCTGTCTGAAGCCACAGTGATACTGGGAAGAGGAGATGGTTTGGAAGCTCCACAGGCAATGTGTTTTAACTATGTTAAACATCATCTCTATGTCAGCAATGGAAGTGCTTACACCAACGTCCGCAACTTCATCACGGTATATAAATGTAAATGATTTAAGGACACTCAGTACTGTTACAACAACTGAGATATAAGTTGTTTGGAGTTGTTCCTAAATTACATGAAGATGTATGTTATTGGGATATTGTGCAATTAAGCAAGAAAAGAACTATCGAAAGCACTTTCTTTTAAGCTTATAAGGTTGACAGGAACTACACTACCATATATTTGAACTAAGTTCCTTGTAGTTAGTCCAGAAGATGCCAAAATATACGGATGTTTCTTACATAGCATGAATTTTTGATACATTTGCCAAATGCGAATTCATGTAGCTTTTCTTTTTGTTCTGTTGTTCAAAACGTGTTAGTTATTGTTTATAAATGTCTACTTATAGCCAAATTAATTGTATAAGCAGCATACCTCTGTGATTTAGTGGTAAGGACCTGAGATACCACATGTGCCGAGTTCTAATCCCAGCCGGAGCACGATGTATGCCCTTATGGATAGACAATGACGTCACACGTGGCCTATTTAATGGTTAGCAGCAATGAAACCCTCTCGTTAGTATAATTCCTCAGGAGTGAGTGTTCAAAAGCGATTCAGTAATCCAAAGGAGGGTTTACGCTATTTTCCTTACGTCACGTTAATATAATATATTCCTTGGTCACTATATGTCAAAGCATTGGCCTTTGATTGATTGATTAATGTTTATTCAGGTAAAAACAAACATATACATTTATAAGCTACACATACCAATTGCATAGTTACATTTAAAACAGAGTCAAACACGGAAAAGTTAAACCGTAAATCTACATGGAGGGAGTTCTTATTATCACAGATAACTTATAAATTTTACAATAAGGTTACAATATCACAGCTAGTATGACGGACATCAAACATATAATAGAAAACATATGGTAACTTAGAATAAGACTAATTTAGGAATAGAAAAATGGAGATGTAACATGTATGTCATAAAGTAGTGTGTTTTAACCTAGAATTGCTGGTGAAAGCTAAAAGCTTATTTTAATGGGGTCCTTGGGTATATATACTTACTATGAATATACATATTAGAAATAACAATAAAACATGAAGAGAAAAAAGAACAGGTACAAACTTTGGAGTATTGAAGTAACAACTGAAGCGTTTCTATAATATATTCGACATTTATAAAAAAAACATATTTCAACAAAGAATTAAAGCACTGTAAAACAATTAAAAAATAAGTCAGCAAATGAACTTTATTTTACTTGGGATTTGTAGGTCGATGCCCAAAAGAAGTCCGTTGGATTCAAAAGGTAAATGTGCCCTGAAAGAAGATGTCTCATAAGTCATAATTGGATAGCCCATTAACTAGAAGTGACACTATAATACACTTGTTATAATAAGTAGAAGCGTTTTCGGATAAGCTACACCAGTAAGCCAGTGTACAGAGTTTGAAAGCGAACATGTTGAGGAAGACCAGTGCGCTTGTGCACAATCTCTTAACATTCTCGGATTATTTTAGTCCCCGGTTCAAGATGGCCCGAAGATTATTTCAAATTGCAATTCGTGATTACATTTTATCAATCTGTCACAAGAAATAATGCAGAACGTAAAACATTACCACTTTTTTCAGTAGTATGTGTAAATAATATTAATTGGCAAAAAGATATAACTTCTTTGACAACATTCCATTGATCTATATAAAAAGATCTTAATTTAAAGATTAAATTACTTATTACCGTACTTTGGGACATAGGACATGGATACAATTGATTTCTTCGCTTCCATTAAAATGAAAATGATATATCGCTATTTGGTAATGAATAGAGAGCTTGCTTTCTCATTGAATAACACAGGTCTGTGTTTGAATTATATAGACACTGTGAATAAACAGTGCAGTGGAATTAACACGGGCATCACCTTAAACACGAGCCTCGTGTTGATGGACACTGTTACAAACTGTTACACGAATACTAGAACGCAATGAATAAAGAGTGCTTCTCGCTAACAAAATGAATGTAACATTTATTTTACTTCGTATTAGGTATGAATACACAAACTATTTATATAGGCACTGTCAATAAACAGTGCAGCGGAATTAACACAAGCATTATTTTTAACACGAACCTCGTGTTAATGGACACTTTTAACCCTTTACCAAATTTAATTCGTTTTTCAAACATGTCAGATGGGAGGTTACCGGTATAATTTTGATAAACATTAATTTCGATTATAAATTTAGTTAAAATTACCAATAAACACAAAATATAATGGCGTTGTCCTTAAGATTCGCAAAACAGATGTCTGTTTACAATGTTTGATCTTGTTCACAGTTAGAGCTGTTATAGTTTCCGTCCCGTGTCTTGTTATAGTTTCCGACCCGTGTCTGTCGTGTGTTGAGCAATATTTCTTACTAAGCGCTATTTAGGCTAGAACATGTAGGGAGCAGATGTGTATGCTTATATCAATTAGATAATAAAAGTACATAAAACCTTAACTTAACAGTTACACATCATTTCAACTATCTAAACATTTGGTAATAAAGAATGAAATAAGGGGGAAATCCAGAACAGAGATCTGAAGAAATGGTACCGTATGTTTTTACTAGTATTCAATAAACTGTGTGTTCGTGTAAGCAAATCATCCCACGAGTATGGACATATTGGAAGCAGATCTGTCATAACTTTTAAGAGATTAATTAAATGATGTATGGTCTGAACACCATATTCAGATTTGATATAGTCAGGTAAGGCTGACATATTTGCATGTTGAAATATACAAAGACTATTACAGTCACATAGTACATTAAGCCCATACAATCCACGGCACGAAATACAGCCCATATGTAGAAATTCAAATTTCGGATAACAAAAGTTGACACAACTGGGTGTTTGTAGCGAAAGCCTGCGACGAGGTAGGGGTGATTGGATTATCATACATACCTGTATCAGGTTCTTCCTGCTGGGTTCAACCTAATGTCTTCTTCAGCATTAGCCGTATTGCTGCTGTTGTAAATTTGTGTCAGCTTCTAAAATATCTTAAAGTCCAAGTACTTTTAAAATTATATACTCACTCTTCGAAAAACACTTCCATTGAATCCTTTAATTACACCATGTAACTAAATTCATGTGTGAAAGAACTTAACGGGTATAAACTTACATCAAAACAGGACATGCTTTTACCTAAATAGTTAGATACAAACTGATCAAATACCGTCATTGGATTTGACGTTACGTCAAGACTGTCCGAGAGTAGATTGGACAACGCTAGGAATAATAGCGTCAGCAGATCATCGGAAAATTAAAAACTAAGCCGCTGTTTTTTCCCAAGACCTACGAAGACAGCGCTTTTTCCTTCCGAAATGTTATAAATGTATTCTAGTGGATTTATTTTCCATTGATTCCGAAGTTTCAATGTGAGGTTAATTGCACAGCTTCAGGTGCATACATTTACATCCTGATCAATATTAATGTACGGTATCGTGAACTGTTCAAATGCCTTGAAATAACCACAGGTGAGTGTAGCGTACCAGGGACCCATACAGTGATTTTAGTTCAAAATAGCCTAGTACATATATCAGAAGAAGGTAAACAACAGCGTTTACACATCGACCCACTTTCAGCCTTAATACTTCATCTAGAATGATGCATATATCAAATCTATTCATATATAGCATATATAAGGTTTATCATTTCCGAAAAGTTTACTTCAAGGCCCAAAAGCAAACGTGAAAGGCGACTGAAATCCGATTTTTACATTTTCGTCAACCCGAATAAATCTCACACATTTCTAACACTAATTCATCCCTTTTAACAAGCTTTAAACAATCTCGCCTTGTGTCATCCAAATATACACAACCGACGCTCGTAAAATTTTTTGATAAATATCCACAAGCTTTCCAGTTTTAATATGATCCGTAATACAGTATTCATTTTATTTCGTTATATATTTTGTAAACATAACAGCAGCCATACGATAATGGGAAAAACTAGTTCCCAGACCGTATCGATCGGCCAGGTCTTACGAAGTCTAGGTTACACATCACTAATACATGTCTATGGAATACTGAGCCGTAGCAGTGTTGGCCGTTCTGTTGTCCACAGGACGATTGCACACTGGAAAATAGACGTGCCCGAAAGTGTGAGATTTATTCGAGTTGGCGAAAAATGGTAAAAATTTCGGAAACTATCAGTCGTTGTTACAAAACGGTTTGCATCTGGACCTTGAAGTAAACCTTTACGGAAAAAATAATTACGTTAGGTATATATATGCAATAGGTTTTGATAAATATGCACTATTCTGTATGAAGTAATTGAAGCTGAAACTGGGTCTATGTGCGAACTGTGTTGTTTACCTTCTTATTGATATATAGTCATTAGGCTATTTTTATCTAACATTCATTGTTTGGGTCCCTGGTACGCTACACTCAACTGTGGAAATAACATGCGATAGAATTTCAAAAATGTATATATTCTTGTATTCAAGAACCATAGCAAAATCCCACAGGCCCAACCGCATATTATCATATATTTTAATATGCCTATGGTAAAGTTGTATAGTCAATTCGTGTGCTTTATTTAATAAGTAGTCGGAATTTCGGACATGGAAGTAGCTCCTTTCGACTTTTCTAATTTACTCCCGCGCAGAAAATAAAATATAGAAATATAGAGTGACAGTTAAGCCTTAGAATACATTCACGTTGTTTTCCTTTAAAAAGGCCAAGACAATTCAGGATTAACCGTCATGCAGCGTTTTGATTCCATGAATGAAGACATTTACGGCATCACACTGACGTCATTAATCTACGTTAAAACGTTGTACAGTTTAGTTCAGCGGTACGCATTTAAACCCGATTCTCTGCTTTGTTCTGAATCTGACGTCTTCTGCATAATGTCATGTGCAGTCATGTATTTTTTATATGTTACGTATTAGATGATTAAATAAAAATAAGTTTGTATGATATAGCTATGTATGATATCTTAAATGGTGGCTCGAAATTGGGGAGTGAATTCCAACAGCCCATCTTAATACTATTTTACACGTTACCGTCGAGGAAAGGTCCGTAGTAGTTACGATAGATTTCATAAATTCGGCTTAACGAATCGAAATAATCTATGCAGCAAATTATCACGCCATCAAACCTTATTTGAAAAGGATTACATGCTAAGAAAGGCTTTCAAAACGTGTGATCCGTGTAAATCAGCGGAAGAGGAAGATGAGGCCGCAGGATATTGTACGATCTGTGAAGAATACCTTTGTGCGGACTGTTTCAAGAGTCATTTAAGAAGTAGATAGTCAAAGCACCATGTACTCATTGACAAAGTTGATATGCTTTTGATGCCCGAAAGTAATATTGTCTCTTTAGTTGCTGGTATGAACTTCTGCGAAAGAACTGCTGACACTAAAGAATATAAATACACCCGAGATATCATTGTTGCAGCTGTCGGGGACAAGAGTAGCTGTTATATATCCCGGTGAGCTTGATAGACCATGTGATGTCACCGTATCACAATTTAGCTCTGTCTACATTTACCTGTGTTACAAACTCAAGCACGTCGTGTGGGCTGAGAAGAACGGCAGACAATGAACATTAAATAAATCTGAAGAAATTATTAGTGACTAACTGTTTCTTTTGTTTCTTAACTATGGCTATGAATGTGTATGTATCATCTTGAAAGTATGCATATTTTCACATATCTTGATGATAGGATAGGGATCACAACTGAACATTATTAAATAAGTATACATCGGCTGTAAGGTCATGAATTTTACGTAGTAAATCATTTAAATGTCTATGACTGTCGTACTATTAACACAGAAAATATCTCATCGTATTTGATAATCATATAGCATGGCTAAAGTCAAAACTTAACGACGTACAATTTCATATACATGCAACACGATAGGTCGGATATGAACTGTGTGCTGGTATCTCGACAAAACTCTCGTCTTCAGCTTACAGAACTAAGCTAAACCATAAAGAGTACTTCATCGCTCACAGGATGATGTTTACAGTATAACCTATGTCTCGGACTTTGACTGCGTAATGTTAAACGACACGTTCCGCATGAATTCTAGTGAATTATTCATGATTAAAACTTGTAAGTTAGGTATATCAAAAGGAAGTAAACATATTTACCCACATGTAACATGTATAATTTTCAGTATTTTATTTTCATGGTTGTAGAGTGCAAAGTCTGATCTTCTGAGATTTAAAGCACATGGATACACAGGATAATTGTAATTTATTCAATTTAGCCATTGTTTACCTGAAGTCAGGGAAGCATCCCTGTCGGAACATTAAGTAGAGAAAATACTTGTATGTGTTTAATTTATATTATATATATATAAAGTTTGCTTAAGATAATGTTGCAATTACGAAATAGATATAAGCGTACACAAATATGTACATGTACAACTATTGCACTAAGAAGTAGAGCAGACGTGCAAGAAAGATTTAATCATGATGAATCCTTACATTTTCAAAAAAAAACCACAAAACACTTTATACGCACTATCTGTGTTTCAGTAATACAAATATATGTTCTTATAATCTATACCAGTATTTAATTGTAGCAAATTTCTTTTAAGCGATGGTATTATTTTATGTCATGGGAAGTATATTAATTGAAAATACATAAATGCACATATATCGAAGTATATGATATAAATTACATGTCTATACTTCTCATTGGTCACGCGTAAAATACTTCATAGACTACTTGTCGCACTGCATGATGGGTAGTGTTTGGAAGGTGAACATTTATTTGCTACGAAAATGCCAAGAGTCCGTATCATTCTACATGAATTCAGCCTACAATGATTCATACACAATTCATATACAATATATTTTTGATAACATTAAAATATATCTTACCAACGCTGATCAATGAAGCATACGGGTTTCAGGTACATCTGCAAAACCTGTCTTTATGAAACATGAATGTACATCAATTTGATGATTTGAAACTAATATATTTCAATTGCAATTTCATTATTTATAATAAGCTGAATGCCAAAGAATTCATTCGGCTTCGAACTACTTTGACATAAAGTACTTCCTATTGTAAGTGGAAAATAACAGCCTTTAGTTTAAACTTTAAGAGGGAAATCTTCGAAAGACTTAACATCTTGACCTGGTTTAGATCTTATGTTTACAGGTAAAAAACAGTTGATGCATAAACTTTACGACATAGTTTTGAAACTTTTATAATATTATAACCCATTGTTAAACGGTGGTTGAATACATTTACCTGATCTAAAGTGCAGGCTAATAAAAATGCAGAAAAACGACCAACTCTTAACACGTTTTCGTCGGCTAAGAATAAACATTTACAATCAGCATTTAATGTTAGTCGACTGTGGTTACAACTAGAGGTAGAATGCGGAAGTAAGCAGTCGTTTTTACGGATTAATATTGTAAAACAAGAATGTAGGTGCAATTTATCTATGTAATGGAATAACACAAGTTTTTGAAAATTATTACGACATTTTGGGAATATTTGATATAAACAGAGTTTTAAGTGATACAATTGTTTCGTATTTTAACATGTCCGATACAAATCAGCAGGAAGACTGATCAAACCACTGGCGCAGAAACGTCGTATCAGAATAAGGAAAATGGAGTGTGAGAATAAAAGTTCAGTCGGAAAGAAAAGCAGTAAGGTATCATCGGTAAACAATAGTTCTGAGGAATATTTCGAGTACTGTTGTGATCCTTGCAGCACTGAGAAAATATATGTAGAAGCTCATGGTTTTTGTACCGAATGTAAAGAGTACCTTTGTGGTACGTGCTTCAAAAGCCATTCTAGGGCCAAATTGTCACGGCGTCACGCATTACTTGACAAGGATAACATGCCAAAGAAAGCTTTCAAAACATGTGATCCATGTAAACCAGCGGGAGAGGACAAAAGTACATGTGTAAGCCCGAAAATAATTTTGCGTCTTCAGAAAGAAGTGTTGACAATGAAAAATATACATACATCCGAGATATCAATGTTACAGCTGTCAAGGACGAGAATAGCTGTTATATCATAGATATGACTGTGGTATCAGACACAAAACTGGTTCTGTCAGACTATAATAACAAATCTTTGAAACATGTTGACGTTGAAAAGAGCGCGGTTGTTTATGCGTTATGTTTAAACTCAGAACCTTCTGGAATCACAACGATTTCAAAAGATCAAGTCGCTGTAGCATTACCAAACCGACGTAAGTTAAAGTTTATTTCAGTAAATGGAGGTTTATCTGTGTTAAAAACTTTGAAAACAACTGGTTGTTGTATAGATGTTCTGTGTATGAAAACCAAATTATATGTGTCATATCAGAACCCCGCAAAAATTGAGATTTTACAGCTGACAGGCGCAGTATATCAGACAATTAAACTAAATTCTGAAATACTTAAGCATTGCACTAATCCAAGACATATCGCAGTAAGTCATGACGAGAGTTGGATCTATGTGTCTGACTGGAAAAATAACAAGCTTATGTGTATGGATATGGGTGGGAATTTAATATCTCAGTATCCGGGACAGCTTTATAAACCAGCCACAGTCACCATATCACCATTTGGCTCAGTCTACCTGTGTAACAAAGGCCAACACGTTGTGAACAAGATGTCGTTAGACTTGTCTGAAGCCACAGTGGTACTAGGAAAAGATGATGGTTTGGAAGCTCCACAGGCAATGTGTTTTAATCCTGGTAAACAACATCTCTATATTAGCAGTGGATTTGTTGAATCCAATTACAAAAACTTCATCAAACTATATAAATGGAAATGATTATTTGGCGTCAATACTGCACAGCTCTGTGCCAAGATTTGCCTCTACAAAGACATTGTATAAAAAGAACAATGTGTGTGAGTATGTAAAATAGTATGTGGTTCATACTTGAACTAGCTTTACTGCGATATAAAATGCTGTCAACTTTGTAACAAATCTTCCGTATTATTTCGGTATCAGAACAATAAGAAAATGAATTTTGACAACATACTGTCTTTCAAGGAGTGCTACATGTGTAATGATATGTTTGGTAATGATAGGCTGAAATAAAGCCGATTGCATTTATTGTCGTTCACTTTTCGTTCGATGCGTTGTTAGTGAGATTATTTCGAGCATAATTATGAACTTTTCGATCGTACATAAGCGGTGTTTTGTGCCAGTAAATAAAGGAGCAAAAAATGGTCTGTTTTAAGATTGCTTCTCTTTTCTTAAAAGAAACTTGAAATCTATTTATGTGCATCAATATGTAAAATAATAAGTATGTGGTACATGTAATCATAATGAACCTAATTCTGCCAGGCAAAACTTCAATATAATGTCTTATCTGTTACATACATGTATACTCGTTTGATAATATTTCGATTTCCCACTTTTTGACTTTTCTGTTTTGAAAGCTTTTCAGTTCTTAATGAAAATTCAGAATGCATTATGAAGCTCGTAACAATTGTAATATGATATTATCTATCCCATTTTTCCATACGTCTTTTTTGTAATATTTGTTATTATACTTTTCATGTTGTTTTAAAGAAAATAAATTGACTACCTTTTGGCAGTTCCAAAGAAAAACAATGAGCATAATTTTACATCAATTTGAAATGCTGCCAAATTGGTACAATGTAACTCATGTTCCGCATTATTTCGTTGTCAGAGCAAGAGACATTAGTTTTGACAAAATACTGTCTTTGGTCGAGTGATTATGACACGTTTGACTAGGATAGGCTGATATTAGGCCGATGGCACACAACGGTAAGCGTCCACTTCACACGGTAAGCACGCACAATTATTGCTATGAACATGAGCTCATAAGTTGATGTTTAATATGGTGTGCTAAGATCTATTGAAAAGGCAATGGTATGCACAGCTATATATTAGAATAGTAACGAGGGCAAACGTTTAATACAGCATACCCTTGTCTTTATCCAGTTGTATGTTAATGATATCGATAAGTCCCACCGAAACCTTGATTTCCTATTTTGGTTTAAAGGTAAGGTATTGTCATTTATTACCATATCTGCAATCTTTCTTCTTAATAAAGACAATGAAATCAATACAGCGTAATAAAGAAAGTGTAAAGAATATAAGGTTGATAGAATGAAATAAAATAAGTGTAATAAAAGTTTTAATAACAGCTTGGACTTGAAAAATTATTCCTTGCTTTTGTTTTTAACGAAACTTGATAGTACGTATTCATTAGGCTTTCACTCTTGTTGGACGTTGACATCAATTGACCTAACGCGAATAAAAGTCACGATTACTATTACAAAGTGAAAACTATCTAAAAAAGTAAAGATATTCCTATAGTTTTTTTGCCGGTTTATTTGTCCTTTGGTAACCATTATGGCGACCTCGTTTTTCAACAAATTTAAGAGAGAGCGTAGCCAGGTTTAATCTTAATAATTGTGCGGGTTTAGGTTTAGACTTGACTCTAAGACAGCATGGCAGATTTGGGTAGTGTCAAGTTTCTTTATATATATAAACCGAGACGAGAGTTTTTCATTTTGTTCAGGCATGTTAATTACACTATAGAAAGTTTATCTTATGGCCAAACTAATTATAAAAACAGTGAGCCTCGGTAGTTCAATTGTTAGTCCGTGTGTGTGTGTGTGTGTGTGTGTGTGTGCGTGCGTGCGTGCGTGCGTGCGTGCGTGCGTGTGTGTTCCAGGTTCGGCAGGTCCCGAGTTCTAATCCCAGCTGCACCACAAGGTATGTCCTTAAGGAAAACACCGATATCATACATAATCTCAGTCCATCAATTATTTTAATAGTAAGCAAACTCTACAATGCATGTTCGAAAGTGATTAAAACAATTTTTCTTTGTAATCGAGCTGATTTCGCAAAACCTCGAAATAAACACCACAACATTCGCTACTGGTTAAGACATCGGTCTTGGGACCGGGAGGTCGAATGTCGAATCCCTGTAGGTTCTGGTATGACCGGTTGGTGAGCCACCAGCTAGTTAAATAATGGTAACCATATGTCTACCTCACTGTGAAGACTGGTCTTTAAGGATAGGAATCGGTAGGTACATGTGCTTAGAAACAATGTGTCTCATTAGTCAGAAATGACAAGCCCATTATGTAGGGATGACACTATAACAAACACTTTACACTTAACCACAAACAGTACACTTGTGTAATAGTATCAATGAGCGTTTTCGGTTAAGCTACTCGGGTAAGCTGGTGCACAGAGTTTGAAAGCAAAACATGTTGAGGAAGACCAGTGTGTTCAAGCATAATATCTAACCTCGGATTATTGTAAACCCCGTTTCATCAAGACTTGGTTAAGGTTCAAGATGGCTGAAAAGTTACGGGATGGCTCGCATATTTTATAAATATGTCAAAGGAAATAATGCAGAATGTAAAACATTACCAAATGTTTCAGCCAAACTATTGCAGTACGTGTAAAATATATTAATTGCCAAAAGGACAGCCCTGAACCTAGTTACGGCCTAAATCGAGAAACTTAAATACGTAATTCGGAAAAGATCAGAGATATAACTTCTTTGAAAATATCAAAATCAGTGATCTGTATGTTTATTTGATTTAGAAGATTAAATTACTCGTTTCCGGATACATGTATATGGCATGGTTACAATTGGGTTTGTTCGTCACCATTATAATCAAAATGCTATATCGCTATTTTGCCAGGTATACAGAGCTTGCTTTCTAATTGAACCACGCAACTCTCTGTTTGAATTATATAGACATGCTCGAACAGTCGAAAATAAACAATGCAGTGGAATTAACACGAGAATCATCTCCAGCCTCGATAGACGCTGCTAACCTTTAACCAAAACGATACGTAACACGAATACTAGAACGCATCGCTAACAAGATGATATAACATTCACATGTATTTTACAAACAGTAAACATCACATATATTACATTTTTTGTATGGTTTGTTGACCGTATCTTCTGGATGAGTTGTACACGCATGCGATACTAGTACAAGCTTTAACACAATAGATCTATGCTTACTGAAGTTCAAACTGTATAGTATTTTAGTGTTTTATCGTTGGTACTGGATAATCCGTATGACCAACGCCCCCCACCCCGCAGAAGAGTTTACTTAGTTTATGTTACGGTATATAGAGCAAGATACTGATCGCATTCCGTTCCAGAGACATTGTCTGGTTCTTTTTCATGCCCGGACGCCCGTGCACCAGACCTCGATTTTAGATATCTTCTGAAATACCTTATATGTTATTGGAGAGGTGAGGGATTGAACTTGCAATCATCCCTGGATTAAGGATCTAGCGCGTTAAACTTTAGACCACTGATCTTCTCCTCTGAAGATAAAGCGATAGAGTATGCATGCTACATATGGAAGGCGCAGTACTCTGGTTCCATATTAACCTTATTCTACAGAGTATTTGTGTCCCTTATTACATTTAAAGCTGACACAAAGATAAACATTTGTTCCTGTAGTCATGAGTATCTTATAGCCATAAAGCAATTTCATATCACATAAAGTAGGAATTAATTCTGGCTTCGAAATTGTGTTTCTTATATCCAGCATTTCGCTATATCCGGAGTTGTATGTAAATCTTAAATTAAACGACATGCTATGCAACTGTTTCAGTGAAAAATTCACAATAAAGTTTGTTTGCTGTTCAAAATTTAATGTATACCAAAATCAATTTGAGTCATTTTCCAACTAACACCATTCTGAAATATTTTGCATATTTTCATGCTTATATGTGTACAAAATTAATATTTTGTTTGTTTACGGCTAAAAACACACCAATGCGGAAGTCAATAAAGGCCTCATAAGTATTTGAAGCAAGGGGAGCAACCCTTTTAAAACACACGGTTTGTATGTGTAAGTATTACAGTACCTGTTTGGGGTATTACTGCATAATTCTATGTACTTATGCGTTTGTATATTTTTTATTAGTTTTAGTTTATACTAAATTATTTTAGCTCGATTGTAAAGAAAGCGTGTAGCTTATTGAGTCACTCCCGATTCCGATTCCTGTAAAAACCAGTACTGGTGTCAGATGAGGAGGATCCCATGACAAAATAAATAAGAAGAATATGGTATCGTATTCAGTAAACTGTAACTTCTTGTTAACAAGTCATGCCGAATTTATGGTCATATTTGATGTAGATCTTTATGAATGATGGAACACACAATGTTATTGTTTCTATTGTCAGATAAGGCAATATTTGCGTTTTGAAACGAACATAAACTGTTGCAACCACAACAACAGAGCAAGAGAAAATGTGCACCGAGGTTTTTGTTAATTTTCTGTATATCTAGTATTTGTAAAAGAAATATATTATGCTTGGTATCAAAATTTATAGCAATCTATGCATAATTTCATGGGCATTGCCAGCACATTCATTCAATAGCAAATGGTGTAAAAAGGTAGTGTTCGAAATTTGAGACCGATGCCTTTTATCAAAATGGAAATAATAAAAATGAAAAAGTGCATACTTTCATTTGCAATATAGTTTTCGCAAAATCATTTTTCACGAGAGAATTACTTTTCACGAAAAGTTTTACTTTTCACGAAACATTTTTACTTTTCATGAAAACTTATTTAGTAACTGTATGCAGAAATTGAAGAGCAGTAACGTTTATTTTATCTGACCACATAACAAAATACATGTAACATGTAACATGGCCGTTTTCTGAGATATTTCGTTATACATTTGTAATATGACAAACTTTTCATGATAATTATCTGGCTAAGTGTGTGAAGAAATATGCCTAATAGTATACTTTTATTTCTTCTTGTATAACCTAAATATATCACCTTGAAATAAAGAATTTATCATCATTATCATTATTATTAATTTTATTATAGCCAATGATAGCCAGGTGAGCGATATAGGGCCATCCTGACCCTCTTGTTTCTACTTGGGTGTTTGTGTTGACAATGTGGTCAATTGATACTTCGAGGAATGTTCAAATATGAATGCATCTAAGCTCATAAAAATGTATCCTTGATAGATTTCAATGAAAATTTTATTTTGTCCCCTCGAAGTATTCACCTCCAACAGATATGCAAAGTTTCAGTCTTCTAATCCAGTCCTTGAAGGCATTTTCATAGTCTTTTCTAGGTGTACTATGAAGGCAGTGGAATATTGCAGAACCGAGGTGTTTGCGCTGGACAAATTTTCGACCAGAAAGGTATTTTTTGAGCCTTGGGAACAAAAAGAAGTCAAACGGGGCAAGGTCAGGCGAATACGGAGGGTGAGGGAGCACAACAACCTTTTCCTGCTTCAGAAAGTCTTGTACAATAGACGCCTTGTGCGATGACGCATTGTCATGCAGCAATCTGACATTGACCAAACCAGTTGCAGGTCTTCGAGTTTTGAAATATTTCTTCAGTTTCCGAAGAACTTTAGTCTTGTAAAACTTAGCATTTACGGATTTGCCTTTAGGTACAGCAACCTAGATGGCAGGACCCTGATTTGTGAAGAATATAGCATACATTACCTTCTTGACACTCATGGTCCGCTTTGCAATGCATGGTCTTTTGCCAGACTTTGTTGCCCATATTTTGTTCTGTATCTTTCGTTTGGGCTCAAAACAGTGAACCAATGTCTCGTCACCAGTGACGACATTTGCGAAAGACCGTGCATTGTAATTTGGAAACTGTTTAAGCAACATTTTCGCGCATTGCACGCGTGCCTTTTTCTGCTCAACAGATGGGGAATCCATCTAGCACAGATCTTTCTCATTTTCAAGAATTGCGTGAGCTGCTCCTAAAGAGATGCCAACCATACTAGCTATTTGACTAGCGGTGTATATTGCATCAGTATCAAATATTTCTTTCACTCTAGCAACCATCTTGGCAGACGTTGCTGTTTTCGGCCGACGGCCATGTGGTGCATCTTCTGTTGAAACTAACCCACATTTGCATTTCTTAAACCAACGAATAACTGTCGAAAAAAGACATTTCATTATGCCCATAAACAGAACATATTTCATCAAAAATGTCTTTACACCCTATGCCAAGAACACAACGATTCTTAATATAGGACCGTATTTCAACGGCGTACGCTGACCTTCTTCCAACCATTTTTGTATTAGTATACACGAGTAGGTAATGTTTAGCGAGCGATAGACACAGCTAAAGTGAACGGATTTTAATGGGTGTGGTATCAATGTAAAGCTAACTGGTTTATCTACCCAATAATCTTAATTTCCTCCTGATTGTCGCATTATTGAGTGAGATAACATGCATTCATATTTGAACAATCCTCGTATGTAGCTTCCTTAATTACTGAATACAAATATCTGAACGGTTAAATCAGCATAATAATGTATAACAATATAACAAATAAAAGACAACGTTTAAGTTTGATCTAAGGCAGGGTTAACATATAAACAAGTTTCTTGTACAAGACATTAATATAAGTCAAAGTTATGGCTTGTACAAGAAATGTTTCGTCAAGATCTAGCACGAATTGCTTTGGCAATTAATCACCAGACAGCGAAAAGATATCAACAGCACACAATATAGTCTTTAGCAATGGAATTATTGATTTTTAAAGAAAATATGAAATTGATGGATTATGTTTAAAAAATGCAATACGTGTTTTAGCTGTTCATTAAATGACCAATACATATCGAAATGTCTTTTTAATTTCGTCTAAAAACTCTCTTTTTTGTGTATCGTGATAATCATTTGCGCTTGTATTATGTAGATGTTCATTTTCTAGGTATAAATCTGTCAGAAGATCAACTGTTTGCTTTGAACAAGCCAGTGTGTACAAAATAAAAACAAAATGTGCACATGAAATATCTCGCCCACAGCTGTTTTTCCCATAAAACACTTCTTACATGTATCATTGAGTTGACAACCAAGAAACTGTGCCCAAAAATGCCTAGGGATATAGAATCTAAACTTTTACGAGGGAGCATGATCCAAACCCTCTATACAAACTGTATTTGCCCAGCTACGCCCCTGTTGCTTGTTGGGCGTTATAATTCTTTTTCTGTAATGTGCCCAACTCATCTTTAAAATTTGTGAAATAATGTAATTTGGGCTAGAGCCAACAGTTATCATATTTTGCTTGTTGTAAACAGTAATTCAACACCGCGTTCTATGACCTTGCATATCGATGTATCAACATGTATATAGAAACAGAAGCAGATATTGTAGTTTCGCGTTAACCTCTTGATATATATGTATATTATTTATAGTCAACTCGTGACTGGGTTTGTACCTGAGAAGCCCTTAAACCAGAAAAGTTGAAGATAACATTGTTATACAATATTTGTTTGTCATGAGACATGCAATAGTTATTGAGCAACATTGCATATACTTTTATTGCGCAGTAGAAACTTATGATTTACCATGGCGATATTAGATATAGGTATTAAAGCATGTCCCGTGCCTGTCGTGCGCAATATTTTTCAACAAACGCTATTTGGCATATGTATATGCTTAAATCAATTAGATAATTGAATTACAACACACATTTACTAAATAGTAAGCCATCACTTCAACTATCTAAACATTTGGTAATAAACAATAAACTTTTGGCGAAATTCGGAAAAAGAAAATTGATACTTATCTTTTTAGTACTTTTATTAGTATCCAATAAACTGACTATTCGTGTTAACAAATCATGCCTCAATTATGGACTTATTTATCCCCCCGCCGAAGGCGAAGGGGATATTAGAAATGGTCTCCGTCCGTGCGTCCGTACGTCCGTCCCAATTTTGTCCGGAGCATAACTCCAAAAGTACTTGAGGGATTTTCTTCAAACTTCCACTGCAGAGCACATTGTCTTGCACATATTTATTGCTATTGTTCGAGTTATTGTCCTTATCAGTTTGCTTGAAACTTTGTAAAGCTAACTCAAAAGTATTGTGTGATTTTTTTGAATGCACTGCTGCACATTGGTAGGAAGTGTAGTGTGTGTGCTTGCCCTGTGTGTGTGTATGTGTGTGAGATGTGCTTTAAAAGTTTGTGTACGTGCTAAGTCTAAAAGTGTGTGAGGGTGTATGCAAACTTAATACACTGTGCACATTGTGTAGAAAGTGTAGAGTGTAAGATAACTGTGCCTGTGTGTGTGTGTGTATGTGTGTCAGTGTCCGTAGCATGACTCCAAAAGTACTGTGTGGGTTTGTGTTCAAACTGTTGTGCATGTGTGTGTAGTAAGTGATGTGTGTAAGAAAACCCTGCCTGTGTACTGTTAGTTTATTTCCTTTATCAGTTTACTTGAAAAACTTTGTCAGAAGCATAACTCCAAAAGTACTATGGGGTTTTCTTCACTTATACACTGACATAGCACATTGGTAGGAATGCAGTTCAGAACAATAACTCTACTTGGTATGTTAGAGCATTCCCTTTTCAGATTTATTTAAAGTTTTGCTACGTACTTTGGATTTATCAAACTACACTGACAGAGCACATTGGGAGAAAGTGCAGAGTGCAAGAACAATAACTCAACCTTGCCTACTTTTAGAGTTATTCCCCTTTATCAGATTTACTTGAACTTTGTCCGAAGCATAACTCCAAAAGTACTTGAGGGATTTTCTTCAAACTTAATACACTGACATAGCACATTGGTAGGAAGTGCAGTGTGCAAGAACAATAACTCTACCTTGCCTACTTTTAGAGTTATTTCCCTTTATCAGATTTACTTGAAAAAATTTTCCAGAGCATAACTCTAAAAGTACTTGAGGGATTTTGTTCAAACTTAATACACTGACATAGCACATTGGTAGGAAGTGCAGTGTGCAAGAACAATAACTCTACCTTGCCTACTTTTAGTCAAATAGAAAAATATCATACCTATACTGATAATGAACATTAATATAATTTTGCAAACCTTCTCTTCATTGCCTTATTCTTTTTCCACTTACTTGAAAACTGTACTCAGCATGACCATAACTATACGGCTTTTTAAGGATTTCCTCTCACCAAGTAAAATGTACGAAAGTACAACCTTCAGGTAACTTCTTCCCAGCGGGGGGATTAACCATGTGTAACATGGCTCTTGTTAGAAGTAGATCTTTCATAATGTTTATGAGATTAAATGGTGAATGGTGGGAATACCAGATTTTATAGATGATATTGTCAGGTAAGACTGAGCTACAAAATGTAGTTGCGTGTTGAAACGTTCGTAAAATGTACGTGTTGCAAGGGGCACTTATAATATACATGTATTATGTTTGGTATCAAAATAAAAAAGCCATTAATGCTCAATTTCGTGTACATTGATAGAACAATGGTGTATAATTGTAGAGTTCGAAATTTGAGACTTGTCTTTAATTAAAATACTGATATTTAAAATAAAAAGTGCACAGTTTATTTTGCAGTATAGTATATTAACATACAGTTTGCTTTTCAATACTGTCCATATTAAGAAGGAATTCTGGAAAACTAGAAAGTGATCCAGGCGATAAAGAAAGTTGACTCAACTGCGTATGTGTTGCGATAGCCTGTGCCGAGAAGGAGGTGATAAGGTCATCGTGAATATCAAGGTACATGTATACTATAGAGTGGCGGGTAGTCGAGTGGTTAACACTAGACTACCAGTCCGGAGGTCCCCAACTCGAATCCCGTGTATCGGTGCTATACACCGGGCACTTAAAAGAACCAAGGGGTATATTCGTAAAGGGCTATATTCGATATTCGTAAAGGTACCCGGAATTCCTTGTATGTGCATCTGTTTCTTCAGCGTGCCTCTAGCAGGAGTCTTAGGAGTTTGTATGGTCGGCCGGGACTTTTAACAATAAAAAATATCTACCATCTGGGCCAACCTGTGACGTCCTCGTCAATGATTGCCGTAGTATTGTGTTGCACAGGCGTACACTTGCCAGCTTCTGAAATGTCTTCACCTTGCTCGGGACATGTGTGAACCAGGAGACTTAAGTTTTCAAACACGCTTGCAAACGTTCGCATTTAAGAAGATTGTGTAAAGACAGAGTCCAGTAAATTTTCGTTATAATCACAAAATACATAATCTATGTCTTCTATTTAATTTTGTAAATAGTGATGGCACTTGACTTTAAAGTACTCATGAAGCTCCCACTGGGAATGGCACTTCCGTTTGACCCTATAAATATACCATCTAGCCACATCAATAAAACAAAATTGTGGTGAAAACGTAAGGAGAACAAACAAACATCAAAACCGGAAGCGCTTTAAGCTAAATAGTAAAATATTAATGGATCAAAACCATCATTGGATTTAAGGTTACAAATAGAGACTATCTGACTGTTAATTGGATAACGCTAGAGTCAATGACGTCAGCAGATTGTGGCTAAGTCGTTTTTTCAAGACATAGAAAAGAAGCGTTATTTACGCTCGAAAGTCTATTACTTAAACTGTTTAGGTTTATTTTTCATTTATTCCAAGGTCTGAATGTAAGGTTTCCAAAAACTCGAAAATACATAGAAGAAAGAGCGTTGCCTTGTAGATCGACCTTTTTGTCCTCGTCATGGTTTGAAGGTGATTCATTAGTTTGGTAAAAACGTGGAAAACTAGTGAAGGGCACGCTTTGCTTAGGAAATCTTAAAATTATTGTTGTAGCAGGAACACAGGCATGCTTTGAAGCAAGGTGTACCTGGTTATCTTAGAAGAAACTTTGTGTTTCATCTGCAATAGAGGTCAGTCTAAAATCCATCGTCTGAAATTATAAAAATATTGAATAATAGTATACTAATCTTGCTTCACACTATTTCACTTCGGTAACTATGGCGAAGAATAATTCCGTAGCGTATTGACGCATTCCAGATGTTAAATAAAGTAGAACTTTCGCGAGCAAAAGAAGCAGATAATTTTTCATCGCTGCAACACATTTACATCAGGCATCAACGTGGCATCAGTGTCTTTGTTCATGGGCACATCTCGTGCTTCAGCTGAGATTCGAATCCCGGGACCTTCAGTTCCAGACGAGAATATCCTGACCACTCTGTGCTACCAATGTTCTTTTCTTGGATGACTACTGAGTACAATGCGTGACTTCCCTCAAATAAAGCCCTAACACCTGAGCGTATATGATGCGACGGGCATTTTATGTGTTCTCAGAAAACAACTTTAATTGCGTTATTTGCATTTTCCAAATTGATGTGATAATAGAACGTATAAATTTGTAACAATGAGAATCAATGATGGATAAGAAATCTTGCAATTACCACTTGGACGTATAACAATGAGCAAGTGGATAAGAAATCGCAATACCACTTGTACTTAATAAATATTTCGCCAACAGCCCTGTGTAGATGTGGTCAAATTGAGTCCAGTTGTCATAACTGTTTCAAATGTATTCACCATGTAAATCAGCGACTTACACTCTTTGTCTAATAGCAGCACTTTGATCTTGGTCTTAATACTCTACTGTATGCTGATCCGACACACTCAGATCAAGTGAACAAATTTATATTCATTCAGGTCCAGTCGTTCATTCTTGATAGTAAGAATTGTGCTCGTTGAGACAGTCTTTCTCTTTTCTGTCTTCTTTTTATGCTCTATATTATGTACGTCTGTCCTACATTTACCATGCAAATAACGTTATCTTCGTACTCACTTGTTCATTTCGTCCAGCCCAAATTCCACCCGAGTAGATATATGATTAAATTCAATTTAAGACACACTGGTTTCATGTCTTACATTTAAGTTAACAATTTTGAACCCATAGTTTTTTAAAAAATTTAATGCTTAAATAAGTCAAGCCAAGGAGACGATTGCAATAAGACAGCGTGTCTTTCATTCTTAACCTTTTATACAATTATATTATGTGCAATTACATGTTACATACAAATGAATATTGGAATTAAATATGTTTAAACGAAAAGGGAAGATAAGGTCCATATATATCTCAAAGGTCAAGTTGAATGGTTCTAAAAGCGGCCATTTCTTTTAATATCTCATTCAATTGAGTTTTTACAACTTTGTGTACTAAATTTTTGTCATCCAAGAATATCGCTGTTTAAATATGTACATTGTATATACATATATTTGAATCAAAATCTAAATAGTTTATAGTTATTTTATATATGAACTTATTCAGTCTTAATTAAATTGAGTGTGTCAATGAACTGCATTCATACAATGATGCCCCTAAAAGTGGATGGTTAAACTAAGTGCGAAACACTGTGTTGTCTTATACAAAGGTGACAAAATTATCGACTCCTAGCAACACAGCATAAGAGAAGATGCTTTGCTACAAGGTTTAAGCCTGACAAAGAAATCAAGGATTACTTAAATAAACCATTAAGCATGTTTACAAACCTTTTTTGTACAAAGAAATGACGTTCAGTTAAAATCATTTCAATGTACCTTATTCAGGTATCTGCATCTCGTGTTCGATACTTTAACCTCCTTATCGGAACTGTCGTACCTGTCGACCACAAGAATGACGAAAAGCAAAACAGTCAAAATGCTCAACTCCGGACACTAAAGTTAGGCACATTGGGTGATAACGTATATCATTATGCATTATTTACTTTTCAACTACATGCAGCAAAAGCGTTTTGATATGTAAATTGTATATACATGTATTTGACCTCATCGAACACTAAACATTTATGGTCCTATTATTATTAAAACCTCACTTGGTTCAACTGATCAAGGAAAGTATTCAAGGTACATGGGACATCTCCTTTAAAGGGAGTTCAAAAAGTACTTATATTAGATCATTGTGACAGAACCTATGTCCCAGCATCAGCAGACGCCGGCCACATGTCACACTTAGTCTATGTCTATTTTATATAAGTTCAACAAATTTGTCATGCTTTATGCTTAATCCAGGTTTGGCTTAAAAGCATGCAGTTATTTGACAAATTTTATTTAAGGCAGAAAAAGCCAAATCTGAATGATTTACTACACGACGACATGCGTGTATAAAAGCTTTAAAAGCAATGAATAACCGTTATCAATTATTGACCTCTTTAGTAGCCCTACCGGAAGCAAGTAACGGATAGGAATGGCTTGTCGTGCGTCTGTCCGTACTGTTCGGACGCTTTTCCAGGATGTAATTTCTATGATTGGCAAACCTTAACCACACCAGGAAATATTTGGAAGTCCTGTTATCTAGTCCCTAGCTTAAGGTTATTTCATTGAGTTACGCTTACATTTATATAGCTTAGCAACTATTCCTATATCCCTTTAGTGGGTCAACGTCAATTAAAGAGTGGATGTCATGGACTTCTTTGAATGAACTTCAAAGAAACTTATGTAAGAATTGTACAGAACCATGTCCCAATATAGGATATAGGCACTTAAAATGCTTGCAAACGCGCCTTAGTCCGCTCGGTCATCACAACAGCCAGCAGATCAAGAAACAGATTAAGCAAAAGTAAAAGTTATCAACGTGTTTGCTTTATAACACGTGACAAGGCTAATATAATAAGGGACGTCTCATATAACCTTCACTTGCCATTTTTACTAGGTCGTAACATATTCTATATACTTCAGGGGTTTGCTGGCGTAGGCGAATCCAGCAGGAAGAAAAGTGTTTAAACATTTTAATCATTAATGTCAATATCTCCCATGATACTACATATATGTATGTGCCCATATTAAATTAAATATTTTTGTACACAAAAGTGTTTGTTTATTTTGCAGATTTTATTACGAGTTGCAGGCCCGGCTATAATCGTTGACTTGGGTAATTTGCGCAAAAATAAGATGGTAAAACTTGTACACTTTTGCAATGCTGTTCCAAAGAAATGTTATCGCATAATTACGAATATTTAGCAAATAGTCAACAAGCAAATTGTTAAAAATGTTGATTTTTCTTATGAAAACTTTGATGTTCAGAGTTGTACATGGCTTAGTACTTGACCATCGTTACACCAATAGTTTGCTTTCTTTCATCAAAGTTTTTCCGGGTTGCTAATATTGTACAACGAGATATTGCGAAAGCGACAATTAATTAGGTATTAGGAAGCCTTTTACGCCAGAGGATAATGGTATGTAGAATTTAAGTCCAGGCGCATCTAAAGCGAATCGAATTTAAGTTAAACGGATGATAGATAATTTCACGAAAAGCACAACTTCGATGTATTCTATTGTATTCAATATACAAAATTCAAATTTTTATTGTGTAATAACTCGTTAGCGTTATGATAGTCTCGTTAAAATCTGTATATTAAAAGCCTATTTGTTGAAATCGAACTTAAACTTGGCCAACTTATAACACGAAATAACTAGAAAGACCCGCCTGTTTAAGCTGTTTACAACGGGTTTGGCTTGAATCATGATACCTAGATATAAAAAGGAGCGATGGCACCAATGATCGCTATTGTAATTGGAAATACATGTGCTTGTTTTTGTTACACCCAATATTTTAGTAGAGTTTTTCATTCTAACGGCTAAACCAAACCATGTTCATAACCAATCACAGACATTGAAAGTATAATTAACTTAGTATACATGCGTACTGGAGTTGAGCGCAAAATTGCTCATTTCCGTTCACTGGGTAAGACAAGCATAAAACTTAAACCGACAAATTATATCATAGTATCGCTTTGTATTAAACGTTCTAAAATACTGTCCTCGTCATGAAACAGCGTGGTTAAACAAATGTTAAAATAAATGTAAAACTGTACGTTGTTTGCCATTTAGTGTAGCGGTATCATCGACTAAATGGACCTCTTTTTATGGAAACGTTGTTCCGTGTACATTTATATGCCAAATCTTACGTAATTTTACTACGATCACGTAGTTCTTTAACTAGCTTGTGGCATATGATTAGAAAGGACCTGAAGGTTATCGAGACACTTCGAGCTCCCGCTTTCCAGAAAAATGGCTGGAGTAATATGAGACAATTAATATCGTTACCCCAAAGTCGGGAATTTGGCGTTTTATAACAAAAATCTATCGGGATTAGAAAGGAGACGTCTTATATCCATTCATTACCGCGCAACGTGTGGTTTGTAAGTCTACCTATATATAGGGCGTTTTATATCTATATATATTAAGTTTCGATGACAACAGTAAAACCAGCGCGAGTGTCGAGACATAAGCCATTTAATTACAACGCATCAGGTACACTGTAAACTGTTTGCAAATAAAATATTGGACAGATTTGATATTTAGCTAGTAGAATAAGCAAAAGGATTATGCGCTTCCGTGCGTTTAGCCAGGCTCAGTATTTGTGGAGTTTGGGAAATTGCTAGTTTTTTAGGTAAACAAAATTTTAAATCACGAATCTTCACCAATGTGCCTTTGGCCGGTTTTCAGGCTAATTGCGATACGAAGAAATTAACTTTTGACTCCTATTAGCTAAATTCGATTTTCCGATGTACATCGTATATATATTCCCAAAACGCAATTTAAACGAGACTATGTTTAAGCGATCAAGGTTACAAAAGCACAACTTCGATGTTCCTATTGATTATCAAATATGGATTAAAATTGCATCACGAGTAAGTTACGATCATTTGTTTGGTCAATCGTCTTCACATAAAATCATTTAGAATTAGGACCTCTGGCAAATTCATAGTTAAAATGAAAGAGGGCAGCCTTTAAGTTTATTTTGTAACGGCTGTTTGGTTAATGATACGTAGTGCGAGCAAGTGTAACCTAGAAAATTATATGGTAAAGACGACTAGATCCTAGAGTAATTTTTAAAACATGTCCTTAATTGAAACCGAATTTCTCCTGGAGAAATAGAAATAACTGTTAAAGTATGTCATACTTTCATTATACAATCATAGACAATGCAAGTATAACTTTGTCATTAATACATCTTGGAGGTAAGTGATGATATACGCAATAACGTTCACTGGTTAAGTACAGCCATTGTTTGTACGGTGTAGAATTTGGATATCCGCTAGTAACGTATTCTTTGTTTTTGACGTTTAAAATACTGCGATCGATTAAATAGCATAGTAATTAGACAGAGCGATTCGAAAGATATGTACTTATTACGTTTTCTGACGCACTTTCGTTGTACGCTTTCTAATTGGTTGTGTAAATTTGCGATTGTTAGACAACGTATGATACAAGAAATCGACATTCAAAGAGAAACTCTGTGTTAGTATCGGTGTAACAGTTAAGCGATTTTGATATTTGCTAACTCCGTCGCCGTAAACAATATTTACGACCCTTTATACAGTCGCACATATCAGAACTACAAAACAATTACTCGTATAATAACATGTCGATTACAGCTAGCGATTACGAAATTTTGTTTTAGTTTCGCTAAACAACAGGAGATCCATGATGGCCAAATATTGCTCACCGGAGAACCAGAGCACTTACCTAATAAAATCACTTGTTGTTAAAGGAAATCATAAAATGCTAAGGAAGTCAATAGTTACCGACGAATTCACTTGTTTCTAGGGCAAGTCACTGGTTTCTTAGGAAATTATTTGGTGCTATTTTGAACAAGTCTGGATAAGGTCAATTAGGCGATGCGACGTTCTAAACTAAGCTCTAGACCTTGTGAAATTCAGAGAATATTTTTTTATAAATCCTATTTGTTGCCAGAGCAACCAGAGTTCTCCATGAAACGGGATTCTTTGAATAAATTTGACAGAGCTTAAGGAACAACCCTGCCAAATTTCATTAACATTGGCCCAGTAGTTGCAGTGGAGATGTCGTTTCAAGCAAAATGTTGACGGACGACGGACGGGCGGACGGACGAAAAACAATCATCGACCCTTAAAGCTCACCCTAGCAATAAAAAGGGATTAAAGCATCGTCACGTTTATGGCAACGTTACTCACGTTGACACTTTTCTCTTTTTATTGCAGAGATAAACATGTTTGTGAAATTGTTCACAGTGCTTCTGATCGCATTTATAGTGGCTGGCCCGACATCGGCAAACTGTATGTAAAGTTACTTATAATCCATTCAAAATAAACATGTATATAGGAATAGTTGTCGATCGTGTTAGAATAATAAATAATTTATGATATAAAAAGTGTAAACTTTCTGCAGTCAATGGATAAAGCTTTTTATGGTCGTTAAACTTTAGGTGTTGGGTGCAAGAATCGATTTTTGTAACTTCAGATTACTATTGTCTGCAGTTATTCATAACACATGTCTGGTGTTCCTTTCCACAAACATTTTATTTTCAATTTCCTTCCTCAGTTATGGCTCAAAGTACATCATTATCCCCCTCTTTCTTCTCATCATTATCATCATCAGCCTCATCAGCCTCCTCCTCCTCAACATCATCATCACGGACGGAATGAATTTTTGTTCGAGTGAATGTAACCTTAAGCATAGTCTATTTCGCCAAATTTTGATAGTAAAAGTACAATCATTCTGAATATTCTCTTAAAGTTACATTCTGAATAAGAGTACATTTTCAAATACGTTTAATATGTTGAAGCACTTATTTCTGTTTCAGCTGTCAAGCGTTTAACATGTGAACTTGGCCATTGGACTGGTGATGCTGCCTGTGCCGCCCATTGTATAGCTCTTGGGCGTACAGGGGGCTGGTGTGACTCCCATAACTACTGCCATTGCAAAGCAGAAACAATATCGGGCGCTGTTGGGTAGTTTATTCGGTTGAATAAAGGTATTGCAGCGTAATTTGTTTAAATCGAATTTGGTCCTTTTCTGTTTTGAAATTTATCTTACTTAAAGCATGAGAATACAGTTCTTAACAACAGTACCAGCCCTCCAAAAGGGTGACATTGGAATAAAGTTTTAAAAATACAGACAAGCTTAATCCTGTCCCAGTAGACAATCGGAGAAAAAAACAGAACTATAAAATTTAAATCTCTGAAACATTCTTTTAAAGTTAAAACTCATGTGTTAGCTGATATTGAAATATTAGAAACAATTTGTGCGTGTTCAGATAAACAATTTGGTAACACAAATACAAACGTTTATTTTCCTTCAAAGAACTATTTGGTACGGTATACGTGTTTAAAAGAGCTATTGCGCTTCAAAATTGCCATAGTGAATTATTATCAAGCTGAATACGAATGCCAGAGGACAAATAACACGGCCAATACCAAAACACTCATTCAATAACATATTTAACAGATTTCCTCAATATCAATTGGAAATGAAAAAGTTACAGAGATTCATTTATTGTGTCTATGACTATTAAAATGTTCATTATTCCAGAAGCACAAATCAGTGGTTACAAGTTTAAAGAGGCATTCCCTTCAACGAGCAGAATATTTTCTCAAAATGTTAAAAATGAGCTAAAAGTATGTAAAATGATAAATAAAACAATTTTATAGAGAAGAACATATTATCGAAAAAATGTCTCGTTTACGCACGATGTGCCAAAACAGCGACGTTTTATAATAACTTATGAAATACAACACTTAGGATCATGGTACCTATGTTTGCTAGAAGGTCTAGCTGAAACTTTCAGGTTTAGTGATAGCAATCCTTTCATTTACATGTATTTGAATAAAACTTGTTTCGATGTTATTTAAATTGATTGCAGATTATGGGTATGCCTCTTTTAAGCTGCTCGCTCTTAATTTTGGTAGAAAAATAAAGTTACTTTGACAAACTAAATAAAAATAGACTTGTACTTTAAATTGATTGTACTCTCTTCAGGTGTCGTAAAAAAAAAGAAAAACTTTCAACAATGAAAATCAAATAAAAACTAGTTAAAACTAATAACTTAAATAAAAAGAATTGTCAATCTAATAAAAATCTAGTCGGAATTGCTTAAAAATGTTGAAAATGCGGCTTACCACGGAACCGCAGGAAAGTATATGTATTATCATTTAAGTTTCAAATAAACGTCAAAGGACTGAAATTGCTGGAAGCGTATTATTTCAAATCTACAGAGCTATACATTACAGGTAAATGATACAGGGAACCTTTTATATGACATATGTTTTTAAATAGTTATTTTCATACAAGTCGGAGACACAAATTTTTCTACCAAAATTTGAGCAACGAGCATTTGTATAGAACATATAGTCATATAAAAAAGTTCCTGTATCAATTCCTGTAAAGTATATCTGTAGATATGCATTACCAGCCATTATCTTTATCGGTATGATTTTGTCATCAGCTGTTTAAAATATGATGCAGTACCGTAAACCATTCAATAATCTATGTTGAGTTGTTGTTGTACAATTAATGGGTGGATGCGATTTATTACAGAAGGCCTCTATATTAATTAATTGTGGTAAAATGAGGCATTTTCGCCATAGGTTCTTCTTTGGAATTGTATCCATTTATCGTTTTACGTTCATTGTATCACATAATCTAGTTTCGAGAATATAATCCTAGATGCTAAGGTATGTCGGCATTAAGCCTTAACATTAAGCAAGATTATCAATTTGACACAGAGTAAATTAATAACCAAGACAAGTTCTTTGTACTGATTGTATCATCGTTGCAGGTGTGTAAAGAAAAAGCAAAATTGTCTTGTAAATAAATTCAAGTATAAACGTTGTTAATGATCTAAATATCCTGAAATAAAAAGAAATCTAATTTAACTGACTTTTGTTTTAAATGTAAAACCTCCTCCCCACGTACCCCAGGAAAGAAAATGTACTGTTATCGAATTTAAGTATTTAAAAAGTGGCATATTACTTTTCTATTATAAGTTCGATATGCATCACCAGTTTTCGATGGTTAGTGCCGTAAATACATTATAAATTGGTCATCGGACTAGCTCGTCTTAAAATTATCGTAAAACCCATTAAAAAGAAAAAAGAAAACTTTATTTGAGATAGTTATTTTAACTCACGTCTTTCCAGATCCATATGCTTATATCGCTCAACTCTAAAAAATCTGATATCAAATAATCAATTTGGTGTGCTTAACATTAGAAATTAATAGGATAAAAACGAGTTCTGCACAAATAAGTCTTGGATTACAAGTGCGCGAACATTTAATAGTATTGATTTTAACATTTTCAGCCATAACCAGAGAAACTTAACTTCAACAGTAATGCATATATAACAGTCAGATTTAGTTGCCATGTTAATGTCATGAACAACCGAAATCAAACAATAAAGCTAACAACTTTTCAAATTTGGAATTACTGGTAATAGGTATTGTATTAAAGCATACAATTACCTGGACCTTTGACCTTGTTAACTAGGGATCTTCTTAGCTACGGCCCAAGGTAACTTGACATGAAGTTTCACGTATATCTTGCTTAATATTAAAGCATGCGGGTAAGGCCACAATCCAGTAATTATAAAAGTAACTGGTTTCATCTTCATGAGTCGTGTTTTCACCAGTTTAATCATTTACAGGAAAGATTCGTCACAGAAAGAGACTTAAATACGTCTAACCGGACGATTTTCCAAATGTAATCGTCGCCAGCTTTCCAAATCTTATACGGTATATGGTCCATTTCGTTCTGCAACATCACCGAAGACTTCGTTCTAAGGGTCGAAATTTGGTGTAGTTTAATATTCCATCGTGAGAAAATAAGAGGATGGAATATCGTTTTGCAGCAGATAAGGACTCGTATTAAACTAGTTTTCGAATATTTCACTAGATAATTTTAACAGGTTTAACCAGGTGATTTCCAAGAACATAATACTTCCCAACATTAATGAATCTACACAGGCAATAGGTGCCATATTAATGTCACCGTTTAATACCTTAATTTGAACAGTTTAACAAGTGATTTCTGGAGCAATACTTCCCAACAGTTGAATCTACAAAGAGCACTTGGTGCATTAAATCGTCACCGTTTAATACCTTAACTTTGAACGTGTTAACAAGTGATCTTCTCAAGAATACTTCCCAACAGTTAATCTACAAAGAATTTGGTGCATAAAGTGTCACCGTTTAATACTTGCTTAATATTGAACGTTTAACAAGTGATTTCTCAAGTAATACTTCCCAACAGTTGAATCTACAAAAGTAACTGGTTGCATAAATCGTCACCGTTTTATACCTAATTTAAACATTTAACAAGAAGATTTCTCACTTAATACTTCCCAACAGTTAAATACGTCTAACAAGAGCAATTTGTGCATAAATGATCACCGTTTAATACTTTTAATTTGAACGTTTAACAAGTGAATTCTCGAGCCAGTACTTCCAACATTTGTATCGGTACAAAGGCATTTGGTGCAGTAAATCGTCAACATTTAGATACTTCGTTAGGGGTTGAACGTTTAGACATAGTGCATTTCTATTTAACACTTCCCAACGGTTGAATCTAAAAAGGGCACTTGGTACGCGTAAATGTCAGCGAATAATGGACTCGTAATTTGAACGATTAACAAGTGATTTCTCAAGTAATACTTCCCAACATTTGAATCTACAAAGACCACTTGGTGCATAAATCGTCACCCTTTAATACTCTTAATCTCTCCCGCAGTATCGGGTTCACTGGTGTGTTCACTATTAAGTACCAGGTGGGTATTATTGAAATAAAAATACATTCTTTCCCCACAGATCAGAACTGATAGAATATTTATGTCTATATACCAGTCGTCTTTTGCTAAAGTAAGAATAGTCACAAAAATTAGAAATTCTTAAGGCAGACACTTAATACTTACAACCTGATGACAAAATTTTAATGTAATGTTCATTTTAAAATATTGTATACCGTCAAATTCGTCATGATACCGTCAATTTCCAAACCATACCGTCAAACATTTAGTTAAATAACTCAACGTTTTTCATTAAAACCTTAAAGTTTCAATTATAATTCCCAGCAAATACAGAAACAAAAAATCCAGCCAAAATTTGAATTGCAGATAATCGTCGTGTCTGAGATAATCCATTTAATTATAGAGACGGTGTAAACTAATTACGAGCAATTACCGTGAATGGTTATTGCAGACGCATTATATAAACATGATGTTTGCTCAAACATTTCTCTGATATGTTGTTTGAGAGTTTCTTTGATTTGTAACTAAGTAACAGTTATTGATCCATTGTAAAATATTTCCATATCGAAAACGCAGAAATGTCTTTTCCTTGGGAAACGGAAACGCAGAAATAAGAAAACGCAGAAGTTTTTTGCTTCCTTCTTGGGGGCAAAACACAGAGTTTTTTGACCACAGAAAATACCCGCTACAGGGTATCGATGAAATTACCGTTATCATACGTGTTGCAGTTCCGCTAAACCTCCAACAACCATTTCCATAATTGTTGGTGGATAAAAGATAACTGTAGTGCCAAAATGATACATGTTTTATGTATGTTACTTTTGAAAGTTTATTTATTTATCATTTTACGTACATCTAGATAATTTTTAAACGTTTTGAGTAATTTATCTGCTAGTTGTAGGGAATGCCCCTTGAAGTAAAACCAGAAGCAACCGATAAATTGTTGAATCGTAAAAACCCTTACATACAAAGAACCTGACGTATGAGGCATGACAAATTAATAAAGCATGTTGTCAAGACTTCGATCATCTGTCTGCTAGCGTTTAGATGTCTTCAATCGTTCATGCCTACATCTAAATGCTAGCAGACTAATAGTTTATGTCATGAGCACGAGGTTCAGATCGAAATATCCGTTACCGAGGGTTACTGTTTTGGTGGGAACGAGGCTCTGCTGAGTTGGCGCAAAGCAGTTACCCGAGGTGACGGATATTTCCATTTAAACCAAAAGCCTCTTGCCTACCGTCTTGCACCTAAAAGTAGATTTCTAAATGCATACTTATCAAAATGGTGAATTATCATATAAAAACAAACGAAATTCCGACGTTGTGATTAGTAAAGTGACGTCACAATATTTATACTGTTACATCATAAGTAATTCACTAGAGTCGTCTGGGAAAGAATTGTTGCCAAACCTGTTTTTCCTGCATGGGCAAAATCACCGGAAATGCCGATCCGATATGCAAAAAAATGATTCTGGTAAAATGTCTTCCATCGTTCATGCCTACATCCAAGTGCTAGCAGACAAATGCTTCTGGTAAATGTCTTCCATCACCGGTAACGATCTTTGTCGTTTTAACTCATAACCATGTTTTGAAGCGTCTATTTCTTTTTCGTCTTCTGTTGTACTGTAACCTCTTCTTTTCTTTTGATTTTTGTTAACAGGCAAACTGATTTCAGTATAATACGGATTAAACAATATTCTATTCTGGTTAGTGTACAGGTTTGCGTCTTGGGGGTCTGCTGGTTCTTCGGTGTACAGAAATAGCCCGGGCTCACTTTGCCTCCGTGGCTCACTGTAAAACACTGATTTGTCCCCAACTGATTCGTTCAGGGAAATTGCATTTTTCTCATAAGCACGAATCAATAAGCTACGTTGCTTCTTCTTTTTTGCATTGATTGGTTTCAAAGTAGTTTTGTTTTTTATCGTTTCTTCCGTGTTTCTATTAAATTCCGTGATGGATTTTGATATCGGTGGTTTACGAAGAATAATTTCTTGTCGGGATTCTCTGAACATTGCATGAGTTTCACTATCCTTCGTATGTAAGTTAGAAACATTTAACATTTTGATACCATTTGCTGACAATTCTGATTTTTCAAGATTATTTTTTACACTCGTGTCTAAACGTTCAGTTTGGCTTCCAACATCATCTGTTTGATTGATGTCTGATACAGATTCGTCTTGAACAAATGCGTCATCGTCGGACTCAATCAATATTTCTTCTGAGTGAACGTCAGCTAATAGAAGGTTCTTCCTTGCATGAACAGATCGAAGACAGACATCATCATCCTCTTCTTCCTTTTCGTCTGTAATATTTACATTTCGTCTCTCTATCCATTCCTCGTCAGATACCTTCATTTCACTTTCTGGTTCAGCTTCAGTATCGTGCTCGTCTTCGAACGCTTCGTTATAAAAGCCGTTTTCATTGGTTATAACATATGACTCATCGGAATAGTGGGTATTGGTAAGAATCGACCTGAAGTGGAACAAAGAGTATATAATGGCTATATATCGCTCACCTTAGAATCTTTCAAAAGAGAAATCCTGACAAAGACACTAAAAAAGTTAATTGGTTTTTAGTACAAATTCTAGAAGTGTTGGTGTTCATTTGTAAGGGACACAACTCTAGCATTACTAACTCTAACTAACGATCAAGGTTGTCGGTATAATTATACTCTTCGGATAAATGGATAGTACAAACCGTCATAATCATCATTCTTTTTTCATATGTTATTATAATTACTTTTGCATTACAATTATTTTATTATTATAATTAATTATTATTCATTATCTATTATTATTATTATTATTATTATTATTATTATTATTATTATTATCAAAATCAAAAGTATTGAAGAATTGAGATTCTATCATTTTGTTTTACAATAGATAAATCTAATTCATCATAATACATGTATAGATGTACTCAGACAAGAGATCTTGAAAATACTGCAACACAATCGATAAAACTTGGAAATGATCTCTTAATTGCAAATCAAACGGATTACGGGGAAAGGCAGCATTTCCGCGTTATATTGCAATTATATTATAAGTGAAAATAAGGCTGTTTACAGATTGACTCGCTCTCTGCAATTTTACTGTCTATTACATTGGCAGCCTAATAAAATCACTGCGTCAAAACATTTTGCAATGACATCTTAGCGAATCAATCGAAACGGAATAAGTTCACCAACGTCAGGTTAATAACTTGTGGAGGAAAGATGTATGATGTTGTGACTATATGCATCGTCTCTACGTTTATTTATGAGTTTTACATAGCTCCTGCATTGTTACAATGATAATGTGACATTTGATTACTGGAAGTTTGGTATTATTCGCGATGATTTAAAAATCTCGCGAAAGTTTTATTTTACAAAGAGTTACTATAAGAGAATTCTCCTTTCGTGAATTTATAATTCGCGAATGAGTAGATTTTCATTGGCTGCTTCTTTTCACGGGTGTTTTTATACATTATTTTCGCGTAACCCTTAACCTGATACCTAGATTTTTACAATGGGACCTTCCGACCTCTAATTTGGACAAGTCTATTACTTTAAATGGGGGTGTTTGCAGAAATCTGTTCAAAAAGTCCAGAGCAGGCGACATTTTATTTTTCGTATGCTTTGGATTGGTACTACTTGGAAAGGTGTATATATTTCAATAGATAAGTCAATATAGTCTTAATTTTACCTTGCACGCGTTATCCTTTTATCACCCAGAGCCAAATCCGGGCGATAAAAAAGAAAATAACTTTTATATTCCTCTTCTTTCTTTCTCTTTTCTGCCAAACGACGATGGTAGAGTGCAAAAGACAATGATAGAAACAGAATCAATCCGAATACGGTCACTGTTGGAAAAAGCCAACTGTAGGACGGTTTGTACGTGACGTCATCACTGTTTCCAGATATCTGAAAAATATAAATACCCCCTTGTGTGAGATTTTAAGCCTTTTATCTTTTAGAGTTAGATCTCAGTCTTATGGTGGCTGATTTCTGCCACCTTCTTTCAGTCGTTGATTATGCCCAAAACAACATTAATTTGTTTTGAAGTGTGTCGTTGTTTCGTAAAACAGTGTCCTGAAAGTAATTTATTCTTGTGGCGGGGACGACGAGGACGGAACAACATAATATTCTTATATATTACATAGTTATAGTTTCTTTCTTTTCTAATCTCACTGTTCTAGACGCAATCTAACGCAAAAAGTACACACAGCATGTTAACATTTGTGAAACAAATAGATCTGATATCAACCCCGTGTCCTGAAAGTAATTTATTCTTGTGGCGGGGACGACGAGGACGGAACAACATAATATTCTTATATATTACATAGTTATAGTTTCTTTCTTTTCTAATCTCACTGTTCTAGACGCAATCTAACGCAAAAAGTACACACAGCATGTTAACATTTGTGAAACAAATAGATCTGATATCAACCCCGTGATAAAAATAGCACAAGCAGGTTAATATTAACTCCAGCCAACCAAACAAAATTTGACCAATCAAATGCAATCTAACATCAGGGGATATGCTGAAATAAATGAGAAGAAAAGGAAATTCCCTTTTTTTCAAAATTTGCATTATAACTTTATCATTTGATTACTTATAAACAATAAAACAATTTACAGTCGCTTTCGTTCAGAGACCTTCATGGCTCTGTTTGTTTTAAATGATACATGTATGTCATTAATAATGTTCAAGTTGGAACAATATATCAAAATATCTATTGACTTTTGATTTAATTACATTTTGAAAATATATCATAGTTAGTGACATAGAAGAAATATTTTTTGTTTAAATGGACATGTTTTGTATGTTTTACATTAAATAGTTTTTAGGTTTGAATGAATATATTAAAAATTGAATTATAATTTTGTCGCATTAAATAAATACATATGCTTGACAATAAGAATGTTACGAGACCGAAAAAAAAAGACAATATTTATTAAAGATATAATATTGCAACACACAACATGCATGCATGGCCGCTTCTAAGACTGCATTGAAAATAAGAATAAACGTTATAAACGTAACATGTTAAGATTACTGTATATGGTTCACCATTTCGTTCATTCTCATGTGTACACAATTTACGTGTCACGTACAAATGGTCATTCCCATGTGAAATGAATATCTTTAGTGAATTCATCTTGAAAATCAGGCTGAAGCGTGTCGATCATTTCTTGAACCCGCAACAGTCGGAAACAGCTAACTACTTGTGTCTTACCGAAACTTGTGATCGTCACCTATATCGGGGTTTAAACCGAGCCCACATAGTCCATTTGAGTAATCAACGCCTTGCAGTTTTACTTTTTACCAGATATTCCTTGAGTCTGATTTTACATAAAATATATCGATCTTCAGGAAAAGCGTTTGATTAATAACTACAAAGGCGCAAGAAACATGTTGCAAGAACGGTTTAAAAGCCGTGTATACCGCATTAACTTCAGCATTTACGATTTTCTTTATTTAAGAACTACTACCGCCTTGGTTATTTTACCACACTTTTTTTCCCCTTTGAATATGTATTGGCCGGCTCGGTGCGAAAATACATAGTCTGTCGGAAGGGAAACTTCTATGATGGTAAATAATTAATTCGTTTATTGGAACTCGACATCAGTTTTATAAAATGGTTAACTGAATAAAGGAAAACAAAGAACGACCTAGATGTACCATATATTGAAGTCAGGGGATAGAGAAATAATTACGTTTAAGTGTATATTACAAACATCAGCTCAAAGGCGCTGGCATGTTTTTGAAACATGATTTAAAAGGAATCAGTGTCATTTTAGAATATCAGTAAACAACCTATCAAAAGGGGAAAACCAGATACATTATGTTATAGTAACTGTTATCATAATAAGTAAAAAAACCACATTTACTACAGTTAACCAAAAATAAAGAATCATAAAACAACCTTCCGTATAATGGTACGATAACGCCCATTAAACAAGGCTACAGCTCACGAGCTGTAGGCGCTTTTCGACGCAGACGAAACCCACGTATTATTTTGTCTTACTATTGGTCAGTGTTAGCGATGCTTTTACATAACTTTCATTGGACCCCATGTATCGCATAGTTATGAACGGTCTTATTTATAATGCTACATTACTTTAGTATGTAAATAAAATGGGTTTTCATTAATTATTCACGTTGACAACATATGATTTAAACTTCAAAATGTTTAGAGAAAGCAAAACAACTATCGAAACGTTTTTTCTGAACTTTGATGAACGGCCGTAGGGTCCTAAACAAAGCAATAAAAAACCGTAACCTTCAAGTTTGTGGAAAAGTTAAAAATAAATATCCTATGAATAGTCAAAAGTTTTGAATTAACGGTCGAAGACGTATGCATCTGGTATAGTATTGTTTGTAATCAGTTAATACTATTTATTTATTCATTATAGGGAGTTTATTCAAACATAATACGTAGTTTTTAATTACAATAATAAGTTGGCTGCTCCCTATTCGATTATGCAACCCCATGGTACAAAATTAAAACCTATTCAATACTGGCACTGTGCTTCCGCACAGCGCCAATAATGTCAGCCGTACCGTTAATATTTTAAAGTATTACACAAAGTTCGATCTTATGTGATTGTTAGGATTAACCAACCGGAAATTAAACACATTTGTCGACCATACAGATTTAAAACGGTTACAATGTGAAGATGAATTAATCATGAGTACGACTTTACGCGTTCTTTAAAGGTATTTGCAGTTCAATAAACTACTGGTACATAATTAATATAGTTGGATCTTAAATGGTTAAAACGTTAATCGATTGTACCCGAGTAACCGAATCTAATATGAAAATAGGCAATACCTATATCGGGGCGAAAGCATAATGTGTCAAACACCTCACAGCAATCCCGCTCTACTACTGCTGTATACTGTAAGGGGATGTAACCGCTGCGGGGAGTTCGTAGAATTTCCAGCGCGTGATATGTTACGGCGATATTTTTTCAGATATTATATTCGTTTACATCGGTTGTAAGACTGATTCAGAGGAGAAATACGTATTTTAAAGTAGATAATTTAGAATTAAAAAAGCGATTAATGGAATTCTTGGTAGCCGGTGTAGCGTAACATTTATGTTACAATGATGTCACAAAGTCGACACTTCTCAATTTCGCACGGGTATAATGTGAACTCATTAATTTTATTGCTTTCAGTATTCAATTAAATACTAAGTGCTCGTTCATACGTTAACCTATGGTCGGGCTTCGCCCGTATAACAATTCTTAGCGATTTGTTGTTGTTGTTGTAGTTTATCTGATTTTGTCGTTAGGTGTTGGTAATTATACTTATGATGTACATGTACATGCACAAGATACAAATTAATTAAGTTAACTTTTTCCTGCGAATTATGAACACTGCGATTAAGTGTTGACGTCATAGAACCTCGAAATAAAACATTAAAGGAATTGTTCCTACATACAGAGTGATAGATTCTACATCCATGTAGATGAAAGAGATGAATTTCAAACGCAAAAAAAAGAACAAACATCACGTGCATTTATCATGTTTTAAACGAAAAACGCATTCTTAAACGACATTTTAACACCGGTATTGTGAGCAACCGAGATGGTAGATTTTACATGACCGCGAAAAGAAGGTGTTTATCAAATAGAGTGCATGTTGTCTCTTGAGAGCCTTTTTTTAACTTTACGCCTAGAATTTATGTTTAATTTAAAGATATTACTGACGAAAACCTGAAACAAAGTTAACATAGTTAAGGTCTAAAACAGGCACTTTGTGTGACATTTCACAATACATCTCCCGGTTTCTACTGAAATAAGCCGACGCTTACAAAATCACACGAGAAGAAAACAAAAGTTAAAATAAAACAACTACTTAGTTTAGTATAACTTTGCTTACCACTGTACCGTTCAAAATCCTTTGACTATCCGACATTGTTTGTTAATGATGTATGCATTCTACTTCGCCGGAACTTTTCATTGTTCATTTTCCAATAAAATGAATTCTTAAAAAACATATTGTTTTAACGGGATGTCTTGTAGAAAGTCTAAGCATTTCACATACCGTATGTTCTTTTCACTCACTGAACTGTTTTTGTCCTAGTATAATGAAAAAAGACGATTTGAAATTAACCTTGAAATAAATTAAAAGCACAGGTAGCCCATTAAGTTTCTCTGTATGCACGATTTGAAATGGTTTCTGCCAAAGACTATGGTCACGTGACCGACATCTTAATCGATTTCATCAACACTCTGATCCAAATTGATGCGATATCTCTTTTAATATAACTTTTCCGTCATGATGTGTTTCGTCAACAATCTATACACACTTGCTATGATAAATTGGCATATATGTACGGAAAAATTATTTAATTTGTTATTTACTGATCGACCTACCTGATTCTATTACGGTAAGAGCACACGTGTATGACTTGACTGATATATAATTCGGTAATAGCTCAGTAACCGAACATGTTTGATTTACCCTATCTAATTCTATTACGGTACACCACATATGCATGCTTTATTGCACCTATTCTAGTACAGTACAATGCATGTGCATGATTTATACGAAAAAGGGGGGGGGGGGGGGGGGGGGGGGGGGGGGGGGGGGGGGGGGGGGGGGGGCTCTAATTAATAACGGTACAGCACTTGCTGATTATTGAACACATCTATTTAGTAGGCACAGTGATGCACGAAAACCCAAGTTTAATATTAATTTTGATTTATTGAACCTACCTGATTATATAACGGTACAGCACATGTGCATGATTTATTGAACACATCTAATTATAAACCGGTACAGCACATATGCATTATTTATTGCACCTATATAGTTCTAGTACGGTACAGTGCACGTGCACGACTAATTGAACTTACCTGATTATATTACAGTAAAGTGCATGTGCATGATTTATTAAACCTACTGGATTTTAAAAAGGTACATGATACATGGTACAGTGCATGTGCATGATTTCTTGAACCTATACCTGATTATATTACGGTACAGCACATGTGCATGATGTATTGAATACATCTAATTCCAGTATTGTACAGTGCATATGCATGATTTATTAAACACATCTAATTATATTACGGTACAGTGCATGTACATGATTTATTGACCATGCCTGCGTTGCAAGTGCATGCTTTATTGAACTTACCTGATTCTATTAGGGTATAGCACATGTGCATGATTTATTGAACTTACCTGATTATATTACGGTACAGTGCATATGCATGGTTTATTGAGCGACTTACCTTATTCTATAAAGGTACAGCACAAGTGCATGATTTATTGAACCTAACTGATTATATTACGGTACAGTACATGTGCATGGTTTATTGAACCTCTCTGATCCCATTAAGGTACAGCACATGTGCATGATTGATTGAACCTTTCTAATTCTATTGAGGTATAGTGCCTGACGTTGTTTTGGCAATCAGACCAGAAAAATGTACACATGTGTATATATATTTTTCCCAATTGATCAACTTTTCAGAGCCATTACAATTCTGAAACGACAGATCAATGTGTGTGTCCTATAGTTGCATGACGACCGTGCACCATTTCCAGTCAATGTTTACAAACAATATAAAAAATGTTATATTCGTATAGTGCTAGATCAAAACGACATCGATGGATCAATTTTTTTATTCAAGTTCGTACGTATAAATAATTCATTTTCATTGATTGTTGCAACCTATTATCTACTCTGACTCTGGTTACGGTAACTGTTTGTTTCCTGTGAAAGCCGGAAACCAGTGCAAAGCTATTGAATGTTACTGGCAGAAATGTTTGTGAGATTATAATACGGACAACACAATCTTTAGTCATCATTGAAAAAAAGTTTTCCATTGATTATGAATTAGTTTAAGTTCTATGACAAGGTTTTAAATGAAACTGCCAGTGCAAAATTAACAAATGAAAAGAGTATGATAGTTTACTGGTGCGAAGAACCTTTCAAGAATGTAGATTCCGGGCAAGAAACAATAGTTCTTCATTTGGCTTTTTTTTTTTTTTTTTTTTTTTTTTTTTTTTTTTTTTTTTTTTTTGGGGGGGGGGGGGGGGGGGGGGGGGGGGGTTTGTTTGGGGGGGGGGGTGATATTTTTATTTTTTTTTTTTTTTTTTTAAAAAGTTTTTTTTTTTTTTTTTTTTTTTTGGGGGGGGTTTTGTTTGTTTTTTTTTTTTTTTTTTTTTTTTTTTTTTTTTTTTTTTTTTTTTTTTTTTTTTTTTTTTTTTTTTGGGGGGGGGGGGGGGGGGGGGTGTTGTTTTTTTTTTTTTTTTTTTTTTTTTTGTGTGGTGTTTTTTTTTTTTTTTTTTTTTTTTTTTTTGGTTTTTTTTTTTTTTTTTTTTTTTTGGGGTTGGGGGGGGGGGGGGGGGGGGGGGGGGTTTTTTTTTTTTTTTTTTTTTTTTTTTTCTTTGGGGTTTGGGCACAAAATTTTTTTTTTTTAATATAAAAAATATAAAAAAATAAAAAAAAATACATTATTAAGAACTTATCTTTAGCATTTGCAAATCAAACGATAACTTCCTCAAAGGGAATAGCTAGCTATCTATGCAGAACTTGCTGCAGCTATTCTCTTCATTTGGCACACAAAAATAACATTTTGATCCAAAAAAGAGGGGGGCATTCCTTATACAAGTTCTCCCCCTTTAGGCGTAAAACTCATATTTTCACAGCATCACGGGAGAGATGCTGGGGTCGGTAGGTTACATCGGTCTTAAAACCTGATCTTTTAATTCTGAGAAACTTGAACTTGAAACTTAAAGTATAAGTGCCTGCTTGAATTTCACTCCAGCATAACATGGACTACTTTCTCAGGAAAATCTAAATTACAAAAACAAATTCTCAAAAATTAGGATTTAGCAGTTTAACATCCTGTCTGCACTTTTTATTAGAAATTGTGGGACGAACATCGTATCTATAGGCATTTGCAAATGTATTTGACTGGTCACACAAAGACATTGTGCAAATGTTGGACTGGACCAAACACAGTTCAGTTCTTATATTAATCATTCATACGCTGTTCAATATAATTCGATCGTATGTCACATCACGATATGAAATCCGCTGAAATTCAAGTCAATCTTAAAACACATCCCCGGCTTTATTCATTCTAATTGCACATCAATTTGATGTTTTTTACATTTCACATTTGAAAACTTATAACTCTTCTGCTTAATTGTATTATCAATAAGCTGAATGCGCAGAATTATTAATATATCCTATTTTTATTTATGAAACGATAATCCTTAATCTGATTGGGTGACCACATGGAAGTTACCACTGCAAGGAGTTTGAACAAACTCCCTGCAACGATTATTTCCCCTTACAGAAGCGTTTTATTCAGTAAAATGCAAATGAAACACAATTACATGAAAATAGCTTATACATAAAATTGTTGATATTTTTTTAAAGTTCATGTACATGTATGCTACTAATTACTTGTATAAATGTATTAAAGTGCTCATCAGTTCTAATGTGACAGTGTGGGCTATAAAATTGCATAAAAAGTGTCCCATTCTTACTCAGTGTTCGCTCAGTTAGAAAAATCACCTTCCGCCGGTATTTCAATACTTTTATTTTTCTCGGCCAGTAAAAACAGACTAAAGTTGTGTCTTTAAAAGGTGTGCGTTTTTTTTTAGTTTCGCAAAAGCGTTGCTTGAATATATCTCTGTTTCTCGTATTCTCATGGTTTCTGATATTCTCGTTTTTTACATTAAAGGTGTCATGCAATTTGGCAACTCTTTGTTATTATTTACAGAGATATGATACAAAACTGGCACACAAACGTTTCAAGCGATTTGACTGAAAATTAATGAAAATATTGGCATTTTACTGAAAATGATGAAGTTTCCTTATTTTGTTATGGTGGGGTTAGTCAAGGTCTTTCAAATAGTACTATTTGGAAGACCTTGGGCTAGTAGAAGTGACCATTTTGTTTAATTCTGATGTCTATCATCTTTATCTTTATGTTATTTGTAACATATTAAGCCAAGCTATGCACCTTGGCATTTATAACTTTTTGGATTCTACAATGTGGCAATGCCCGAGATTCAAACATACAAAATGTAAATCCACGAGAATACGAGAAACTTAATAATTTGTTATTCATGATGACACCAACTGAAAGATGCGAATTTTTCTATCCAATAACATGTAAATAATGCTCGGCTTCGCAGATCCGGGTACTGATAAATTATGTACATTCGGGAAAGGTGATTCCTCGGCTGTCATCGCTGAGGTCAATGCATCAATGTGTACTGTTCTGTAGGTAGCAAATTTACATCCTTAGCCCACTGAGAATACGACAAAGCAGGGTAATTGACATCTGGAGCAATGATAGTAAACTCGTTCCTGTTCACATTTACGCTGTGTGTACTACAGTAATCAATATAAATAAAATAAACAACAGAAAATCATATTCAAGAAAAAAAAGTTGAACGCATCAAAAGGGTCAGGAAAACCACATGTCATCTGGTACGGTATGGAACGGGGCTTGTATTTATCGTGTGCTTCGCGCGCGCACTTGTTTCCATCATGGCCGATTTAATTTGGACCGTGTTTTGCAGTCTTAATGATTTAGAGAAGTTATCCCCTACGTTTAGCAGCTACACGATCCAGACAGTGACCTTACTTACAATGAGAACGATCTACAGAATATGACAACAATAAATAAAGTAAGAATCGCCTAGTCTCTATGCATCTTTAATTATAAAAATGTATCTTCCTTGCTAACCTCCATAGTCTCTGCGCAGTAAATCAGTTGAAAAAAATGAGTACACATTGCTTAACTTTGAAATATTATGCAAATCTGCCATTTTAGGTCAAGTTATTGTCATGTGACTTCATTTTGACAGAACGCGGGAGGAGCTTGTATCAGCAACATTTCAAAACTAGTTTCTCTGGGTTTTGTGTTCGCATTCGAATCTGTTGTACAAAAAGGAATAGTAAAAATCGATATTTAAACATAACATGCATAAGTAAAGTATTTATACATTTTACATCTTTAAAACACGCATTTGCACTGCATACGTTTTGTTGCAGTTACCCAAAAGTGAATGGCATCATCAAAAGTCGCGTACTTGTGCTAACCGGATGTTTATAAATTACGTGATTTCGTATGTGCGTATAATCGTATATCTGGACGATACTTGTCTTTTATTATCGACGGTCGCTTTTCTCACAGGTATATGTCCAGTCTTCGTGCCCATATAAAAAAAAAAAAAAACAGAAAAATTACTACTAGTTATAATTCTAAAACGAAAAAAAAAATTGAATTTTTTTTTTCTATATGAATATTGATATATTGAAAAGGTCTCTATTTTGACTGGAACACTATGGGGGTTTACTAGCACACGCTGTGGAACAACCAAAATACCCAGTGCAGTACCAATGCACTCTTTCTCGTTGCCGTTTCCACATCAGACATTTAGCATTTTGTAAACAATCTTAGTCTGCATGGTCTACAGCTTTTAACAACTTGCATTTGAAGTCAAACCAGTGTTCCCACTCAGTATTTTTTTCAAGGGTATACTTACCCCCTGGACACAAAAAGAAGGGGTAAATCTCAATTTTTGGGGGTATGAAAATTATATGATAGACAAGCGGTGACCGTTTTAAAATTTTACAACCCGCGGCAACCACTTGTTATGAAACCGTTTCGGGTACTTTTTCCGACTTTTAACACTACTCGTAGTTGTTTCAGTGCTTGTGGATGGTAACCCTTCACTTTGTTGTTGGGCATCATTTATTTTATTCACCGAGAAGCAAAACACATTGCTTGGTCTGCCACATTTTTGCAGACGAAGCCCGGATCATTAGATTGGTCACACTTTTAAAGTGCTAATATTAATTCCCAGAGCATTCAAATATGAAACCCGTCTACATTTCATGACGTCAACGGTAAATCAGTGACCGGGAAAGGATTTTTTTCTATGTGACAAATGTCACGAATGTGTGAAAAGTTATGTGACATTTGAAATTTTTATGTGACATTTAAGAAAATGTATGTGACACTAAGAGTAAGACAATTTACAAGCCACATATTAATAAATGTGCAAGACACTTGGTTAAGAATATGGCCCTGTCTGTTCGAAAGTGAGGGTGCATTGTCTTCTTCCAAGTTAATGGCCACCTTCAACTTGTTGACGATTTATTGCAAGAGTGCGCAAGAAGAGGGAAAATAGAAATAAAATTGAAAATATTAACAGTGAAGGATAAAAACAAGAGGAAGTTAGAATAAGTGTTTGGAACTGTTGGGCTCTGAAAGAGTCGACTGACCGAACTGACATGATATCTGCAGGCAGCTTTATAATTCCAATCTCTATAATGGTGCGAGGGAAGAAGGATTGCTGTAGGTATTGGGTTCTGCAGAATGAATTGTAGAACTTACTAAAAGAATTTTATTCTGTTTTCATTGTCTGAATTTAAGATGTTCTGTTGAAGACGACTTTTGGTGTTGATGGCAATTTTATTGTTCTGTAAAACATGTGTGACCACTTTGCACCCAGATACAAAAGCATTGTGCTTTCCAGAGTACACAAACGTTTTACAGAACAAGGCATCCACACTTTTGTACTGCCAGGGCCATATTTCAAACCCACTGTCATGCTCCTTACATGGCTTGTAAATTGGCTTCCTCTTAGTTTCCCTCTTAGTCTTAGTTGGATTCGTAAGTGGAGGAAGATTGGGGCAACTGCATTCACCTCGCTGGTATTTTCCAGCTGAGCTTTGTTACACTCGTTTTGTCTACAGATATGTTAAATGAGGCTTGTAGCGTTTGTGTTATACCCAGATCGTTGGTGTTAACGTCTTGTATGAAAGATTTTAGCGATATTTGGCCAGCAATAGGGGCTAGTTTCCGTTTCGGAAACATTTTCTCGATAAAACGCTTTATTTCGTGAAAGAAGCGCTTAATTGACACCGATCATATAAACGCTTGTATTTATGGCAAAGTATACAGTAAAGCGCCTGATCGATACACGTTTCGTACTCAAAATATTTCGATTTTTTTGTATGCGACACAGGGCGCATTTGATGGATTTTTTATGTGACATTTTTGCATTTTATGCGCAAATGGCGCATGGCGCGTGGGTTTCCCAGTCACTGGTAAATCACCAGCAGGTATGCCGACCGATTGGCCGAGAAAGTAGAATTTCCATGATATTTTTAGAACATACAGAGGGATTCCAGCTGAACCTATTCGTCCTCGTCATTTTCGTACGCGCGCGACCTCGCACGTGGTGAAAATTATTTGCGCGATATTTATTTTTTTTGTTGATTTACGTAATAATTTACGAGAGTGGGAACACTGCAAACATGCCAATTTTCTAGACACTTGGTAAAACATCGTCCACAAGCGGCCATTTGTTTAAAACAAAATTAGAAAAACAAAATAATTTTCGATACTCTTCAATGCAAACACTCCACTATTTTCGAAAACATATTATATTATATATTAAACAATTACAAGGGTGTGATTATTCCACGGATGAGATCGTTCTGGGTGTTATTTCTGTGAATCTTGTAAATCCGCAGAGAAATTGAGGTGGGGGGGGGGGTTTGACTTTGATAGAGTTTGCAAACTAATTGAGAAGTTTTGTTTGCAATAACTTTCTGGCTGGGTGATGTTTTCAATATGAATATACATTCCCGTTATGACATTAATATAACATATAATTAATACAAGAAACCTAATCTACATGCAGTTTTGTCAGTTAGCTTAAATCTGACATTTATCATTTAATTGTTCAATTATTTGATTTGCTGATGTCAAACAGCTTTCAAAACAATGTACAACAATTGAGTTAATTGTGTTTTATCCCATATAACATACTGGTATTTTCACACCTTTCCTGACTCCGGATTAACAGATGTCAAATTAAAATAAACAATTAGACAATTAGCTGCAGATCTACAGCACAGCTCTGAGGAATATGCAAAAAAAGCCTGAATTTCACACGAATATCGCAAGAGTAAAATTGCAGCACTTTGGAGTTTGGTCAGTTTTACAGGTTAATTCACAGGTTTACGGGACATTATTAAACTTAGATGAATTGTATTTGGTAGAAAATTGTATACACTGAGATTTTTTGTGTTATATACATGGTATATTTAAAAGTGTTTGCAGAAAAAAAGCGAAATATAAATTAAAAATAAAAAGGATCACAAGTCGCGAAAAAGAACAGTCACACAACTGAATATCATGGCTGGTAGTTTTGTTTTTAATAAAAATTATTCAGAATTTTGAACTGTAAATTTAGAAATAATTTTTAGCTTTCACCATGTTCACAAATTAACAAACATTCTATATTACTGAATTTTTAAGACTTTCGAACTGCCTGTAAACTTTCAGAACACGCACAATATATATATATAATACAATACAACAAGTTTATTGCATAAAACATACAGTTTTAAATTACAAATATGCTTATAACATATTACAAAAAAAGTAAGCATAGACATGGATTTGCAGAAGAGCAAAACATCATGAAGTCTCAAGGTTTTAATGTTACTGGATCCTGTGTAAGTTTGCAAAATATATTTATGAATTTGCACAGATTTCTAACTATACTTTCTGATTTAGTTGACATCAGTTTTATGAAGTTTTGAATGTTTGGCCAGGTAAAGAAATAACGTTTTAAATATGTTTTTCTTCAATTGGTAAATTTAGGGCATATTAACAAAAAGTGATATTCATTTTCTATCATGTTCTTATTGCAGTTAATGCATAATTTATGCGGTCATTTCTTGGTAAATCGGAATATCTTCCAGTTTCTGTAGCCAGATCGTGTGAAGAAATTCTGAGCTTTGTATAAGCTATCTTTTCTTTAACAAAGTCAAGATATTTTTCAAATTCAAAGGAGTAAATAAATAAGTTCAATGTGTCCAGGCGTCTAGAATTTATGATTGAGTAGTACCATCCTTGTAAATAAATCAGGGCTTTTTTCCTGAAAATTGGGAAGGGGCCCAGGCCTTCTCAAATTGGGAGATTTAATGTGTTGTGTCGCTCAAATTGTGAAATTTATGAATTAATTTGAGTGCTGCCCCTGTTACAGGAATTAATTGCTACATTACTACTGGAAAAATGTGAAGTGTTTCTCAGGCTTGAAAAAGATGTGCTTGAGTTTTATTCCAACATATATTTTTGTGTGCAATATTGTAAACAAGTACCCCCCCCCCCCCCTCACAAAAAAAAAACAACACCCCTCTTCAATTCTTGAAATTGGTAAAAAACTCAAGGATGATAAACTGTAAGATTTGTAAATGTTTATGCAATTATTGTGGTGTGTCATGTATTTTCACGCTTATGGTATGACTTCACTAAAAAGGTAGACCTTGAACCAGTCAATCTTATGTAGTGAACTTTTGGTGGGAATTAGTGATAATATGTAAAATCATGGCTTCAGGCATTGAAAGTATGGAAAAATTCTGTGGAAAATTAGAAAAAAAGTTTAACCTGTGAATGGGGGATGCATAGAGTGGAAGGGATGCAAGGACAGATATGGGTATGGTAGGAAGTGTGTTTCTTGGCCAAATGGTACTGCCACTGTGGAACAGGCTCACAGAGTGGCCTATTGCATTGAGCACAGACTGGTATGCAATCAAATACCAAGGCACAGTGGTACTGGGACAGGCCTTGAAGTTAGCCATTTGTGCCATCGTAGGGCAGGCGTGAGTCTGAAGCACTTGTGCTTGGAAATGCATGAGCAGATTGCTACACACTCGCATTGTAAGACCGTCTACATTTGCCCGCCTGCCTGATTTTGCAGTAACACCCATTCATTTTCTGGAGTAAGCATGTTCACTTGATGATGTTGATGTAGAAGACTTTACTGAAAACCTTGAATACCATGAATACCGAGCTTCTGGTTTACACTTTTCTGACTTTTTCATTCTCATTCTATGAGGTAGTTGGGATCGAATATATTTAATTCTCACGTGGTTTGTCTCATACAGTCTATAAAGTCTTGTCTTTTAAGTGCGTTTTGACTTGTTCACAAGTAATTTTGCTTGTTGTTTCTTCAATTCAGACCGACGTCCCTCACTGTTTAGAGCTGCAGCTACCTGTCCACCAGAAGGAATCGACAGTTTGCCATCTGACAGAGCTTACGGATTGACTCACAAGGCCCATTGTTTACACTGAATAGCACTTTGTGCTCTGCCGGAAAAGTTGCGTGCAAAAGTGGAACTTTTTGGTAAGCTTTTACGTAAACATCTATTTGTTGCTTCAACTTTCTGACTGTTTGTATTGAGACTGGTCTTTTGCAGAATGTCACTCAGTGCCAAGTCTGTATTCAATACACTGAAGGAGTGTAAATGTTTGTTCGTAGTGTTCATTTGTTAGGTCAATTTTAAATTTTTTATTCAAATAGGCACTCTTTAAATTAAAAGCCAGTTATTATCCTGTTCACCTTTGCAAATAAGTAAAAATCTCTTACACCGGCTGTGGTCTGCACCGTAACATCATTCTCTTTATGGCATTTATTGCTAGGTTCATTTTCTCGGAAACTGCCGTGTAGTCACCAGCTTCTTTCTTGTGCATTGCTTGCATTGCCGGCTCAAATCTGTAGAGAATCTGTTCTGTAGATCTATACTATCTGTATTTTAAAGTTTTCCCAGGTGTCATAGTTAATACACCTGAATTGGCTTTCATTTGTTTTCTGTGACCAGCTGATATATGTCATGTGTCAACCTGGAAGATTGGCTCAGTTGTTGTGAATTTCTCTTTGTACAGTTCTGTGGCAGCTAAATGTGCTGCAGTACTATCTTGGTCTGTAGAAATATAATTCACAATTAAACCCTCTTCCAGAAGGCCAGTAAGTTCAAGTTTGGCCCAGTGCTTTTCATCTCTTATTGATGATTCTATGGAAGTCGCAGCATTACAGTCAGCAGACTTAATTTCACATTCATTGCCCTCCTGTGTGTGATAGCCATGTTATGAGCAAAGCTTGTTGACAAGTTCAACATCTATAATTTGATGTTTGCCCGTCACATTTTCCGCAACGATGTATGCCATTCGCGTGGCTGGTTGATAAGGTGTGTGTCACACCAGACCAAAGACTGTTATTGTACATCCCGTCTGCTTGTATTGAGATCTCGTTCTCGCTTCGTCCACGTATTTTATTTATAAATTTTAACTGTTGCCGTCTCTCTTGCATGTCTGTAATGTTGGCATTTTCTCTCACGTTATTTATCCCCCCGCTGAAGGCGAAGGGGATATTAGAAATGGTCTCCGTCTGTCCGTCGGTGTGTCCGTCCCAATTTTGTCCGGAGCATAACTCCAAAAGTACTTGAGGGATTTTCTTCAAACCTCATACACTGACAGAGCACAGTGGGAGGAAGTGCAGTGTGTAAGAACAATAACTCTACCTTGCCTACTTTTAGAGTTATTCCCCTTTATCAGATTTACTTCAAAAGTTTTGTCCAGAGCATAACTTCAAAAGTACTTGAGGGATTTACTTCAAACTTAATACACTGACATAGCACATTGGTAGGAAGTGCAGTGTGCAAGAACAATAACTCTACCTTGCCTACTTTTAGAGTTATTCCCCTTTATCAGATTTACTTGTCCGAAGCATAACTCCAAAAGTACTTGAGGGATTTTCTTCAAACTTGATAAACTGACAGAGCACATTGGGAGGAAGTGCAGTGTGTAAGAACAATAACTCTACCTTGCCTACTTTTAGAGTTATTCCCCTTTATCAGATTTACTTTACAAGTTTTGTCCAGAGCATAACCCCAAAAGTACTTGAGGGATTTACTTCAAACTTAATACACTGACATAGCACATTGGTAGGAAGTGCAGTGTGCAAGAACAATAACTCTACATTGCCTACTTCTAGAGTTATTCCCCTTTATCAGATTTACTTTAAAAGTTTTGTCCAGAGCATAACTCCAAAAGTACTTGAGGGATTTACTTCAAACTTAATACACTGACATAGCACATTGTTAGGAAGTGCAGTGTGCAAGAACAATAACTCTACCTTGCCTACTTTTAGAGTTATTCCCCTTTATCAGATTTACTTTAAAAGTTTTGTCCAGAGCATAACTCCAAAAGTACTTGAGGGATTTACTTCAAACTTAATACACTGACATAGCACATTGGTAGGAAGTGCGTCTGTCCCAATTTTGTCCGGAGCATAACTCCAAAAGTACTTGAGGGATTTTCTTCAAACCTCATACACTGACAGAGTACATTGGGAGGAAGTGCAGTGTGTAAGAACAATAACTCTACCTTGCCTACTTTTAGAGTTATTCCCCTTTATCAGATTTACTTTAAAAGTTTTGTCCAGAGCATAACTCCAAAAGTACTTGAGGGATTTACTTCAAACTTAATACACTGACATAGCACATTGGAAGGAAGTGCAGTGTGCAAGAACAATAACTCTACCTTGCTTACTTTTAGTCAAATAGAAAAATATCATACCTATACTGATAATGAACATTAATATAATTTTGCAAGCTTCTCTTCATTGCCTTATTCTTTTTCCACTTACTTGAAAACTGTACTCAGCATAACCATAACTATACGGCTTTTTAAGGATTTCCTCTCACCAAGTAAAATGTACGAAAGTACAACCTTCAGGTAACTTCTTCCCAGCGGGGGGATTAACCATGTGTAACATGGCTCTTGTTAAAGTTATAATACTGTCCAATTTCATCATAAAAATTAAGCAAATAACTATTCTGGTATGTTAAAAACATTTAGAACTTCCTATCGGAACGGTTGTTTTACGTAGATGGCCAGATGTGTTTGAGATGCAAATGGATAAAAAATCTAAAATATTTTATGACCCGCCGGGTCTTTTAATCGCTCGGGAATTGCCGAAGGCACTTCGCCGATTTCCGTAAAACGACGATTTCAATGTCACGTGATTTAATTTAAATACATTCAAAATAACAATGGCGGATCAACCAAAAGTAACGGGGAAACAAGGTTGGCCGAAAATAACAGAATCGCAGAGAAAGCGGCGAAAGTTAGAAAGGAAAAGGACGCATGATCGATCGAGAGTGTATCTAGGCAATGAAGTGAACAGATGGATCGAAGTTAGGAGGGATAATAACCTGCAAAACGATCGTGAAGTTGCAACTTTTCTGATTGATAGGTATAAATCCACTAAATTTTCATATCTCTGTTGCTTTCGAAAAACTGACATTTATCTTTCTCGTTTCATCTCTGGTGAACAATATACATATGTCTGAGTTGTACAAAGTTGTATCTGTATATAGGTTTGTTTCTTTTTTGTGCAGAGTGTAGGATCACCCGGTGGAATATTTCATCTCAATATGTTGATCAGGACTCATGATACTAGGTTTTAGCTCACTATTAGATACTCTAGAATTATTGACTGAATTATATGACTGCTGCATATATACAACCATTTGTTCTTTAACTCTGATTCCATCACAGATAGAACCTGCATACACATTTAATGATTTATGTTTATTTGCAGATACAGACATTCTGTGCAAAAAGATGTAAGGCCTGGAACATCAGAAGTGGTACAAGGTAGATTTGCATCCACCCCAGGGGTTCGACATGGCATGCAGGTTGATGTTAGGCCTGGAACATCAGGCGTACAACGTCCATCCAGACTTACATCTACCCCAGGAGTTGGACATGACATTCATGTGGTCAGCTCACCTTCGGTGTCTGGTGTGTCAGCAGCAGAAACAGAGCTTACAGACAGGTAAAATGTTTTATGAATAGCAATTAATTACTATCAAGTTAACAACACATACAGGCAAAATGTTTATTTGACTCCAATACCGAGTATGTTATTTCCTGTATGCAAATGCCAGTCTTTCTGATGTGTAACATGATATAAAGTTTAGAGTCATCACCATTTTCCAGTTTTTAATGCTGCAAAACATGTAAATTTTTTAATGCTGCAAAACATCTAAAAATGTAAAAAATATTTTATATTTTAGAGATATATCAGTGGATGTTACCGGTATGTCTGGACTTGAAGCAATTGCTTCTTCTGGAGACAGCAGTAAAGAGTGAGTTTTTGTTTCTTGATGATGTTACATTTTTTGTGACCAGATCTATTATCTATCAGTGTATATTTTTCACTCTCAGTAAACAAGCAGAGGCTGTATTGCATTTCAAATGAATTGTCCATATATAAGATGTATTGCTAACATGAAGAGTCATATTTTATTTTGCAAATGATTTTATTTCCCATTAATCTTTGAAGAATGAAAGTGATTTTATTTGTATTTCTTTTTTTCATCTGCATCTTGCAACTTTGTGATATTTTTTCTGTTTTTTTTCTTCAGATTGCAGAAGTCATCAAAGAGTACACAGATGTCTTCCAGACCTCATGTCATGAAAACACTGTCTTCATCCTTTGTGGATCCATCCAAGTAAGTTTCAGGGTGGTGGTCAACCAATTGAGGAATACCATATTTATATAATGGTTTAGATACCGGGTAGATGAAATACTTTAACTGAAGTGGTATGAATATGAGACAAGTGCTTTTTTATGCAAAGAAAGCAGAAGTTCACTATTGTATTGTCAGCTAATAATAAAGAGACCTTCAGTGTCACAGCTGAACATGTAATATGTTGCACCTCCAAAGATTTTTACTTTACCTTGCTTGTTGAGGGACAAGTTATAAGTGGCTTCAATTTTATAAATACCAAAATTTCAAGATAAAATCCCATGTGAAAGATCAGTCGTAATTTAGCTAAGGCCATTGGTAAATGTCATTTAATCAAAAATATTTCAATTGGTTCTGCAATAGATGACTACATGTATTCATACATCACATTTGTAGGTATCAAACATAACTTTTTTTATGCCCCCGAAGGGTGGCATATTAAAATCGCACCGTCTGTCCGTCCGTCCGTCTGTCCGTTAGCAATTTCCCTTCCGCTCTGTAACTCTTTAACCCCTTGAAGGATTTCAAACCTGACACAAATGTTAACCAGACTGAGACGACGTGCAGAAGCAATGTTCCGGATGGCTGGATTCAAGGTCAAGGTCATACTTAGGGGTCAAAGGTCATATGATTTTGTTTCCCTTCTGCTCTGTAACTCTTGAACCCCTTGAAGGATTTCGAAGAAACCTGACACAAATGTTAACCAGACTGAGACGACGTGCAGAAGCAATGTTCCGGATGGCTGGATTCAAAGTCAAGGTCACACTTAGGGTTGATTTTGTTTCCCTTCCGCTCTGTAACTCTTGAACCCCGTGAAGGATTTCGAAGAAACCTGACACAATTGTTTACCACATTGAGATGATGTGCAGAAGCCATGTTCCGGATGGCTCACTTCAAGGTCAAGGTCACACTTAGGGTTCAAGCGTCATATAACTGTGTGGATATTGCTCTGCATTTGCTCTTGATTACTGTGCTCTTGTTTTTATTTGGGAGATTCTATTTTGTTTGCTTAATTTTTTTATTGAATTACTTCCCTTTTATGTTACTATCAATAGCATATTTTGTAACTTTTTTATTATTGGCAGTACGGAAAAACCGAGACCACTTTTCTGTGGTACAACATGAATGGTACCGCCAATTTTTTGGTGTTTTTTTTACATTTTTGTACCAGGTTAGGATTTTCTGGTTGGGGACTTCGTTAGATTTTTTTATATAACTTCAATTTTTTATTCTTGTTCCTGTCCGTTGGGCTTCAACAGCCTAAATTTTGCTCCCATTCTCTGATACAACACTTCGGGCGTATATTGCTGCGCTTTGCGGTGCTCTTGTTTATGTTATACATGTACTCAAAATTTAATATTACATTATACTAAGTGGTTATAAACCAGGAATGCCATTATGGAAAGTTATTTCTTTTGTGAAGATAGAGCAGTGTACAATATTTGTAATCTTAAAAACTCTTGCCATCATGCTTATTTATCATTTTCAGCAAAAATGATGTATCTTCATTTATCTTTTGTATGTGGAGATGAGTGAAGAGAGCTACTTTTGCCTTGGTCTTTTCTTGAAAATATATAAACAAGTCTATTTTGTATTTCTGAATGAAAATGTTATCATTTGCTTTATTTCAGAAACACGCTACCAGGATGTAAAGCACTCCCATGACATTTGGCATGTGGCAAAGAATTTAGGGAAAAAGCTTTCAAAGGTAATATTTTTCATTATGATACACTAAAAGTAAGTTGGTACATACACAGTGGTCACATTAAAATGATTTTAGTACAGTCAGTAAGTGATTAAAACAGCAGCACAATTGAATACACTTGTTTTGGTTTAGAAAGCTCATTGTTAGTCTTTGTTTTCTTACTTTCTTGTTACATTGTTCCTACTGTGAAAGTTACTCATTAGTTTTTACTCTCATTGTTTCTTCTTTAAATAAATCATTGACTTGACAATCATGTACAAGTTCTAAGATGCTTGATATGCCTTGTTTCAGATTGCACAGAGAAAGGGTAATAGTCTCCTTCACCAGTGGAATAAAGATATTGTGAATCATTTTTGGTTCACTTGTAAGACTGCAGAGAACTATGGCCAGTTTGTGGTAAGAATTTGTAGGTTTTCATATAACATGTATGCATTTAGATTGGAATATCATATGAAACATCTCTGGTACAGAGGCTTATAAACTGTAGCAAAGCGTAGTGGTGTTATATAGGTTACAGTTTCTGTAGTTAACCCTGAAGGTTGCGGATTCGAATCCCACTGTTGTCATAGCCATATCTCCTTATACGATTATACGACCCCTTACTGGTTTTTCAGGAAGCAGTCTCGAGAAAGACAATAAGCTGCAAGCTTTCTTCACAGTGGAGCTAAAATGAACTAGTATAAATAAGTGTTTGAAAAACATTTTGTTTTCATGTTTCTGCAAAAAATCATAGTTACATTTTATTCTCTATTTTATTATGCTAAGTCCGACACACTATACTGTAAATGTATTTATCTTAGGAGGTCAAACTATAAGAACAAATTCTAATGGCTCTTTCCAACTTTCCAAGAAAGTACCTCATAATATACTTTTTTCATAGGGAATATAGAGTAGTGTTCTCCATCATGTAGTAAATCAGAATGAGTGGATTTTGTCGCATGGTGGAGATGGTATTTACCAATGCCTGCATGGGCCATTGTCAGACCAAGACAGGAACAAGCCTTGGCTTAGTGCATCACAGCATAAGCACACATTAAGAGATTTGGCAGGTGTGGTGCTAGACAAGAGACTTTTGAAGAATGTACACTACTACCTAAACTTCAGGTAAGTAAGTTTTTTCCATTATGAAGATTATAAACATGTAATGTTTCTGATGTTCATGTTTCAGCAAAAATCTCACCTCGGGCTGTTATGTACAGTAAAACATGCTTAAAGCAGTTAGTCAAGGTATTGTTGAAGTGGTCTCTAACACAGGTGGTTTTATACTACATGTGCGTTTATAATAATATGAGCTACAACAGTACTTGCTACTGAAGCTATGAAGCTCTTAATTCATGTATTCACTTGCACACTTTCAACTTCAATGTCAATTTGATAAAATTGAAATGTTACTTTGACACTTCAGGAAACACTTTGGGAGAGAACCTAAATGAAATCCTACATATATATATTTATATATATGGTATACTTCAAATGGTAAATTCAACATTGTTAGTTTGGCGGTTGTCTTAACAGGAAGAATTCCTTGTACTGATCAAGCAGTAATGACTGCCGAACCCCTGTTAAACCAATGTTACAACTTTCATATGTTTGATTATATTACACTTGTGGTTTAGTTACCAAGAAACAATTAGCCTTCTAAACATTCATAATGTAATACCGTATATCGTTTTTTTTTCGTGTGTGTTTAATTTTTATATCTTTAATTTTTTTATTACTTTTGTAATTTTATGTTATTTCAGGAGTACTGCAGACTTGGAAGGGTTCCATCAACATATACTGATGTATTGTGCTAAGAGATTTAGCTACACTCCACCAATATATCGTATTAGAAACCTTCTGACAGCGTTGGACCATAATATGCATGTTGACAGGCCAAATGCCCTAAACAAAGATGGGTCACTAAGGTACATATACTTACAATAAAATTGATGATAAAAAAGACATTTCCTTTCTGCAATTTTATGAGAAAAATGTGCTTTGGGAAGCAAAATACTTGTAATTGCATTTATGATATGTGATGATGAGTCAACAGGTGTATAAAGTTAAACATTTATAAAGGTCTTTTGAATCCTAAGCAAGACTAAACACTCTAGTCTACATACAGGTTTCTAAACAGAAATAAAGCAAATGTCTTTTTTTTTTTTTTTGCTACACTTGCCAAAAATAGTATATAAAAATCAAGTTATAAGACCAATCTGAAATATTTTAGTCTTCAGAGCTTACAGCCCTTTTGCACTTTTCTGACAAATTTGTAAGATTTTTTTGATTTTATAAATGCATCACAAATGTTGCACTGTTGTCAAGGAAAGGGTTTGAGATTGGTAAGTGTATGCTCACAATATCTTCTTATTTTGACCTCTTTGATATATAGTATAATTTTGGACTTCTTATGGAGTATGGGTTAATTATATGCTTAATTACATTGTTTTGAGACTACAACGCGTTTGGAACAAAAAAAGTGGGAGGTGGTCGGTGTATGCACTCAAAGAAACAAAGAGATACATTTACATTGATGAAATACTGACAGATGCCCTTGCACTGAGACTTGGAGACAGAGTTGGGATGTACAAGCCCCTTCAACTTGAGCAAGATGACCCAAGAAGACTTTCAAAGCACCTTGCCCCAGTTTCTCCAAAAGCAACTGTTGATATTTTTGAAGAACAGAAATCTCGTTTTAAATAGTGACAGATAATACTCCAATGACATCATTGTTCAAGTAGTATGTTTAAAGGTCCATTACTAACACCAAATCAAATTTTCTTTTAAATCTGGAATTGTTACGGGGAAATACAGTTTGAAACTGGCTTCTAAAGCTTTACAATAGCCATAGAGTATTTCCCTGTTTGTAATACTGCTGCAGAAAAACGAGTGAATGTTTGTGCATTTTCTTAGATTGACCTGGGTGGTCTTTTTATCCTACTTTCGCTTTATTGAATGTTTTAAACAGTCAGTCATATACTTTGCATATCATTTGAAGTAAAGTTCTTCAATCAAAATGTAAAATAGGCATGCTTATTTATGTACAGCCTTTTTACAGCCTCTCTCTTGGAGATTTATGGAAAATTACAAAGATATTTGAAAATGGGTAAACCTACACTGTTTTCGAATAGGCAAAATATAATTTATTAATTCTTTTGTTTAACTAAAATTTTCAACATAATATGGTCACATTCAATGCAGTATGTCATATTTTTCCTTCTGAGAAGACGCCCGTTACGATTCAAGATTTTAAACAAAATTCGATTTGGTGTTAGTAATGGACCATTAAACTAGACTCTAAAAAACAAGAGATAACTTACTGGTGTTAGGGTCTACCTTTGTAAAGTTTTATGTATCCCACTACTTTTTTCAAAACAATTACAGATATTGCTAATAACAATCATTACCTCCATCAACAGACAATAGATTATAACTATGTTTAGATTTTTGCCAGTATTTTGGCCCTTTTTAGCCATTGAAAATACACCTAATCTTGGTGAAATACACTTACTGACTTTACTTAGACATTGATGTGAAACTAATTATTCTTTGTATCATGACCCTGTTTGTTGGCAAAAAAAGGTGTAACACTGTAAAGGATTTTGTATTTAATTAGGCCCTTTATCAATGTAGAATTTTGGCAAACTTTTGCCTCATCACTTTTTGACTTTTGAGATATTCGAATGTTAGAATACTTGTTAAAATCATGACACCTACATGTACACAAGAGAATGTAACTTGGGTACTTAAAAGTATTATTCAAAACTGTTGAGGAACCTTGTAGGAGATTAATGTCTGTCCAATCCTTTTTTTGGTCATTAAAACAGATGGTTTTACCCAACAATTGTTCCTAGGAAGAACCAGTACTAGATGCATATCCTCCATAAGAAACTGCCAACTTTCTCGCATAAAGCGACCTGGTCAGAAGCAGGGTTCACACCCATGACCTACAATGTAGGAGAGGTTACAGTGATTTCAAGCATGACTGTAACATTTTGACATCTTGCTACATGCTTACAATTTGAAAATATGCAGATTTTTGTTCAGCCTTTTACTGCTTATAGTTTAAGCTCACTTAGCTTTGTCAGGGTAAGCTTTCTAGGATGGATGATTGTCCAACATTTTGCTTGAAACACCACTGGGCCAATGTTGATGAAACATGGCAGGGATGTTCCTTTCATGAAGCTATACCAAAATTGTTCAAAGAATTCAATTCTATGCAGAGTTCTGGTTGCTATGGCAACAAATAGGAATCACTTAAAAAATTTTCTTTAAAACCACAAGACATTGAGTCTAGATATTTGGCAGTGGACCTTTACCAAGATTTTTCAAATGATAATCTGGGTCAGAATTGATCCCAATTGGTGGGTCAAACCCATGAAGCTTCTATATAGGAAAAACTTCTAATCTGAATGAACAAGGCGTGGACCTCAGATATGTAGCATTGCCTAGTAGACCTCTTATAAGTTAGTTCAAATTATGCCCCTGGGGTTCAATATTAGGGGTCACTCGTTTTACAAAGGTATAAAGGAACCTTAAAACCTTTCTAAAGCCGCACGGTTAAGGGCCTAGAAATTTAGTGTGTTACAGTGTCTAATTGACCTCTTCAAAGTGCACTTGTATTCAGATAGCGATATTGAACCAAAATGACTCTTGTTTTTTTATTGGCGAACAATGACGGTCATTGGAGCTGTACTACTAACAGCTCTTGTTCCTTTCTTTGAGGTGAAACACAATTTCTGTGTGCTTACACAAACATGAACTTTTTATGTTCACTTTGGTCTGACTTGATTCTGTGCAATTATGAATTATGTTAATTCTGGTGTTTACCAATCAAGGCATAATACTGTACAGTACGACTGCAATTATTATATTATCATTGAATGAAAATTTTTCAAGATTTTGAAAAATCATATAAATTTATGGGAAAACTAGTTCTTTGCTCAGTTTTGAACACAAAGTGCTCGTGGTGAGCAGAAGGGTTGATGGATGTCTGTCGTCACATTTTGTACCTGACCATTGTTAGTTTGGTCAGAAAATTCATCTTTATAAAGTCTAGGTGAAGTCTAGGGGTCAACAGGCCAAATATTATAAAACATTACATCAATGTTTGTACGAAATTGATCATTTTGGAAGTTGGTCAAATGTGTGTCTTTATTAATTCTAGGTCTAGTTTGTAAACTGGTCATGTGTGGTCAAAAACTGGGTTATCATTTAAAACTATAGAGACTTGATGAACACTCAAAACTACAGTTGGCACCAAGTGATCCTAAAAGTTGGTCGGAGAATGTTAGTCTTTATAAAGTCTAGTACAGTATTATGTTGTTACAAACTCTAGTATGTGGCATTACAATGGCCACTGGGTCATAGTAAAACATTTTTGAAATTCTGTGACCCAATTTTTTAACTAGTCGACCCCAAATTACTAGGATTGAGGTTGAGTAAGAAAGTTGGTCATGTGGCATCAAAAGCGAAATTAAAAGTAAAATCATTAAAAACGCAATTATACACTTAACAGGTTTAGAAACGCAAATATTTCCCCTGTTGAACATTTTTATTTTAATGACGCTATTGTTTTTATTTAAGAAATAATAAATGTGTCCCTGTATTTTATCGTTTAATAAAATACAGTCAGGAATTCGGATGCGTAGTAATTAAATCACGAGTGCGTAGCACGAGTGATTTAATTTTTCGCATCCGAATGACTGACTGTATTTTATTAAACGATAAAATACTGAGATGCATTTATTATTTTGATTCTAACACGAAATAGTCTTTGAAAGATACCCCAAACTATGTTCGACGCGTAGCAACATTCCATAGTAGCTTACAAGCACGGAATGCGATGGGACGCGTGCGATAATTACCCCACGTTTTGCCCGTGGAAAACGTGATGTATTTTATCGTTAAATAATGTATAGCTTCTTTCCCTCTATATCTATATACGAAAAGTTGCGGATCGTGTTAGAATTCTATTTAAGTCATTTTTTGCAATGAATTATTGAAACTTTTACAATAATTCAATTCTATTTTGTTTTTGTTGTGTATGAAATTTGAATAAATTTGAAACACGATAACATTGTTAAAATAAATATTTTGCCACTTTTGCGTTTCTAAACCTGTTGAGTGTAGAACCCATGTTTTTGTACTCACTTGTCAGATCATAAAAAGTCATAAACTGGGGTTATTGGATTCAGCTTGTTTGTCCATCGGTTTACCCTAATATCCAAAACCTTGCAAGAATTTATGACACATCATAGAAGTTCTAACTAGTTATAAAATGGTCAGAGATTTGGGTCAATGTCAATGGGCTCAATGATTTAGAATTTTCAGGTAGCTTATTTCAATAAATGTAACAATTTATGATATTACACAGAAGTGATAAGTACCGTGTGTAGTTGTTGGGGTCACAAGGTCAAGCTCACAGGGGCTTGTGATAAAATCTTGTAAGCTCTAATCCTCTAAAACCTCTGATCCGATTAAATGATACTGTACAGAAGAGACAAGTACCATGCCTAGTTTTGCATAGCATCAATTAAAAAAAAAGTTCATATACTTGTGTCTGTGTGGTTTAGGGGGATATTGATTACCTTCAGTGATAATTCTAGTTGAAGCTACAGTAATGAAATTTGGACTGGGTGTATAATTTTCCCCAAGATTGACCTCAACTGAATTTGGTCATTGTCTTATACCTGTCTTTTTGGGAGCAATTGTTATCCCACATAAGGTCATGATTGCCCTCTTGTTTATATCCTCACCATATCTCTAATCATTATGGATCTTTTGTGAAACTCCCAATCAAATGTTCATGTCATAAACATGACACTAAAACCCATGTTCCATCCCTACCAACTCGTAACACCAGTGGGGACAATGGATAAAATGCATGTAATAGTCATAGGTGTTCCATGAAAATTGTGTAATCTTGTAATGGTGAAATTCATATATTGAGGTTAATGTCATTGGACTATAAATATATGTAAAGAAAATGCAAAGAAGTGGCCATGCAAAATAATAATGACCGGGCAGGATCAAAGTAAAGGTGTGAGAGTCATAAGACTATATTTCCTAAATCCCATGAAAGATACTGGCACCCATGGACAAAGAGCACTGAAATTAAGCAGTTCCTGTGGGCAGTTGTTTGTCAATATTTATATGCTTTCCACCAGTACTGGAAATAGGGCAGCTGGTTAAAGCTTTACTCTTGTGATGTTTTTGGCAGGTGGTCTAAGAGGTTTAGAAACCTTTCAATAAGCCTGTATCAATTACTGAAGATTTCTCTAGTTCTAAAGTGTCCAAACATGCAATATCTTTTGTAATTAGAGAACTAGTTTATTGAACAACGTTGGGCTGTCGAAACCACCCCTGGTTTTAACCGGTTAAAACCGCCCCTGTCAATACTGGTCGATTGGTGGCCTTTTGAATGTTCTGCGATAATTTTTAATGCAAAAAATGAACTGATACTTCAAATTGATAAAATAAAGAGGATAGTCAGCTACATCCACTGGTCAATACCTCCCAAGTGGTGGGTCAAAATAAGTTAGTATTGGCTTTAGGTCTATTGTGGTCAATACTGGTTGCTTGGTCATTTTTGGTGGTCTGTAAGTGCCTAGGTAAAATATCCAAATAAGAATTCAAATGAATAAAATAAAAGAATTCAAATAAATAAATTAATGGTACATTTTTTTGTATTGCTCTGTAATATTTCTGTTCCATACCTCTGAAGTGAGGTAAATTTACCTGCCCCTTTGCAGAGGTGTTATTCACACCTAGGCTGCCCTGATGGCAAATTTGGTCAGTACTGGTCAGTTGATACAAGGCACTCTTTGAACTGAGTGATGTTTCTTAATAATATCGAAGGGTGTTTTGTCAAGGTATTTTATCAGCTTCATGAAGAAATTTAGGTGTTGCTGTCAATGTGCTATCTGAAAATTAATTTATATTGAAAAAAGAACACCATTATTATCAATACATGTTTATTAAAGATGAAATGCTATGCTTTATAAACACTGAAACATATTTACACTGTCTTTCTTTTTAGCTCACCTGGCTATGCCAGGGTGAGCTTTTCTGATCGATGATTGTCCGTCGTCCGTCAACATTTTGATTCAAATGACATCTCCTCTGAAACCTCTAGGCCAATGTTGATAAAACTATGCAGGAATGTTCCTTGCATGAAGCTCTACCAAAATTGTTCAAAGAATTCCATTCCATGCAGAACTCTGGTTGCTATGGCAACAAATAGGAAAAACTTTAAAAATCTTCTTCTCTGAAACCACAAGGCCTAGAGCTTAGATATTTGGCATGTAGCATTGTCTAGTGGACCTCTACCAATATTGTTCAAATTATGAGCCCCGGGTCAAAATTGACCCCGCCCCAGGGGTCACTTAGTTTTGCATAGGAATATATAGGAAAAACTTAAAAATCTTCTTCTCTGAAACCACAAGGCCTAGAGCTTAGATATTTGGCATGTAGCATTGGCTAGTGGACCGCTACCAAGATTGTTCAAATTATGAGCCCCGGATCAAAACTGACCCCGCACCGGGGGTCACTTAGTTTTGCATAGGCTTATATAGTAAGAACTTTAAAAATCTTCTTCTCTGAAACCACAAGGCCTAGAGCTTAGATATTTGGCATGTAGCATTGGCTAGTGGACCTCTACCAATATTGTTCAAATTATGAGCCCCGGGTCAAAATTGACCCCTGCACCGGGGGTCACTTAGTTTTGCATAGGAATATATAGTAAAAACTTTAAAAATCTTCTTCTCTGAAACCACAAGGCCTAGAGCTTAGATATTTGGCATGTAGCATTGCCTAGTAGACCTCTATAAAGTTTGTTCAAATTATGCCCCTGGGGTCAAAATTGACCTTGCCCGGGGGGGGGGGATCATTTGTTTTACAAAGGCGTTTATAGGAAAACTTATTTGGTATATAACATTATCTAGTGATCTTCCACCAGGCAAGTGGACTTGTACCAAGGTGAGCGATATAGGGCCATCTTGGCCCTCTTGTTTTTCAATGTCGTTTATGCAATTCTAGAGGGTACAAATCCAGTGTATTGGCCGAAAGGGTCAGGAAACTTGTCCCGTATCCTCCATACACACCAGGATGGAATTACTCTCCTGTCTCCAGCTTCTAGTTGGCCATGGGTCCATAGAATGAATTGCCTGTAAGCCTGGTGTCTGTTGGCTTTTCGGCTGTCTGCATCATCCTCAAACACCAGGATATCTCTCCTGTAAAGCCTTGGCAAGGCTAATACTCCCTCATTCAGGATGAGAATATCAAAATTCTGAAAAACATAAAACATACATATACTAAATATTTGACTATATGTAACATATTGACAAGTTGCTGTACTTTACAGTAGTTCTGGCTTGCCTGGCACAAAATACCAAGGTGAGCTATTTGGATTGCTGACTGTCCGTCGTATGTAGAAATTAACATTTTCATTCAAACAGTGTCTCCCCTGATGTTATGAAACATGGCAGGGCTGTTCCTTGCAAGAAGCCCTCTCAGTAAGTAAGTTTCAAACTATGGGTAAAAATTGGTATCTGAAACCACTAGGCTTAGAGCTTAGATATTTGGCATGCATAATTGCCAAGTTGACCCAAAGGTCAAAATTTATGCTTTGATTTCTTTATGATGAACTTCATAGCCAATTGCTTACAGGGGAGCAGTATAGATCCATTTTGGCCCTCTTGTCCATTACTTGTTGTGCAAAGCATATGAGTTATCTGTACTTATTTAGATTCTCAAATGTTGCGACACGTTCTGCATTTTACAATTTGACTTAGATTCACCTAACTTCCTACTAATGTTACACTGTTGTGCATCTTGGGTTTTAGTTTTATATTGGAACAATTTCACTGGAATTATGGCATTCTTTATGGTATGTCTGTGGCATATACTGCTAAATATGAAACTGAGGTACAGTCACCAAACTTTACACAAAATCGTCATCAGGATGATTAGAAGCTGTGTACTAATTTTAGATTTTATATCAGGGCAGTAGCAACTGAGTTACCATATGGTGATTGAAGCCTGCCAATGAAGGCCCAAATTTGTTATGTACATAACATTATAATAGAGAAAGTGTCGACTAAGACCAAAAACATGGGAAACTACCCTTGTTTTGTGACAGATGTGGAAAGTAGGGACATCAATGTCCTATGAACACAATCTAGCTACTAGTATTTTCTGAAAGACTGATAACAAAATATTCAGAATCATTTAGTACTATAAAGCTACAACTATGAAATAAAATGTAGCAAAATTTTAAGTTTCTTATGTACCTTACTCCTTAGAGAAATTGAAAAGGTTTAAAGTACTTACTGCCTGGTTGGATACACAGTGCATCTTCTGGCAGCATTTCTTTTCTACGACTGTCGGCATCTCCCTGCATTTCCTGCATACACACCAGTCTTGGGGTATTGTCACCTGGTGCAGGGTAGTAACCGCCAGGCTGACGTTCAACTGGCTTCATCACATTGAGCATTATGCCAGGCTGCAAGTCTATTGCCTTACACAGCGTCTCTTGCAACTTCTCCTTACTCATAGTCTGAACTTCAGCCTGTGAAAAGAAGAAAGTTTGAAAGTGTTGTGGATTATTCATACATTGAAATAATGTATTTGACAGGTTTCATAATTATTGATCAGGAAATTGTCTCCAAACCTCACATGATGGTCTTGGTAGTAAGTCTTGTTAAGGTCACTCCAGCAAAGTCCCACTAGTTTTTGAATTGCTCAATTTATAAACTACTATTACTGATTGCATCAAGGACAGGATGATTTGCATTTAAAAACACCTATTTAGTATGATTTAAAAGTAAAACAAACAGTTATAATATCATGTAGAAGGTATTGACATGTCAACAGTCAAAGTTACACTTTGTATTGATTTTTAGCTCGACTTTTCTATGAAAAGGGGAGCTATCCTACTCGGCCCCGGTGTCGGCGTTGGCGTTGGCGTCACACCTTGGTTAAGTTTTTCAGCTACCCCCCACTTTATTTCAAAGTATTAGAGGTATGGCTTTGAAACTTACCATACTTGTTTACCATCATAACCTCCATCTACAGACAAGAGTACATAACTCTGTCAAGGTTTTTGACAGAATTATGGCCCTTTTTGGACTTAGAAAGTGTATTGAGCTTGGTTAAGTTTTTCGTACCACCTCACTTTATTTCAAAACCATTGGAGGTATTGCTTTGAAACTAACCATACTTGTTTACCATCACGACCTTCATCAACAGACAAGAGGACATAACTCTGTCAAGGTTTTTGACAGAATTATGCCCCTTTTTGACTTAGAAAATACATTGAATATGGGTAAAATCCACTTATTGCCTTAACCCTTTGAGATATTGCTTTGAAACTTTTAATGCTATTTCACTTCATTACCCCCATCTGTACACAAGAGAAGGTAACTCTGTCAGGGATTTGTTTTAATAATTAAGGCCTTTTATCGACTTAGAATCTTGGTTAAGTTTTTCCAGTCCACTTTTTGACTGAACTGTTTGAGATATTAATTTAAAAGTTGGAATACTTGTTTACCATCATGATTCCCAAACATAGGCAGGAGAAGGTAATTCTGTCAAGGATTTTATTTGAATTATGGCCCTTTTTGACTTAGAAACTCAGTTAAAATTTTCATTCTTGTCCACTTGTTAACTTAACCATTTGAGGTATTACTTTGAAAGTTGGAGTACTTATGTACCATCGTAAGACCTATCTGTAAGCAAAAGAAGATAACTCTGTGAAAAATTTTCTTGATTTGTACTTAGAAATTCCTAGTTAAAGTCTTGTGTGCCCTTAACTGTCAAAGTTTTGTTTTATTGGCAAGCACTAAAAAAGTCGAGCACGCTGTCCTACTGACAGCTCTTGATCTATAACTCCTTATGATAAAGTACATTTCACAAAATCATGTTACCTTCATTTCTCTTTGTTGTCTTTCTAATATTTCTTCTTCACTCTCTCTTTCTTGTATCTGCTGTCTTCTGCCTTCTCCACGCCCTCTACCGCCACTTCTTGAACGACTAGCACTTCTAGATCTACCCCTACCCCTGCCACCTCTACCCCTTCCACGCCTAACTGGGCTGGCTGAAGTACTACTGTCTTCACTTCTCTGAAAGAAATATATAGAATATTGTCAGTTTTGTTGGATATAATTAAGAAAACAGTAACAGATTGTTTTCTAGGAGGTGTTTCTGGCATACATCATAACTTGATACATATTGAACACTAACAAATACAATTTTACTGCAATAAACTAGTCTGAGTATTGAGTAAAAAATAACTAAATCATCTATGAATGATTCAACAACCCGATTCAAGATGGTCATAAAATGATGATTATAAAACCTTATACTACAGCTGACGGTCATAATTATTTCTTTCAAAAAAGCATAGTAGGTTTTCATTTCCAATTGTAGATATTCTCTAATTAATGAACCATATAGATTTTTCTGGACATCTATACTTTAGTAGGAGGACCTGTTTCAGTGACCCTTTGAAGTATGCAGTCATTTCTAAGTTCAATATTTTGGATAACTTTTTATACCTGGGTTTTGATCTTAGCCATTTAGCTTTCTTCAGATTGGAAGAAAATATGCTGACAGAGACAGTAAAAACTATGGGGTTGATTTTTCCAGGGTAACGCCACTTTTGAGGCTTTTTTCTTAATAAATGTTTTACACTTCCAAGTTAAGATGTAGATCTATGGTCAGAAACATAATTTCAACTAATTCTCTTTCTTCACCATCGTCGGAACCCACGGTTAATTCCTGCCGCTTCTCTCCGTCATATACCGTGGGAAAATAGACTGGCAAAACTTCGTAATGCATGAATATTCATGACTATTTTTCATCCAATGAAATCGATGCTTACAAAAATAAGAGCACCTCCACAATGAAGAGTATCCTCAAATAATGACCGCCATGCAGAACGTTGAAAAAAATGATTGATTTGTTTTGTCCCGATTAAGGGACGATCATATAGAAATCTGCAATATTAGACAAGTGATGCACAAAATCTGTTTAAAACTACATCGCTGACAAGCATGGAGGCTGCCATTTTAAATGTTTCCCCTAGCGTTGTTTGAGAGCCGCGATTTCATTGGATAGATATCAAGAAACCAATCGAAAGGCTTGAATTTACCTCATTAATTATTCATGAGTACGAGATTTCTTCAGTCAATTTGCCCAGGGTATTCAATTGGATACTGAATAGC